>JXCR01061031.1:27727-80263 GCA_002079205.1 Phalaenopsis hybrid cultivar
GGAGCATAGGAGTATTTCTTGCGGTGGAAGGCATGCATTGCAAGCAAGCAATCCGAAATTAGTAGAAAAAATAACAGTGTACAGAAAAAATTGTGCTCCTAAACTATGAATGCTTCCCTTAAGCCATGACATATAATTTAAGTTATTCTAATTATCGATACCATCAAAGTAAACATAAAAGCTATAGCACTTAAGTAAAGCCAACATATTTTCCACTGCACAAAAATCGCATAGAAGTAAAACAGTACACCATTGTGTCGCTATTAAACANTATGCAAGGGGAGTGATCTATGTATGAGTTATATTATTTGTATATCAAGCATACGATAACTACAACTTTTCTTTTGCATCTTTCTCTGTTTGCATCCATATAGATCAGTATCGTATTGGCTAACACAAAGGCATTAATGAATTAGTTATAATCATATAATGTTACAAACAACACAATAAATATATAAGCATCACTAAATAAGCCATGTTTCAAGCAGTTGAAATATCCAAAGCAAAATGAAAAATAATACACAAACATAAATATCCCAAGCGATTGTAAATAAAAAAAGTCACTCAAATATTCTTGTGATTATAATAATATTGTAGGTACGCCACCCTACAGTCATCATGCATCTTGACGAAAAAATCTCTACGAGTTAGATCTTCAAACAAATCTATCACAAACAAGTACAACGGCAACTCAAAAATTTCTCTAGTTGCATTCAGAATTTGCACGACCTGGTCGACAGAAGTTGCTTGAGATGTGTTGGGTTTAGCGATGCATGAAGTCACCAGCTATGATATCAGACTTCTCAGAAAAGCAGCTCCAACTTTCTTCTTATTCTCAACCCGTGGATGCTTAGAACGACAGATGGACTCAAGTTCATGGAGGCCTGGGTTAGGGACTTTGGCAGAATCACCCGATTGGTCGGCTCCTAAGGTTTTGGGGGTGCCACCAAATCCTATCTCACTGGGAGTACCTGCATTGTTGCCCATAGCAACGACACTTCCACACATACGATCCAACTTCTCCTCAAACTTAAGATCAAGTCCACTGAATTTAAATTTCTTTGTATGAGGCACCACCTAAGATTTCATATAACATTTACATATATTTTAAAACAAAATGAAATTAATCAAATTAAGGGACATGTCAAAAATGCTTGCTGCTATTTTTTTTGCCCACCACACCTATGAAGCATCAATCGTTCGCTTTGCCGGATCCAACACCAGGCCTGTTGATCCTCTAGTTTCAATTCCTTTCAATTTTTTCAATCCTTCTTAAGCCGATCCCACAGCACACAATCACACCACACACACTACACACCATCAAACACACCACAACAACACATCTACACACACCACCACACCTCTATAAACCCTCCACACACCCAATTACAATAACACATCCACACACTACACCAGCACACACACCATTACATCTCCACACACTCCACCACAACTCCTCACTTCCACGCACCCCATCACACCATCACACCACCACACCATCATACACACCACCACACCACAGCACCACCACACTTCCACATATCTACACACANGAAGGCCACAAAACTTGTAAGGAGATTAGGAGAGAAGAAAAGAGAGTGTTTGTGAGGATTGAGAGAGTTTGTTGCTTGCTATTGGAGATATTTTATCCTGCTTTATTGTGAAGGAGATAAGTACATTTAAGTTGAATTGTCTTCATTATTTGTTTATAAAGTCTTGGTTGTTGATGTTTATTCATAATGTTAGAGTTTAGGTTGATGAAAGTTTTCATGAATAGTGAGTAGCTTACTTGATTCTCTCTTTAATTATGATGGTGATTAGATAGGACTAAGAGTTTGAGATTGTTTGACTTGATTTGATTTTGAGTGTGCTGAGTTAATTTGTGAATTTAATATACCTTATGCCTTGCTAGTGAATTGTTAAAGCCTTTCATGAATATTGAAATTTGATGGATTTTCCATGAAACGAAAAAAGTTAACCACTTAAATTTATTGGAATAGGGATATGACCGATGAGTTTAAGCAATCTTTTNATTAAATATTAATAATGTATTTATTTTATTAATATCAATTAATTAATTAACCATTTCTATAATTAATTAATATATTATTTCCCATTATATTCGATGAATCATACTTTGTGCTATTAATTAAATATCATTATTTAAGTATTTAACATCTATTCATCAATTTATGAAATTATTTTTAAATAACTTTATATGAAAGCTATGTATTTGTTTGAACTTTTAGCTTGTTTGTTGACACATTAACATGTTCATTCAATTAGCATAAACAAGTCAAGCGCAAACTGAATATGATCATAAAAAAACTTTAAACAAGATAAATATAAACACATATGTGAATGATTGGCGCGACCTTTAGCCAACTATGAACATCTTATGATATAACCAAACCAAGTCAAATCCATCGCATATTACTGATCAAAATTAAGATATCGGTTCAGTCGAAGCTCAAAATAGTTTCTGCATAAAATTGGAATCGAACTGGTCAAAATCATGGATGAACAAGAGAACCGGTGAACTTGTCTAGTTCTGAAAGTACGAATTCTTATGATTTTATCTATCTCACACCCAAACTCTCATTTTTACAAATCAAGCGTCCAACTTATGGATTTCACCCCTAGGGGCGTAAACGAACCGAACACGAACGAACAGAGCTAGTGTTTGTGTTTAGTTCATTTGAAATTTAGTTTGTTTGAAATAAGCTCGTGTTCAAAATTGCTCGTGAAAGTCACTGTTCATGTTCGTTTCTTAACGAACGAACCGAACACGAGCTGTTCACGAACGACGAGTCAGTTTGACATCCCTAATATTAATATATGTTAATAATATATTATATTAATTATATAAATTATATTATATAAATGTATAATATCTATATTAGTATATTACTAATATAGTATATTAATATACTCTTATTATTCATTTATTATATATTATAATTTATAAAATTTATTTTTTTTAAATGTCATAAATTTTTTATACATAATTATTTAAATTATTTTATAGCTCTAACAATAACGATTCGAACACGGACGAAAGCATCACTGTTCGTGTTTGGTTCGTTTAACTAACCGAACGAAAAAATATTTGTTCACGTTCGTATCGTTTACTTATCGAACGAATCAAACACGAACTCATTAACAAATCGAACGCGAACTGTTCGCGAACAACGAGCTTTTTTGACAGCCCTATTCACCACTCCCCAACAGTAAAATCCACATTTTCATCCGTAAGTTGGCTGCTCGGTTCGTAAAAATGAGATGGGTAAAATCATAAAAACCAGGTCCTCTGTGTGTAAATTTTGGTAAATTAAAATCTTATTTATTTAATTTATAAAAGTGAAAAGTACAACTACATACATACCACCCACTTATTATGTATTTATATGTCTGATAACTAAACTCTTCCTTTTACATTTATACCACCCAAAATTTTCATACTTCAAATAATGAAATACATATTTTTATGCCTACGCAAGATCTGGTGTATGCAAAACTTGAAGTTTAGATTTTATTACAAAAGAATTTAGTGGCACATATATATTTTTTATTATATTATTTAAAATATATTAAAATAATTTAATTTTCATTACATTTTTTTAGTGCAATCTCTTTCATCCTCAGGAGAAAAATTTGCGTGCGTAAGACGTACGCAGCGCTGCGTACATCAGGGAGGTTATTCAGAAGCTATTAGGGGTTATATCCACGTTATACCCCCTGTGACCTCCATGCAACTTAACTGTAACTTACAAATATATGAAAACAGAAGCTCGAAACTTACTAGAAGATACAAGCATGTTACATGTAGGTTACAGAGAGGTTATATTGGGTATAATGCGGATATTACCCCCTAATACTCTCTAAATAACCTCTAAAGTATGTAAATTTTTCTCTGGTTTTAGGGGGTGGCCCGATTTTCAGGTTTTGTCAAAATTTAGCGCGGTCGCCCTAATTTGACTCACATAAACCTCAGCCCAAGATAAATCACGGCATGACTAGAGATATAAAAGCCCACACAAACATCATTGATAATAAAGTGACCCCTGTCATAATCTAATCTAGTCATCAGGCCCACGGCTGGCCCATTTTTGAATTTTATTAATCTAACAAATTCAAACCACATTCTAACTTTAAATGAAAAATTTACAGTCAAACTTTTATATTTTTATTTGATATCTTTATCTTTTGGGCCCAAGAATGCCAGCACTGGCCTTTTTACAATTGCTCTATTAAATCTATACTCATTAATTTCGATGTGATTTGGGCCCCATGAACGGTCTCTAACTCCTTTCTCTTTTACGTAGCTTTAATTGCTTTTTATTCCCTTTAAGTTTGCACTCTAATTTTTTGGAATTATTTTTTGTATTAAAATCTACAACTTTTCAATAACATTATTCAGAAGAATATTTTCTTAAAAGATGTATAAATAAATTCCTAATTTTTTTTAATAAAATGCTTATCATAGTGTTTGAGAACATTATTGCATGGAGAAAATATCTCAATTCACATAAAGAGATTAGGAATAATTGGATTTATATATCATTTAGAGGACGTATGAGATTAATGAATGTATTTTGTTTATTACAAGTTGCGTTTTATAAATAAATTTGAAGGTTTTTCTGATAAACTATCTCAATATAAGGTTAAAATCAATGATAGTAAGACTCGCTCTATTGACTGAAATTTCTCTAATTTTGATGACCCTTATTATTTTTCTTATTTCCTGCACTATGTCTAGAAGTTTTAGAATAGATACTGCACCTGGTTTTATCTTTTACCGTGTTTTTGCTCATTGGTATCATCTCTGTGGCATTTGAGTGGTCAGTTCCTACTTTTGGGTGTTCATGAATAGATTTACTTCTTGTTTGAGAGCAACATCTACAATGGTTCGTAGTCTTTTTTTATATGGATGGCCCTTATTATTTTTTTCCTACTTGTTGCACTCTTATTTTTGGTAGTGTTTGAATTTAGATGTTTTGGTACTTAAATAATTTAATTTACAAACATTTTAATGAGGATTATATGCTTTTGTATTGGATTGCTTATGTTTTAATGTGATTTCCTTTCTGAGAAATAGACAACTGTCTAATTAGTTGTCATTTTTTTACAGATGTGTCAAATCAGGTTGGATGGCTGTGTTCGAGTTTGACCTGAACTTGACTTAACTTGATTATTTCAAAAATTCTTGTAGTCTTGCTTGAGCTGAGTCCCCTTAAACCTACCTGACCTGTACCTTCATGTAACATGTTTAATATATGCATGATTGTTATATAGGTCAATTTTAAGTTAATTTTGGATTAGTGGGTCAGTTCGATGTAAATTTTTTGTTGGAGGGTCAACTTGAACTTAACCCAAACAAATTAATGTGTTTTAATTTACAAACATTTTAATGAGGATTATATGCTTTTGTATTGGATTGCTTATATTTTAATGTGATTTCCTTTCTGAGAAATAGACAACTGTCTAATTAGTTGTCATTTTTTGCAGATGTGGCAAATCAGGTTGGATGGCTGTGTTCGAGTTTGACCTGAACTTGACTTTGCTTGATTATTTCAAAAATTCTTGTAGTCTTGCTTGAGCTGAATCCCCTTAAACCTATCTGACCCGTACCTTCATGTAACATATTTAATATATGCATGATTGTTATATAGGTCAATTTTAAGTTAATTTTGGATTAGTGGGTCAGTTCGATGTAATTTTTTGTTGGAGAGTCAACTTGAACTTAACCCAAACAAATTAATGTGTTGGAATTTTTTACACAAAATAGATTTAATAATTAATTAGGTCAAACCAAATCAAAACTTTTCAAGTGGGGTACAAGTCGAGTCTTCTTATCAGGTCAATTTTGACTCCCTTACTCGTCAGATAGAATTGTAGGCCAATGTGTTTAACAAATTTATATGCTTTGAGGTAGGTGTATGAGTCCCCTTTTAGTAGGGTTATATCATATGAGAATGATAAGTTTCAATGATAGATTTAAATTTGTGGTTAAATGCATTCCATTCTTTAATCAATTTTTTTTAATAATATCCATATTCTTCTATCATATTGATAGAAAAGTAATACCCATATTCTATTAAAAAAGTTAATTTATTCTTAATAAAATATATCTAAAATATTTAATTTGGAACATCGTATAGTGTTTTAAGCATTCTTGAATATTTTGGTATCAAGTTCCCCTTATTTATTCTCCATTGGACACTATATGTAATAATTTTCATTATCAAGTTGAACATGATTTGAATTTTCAATATCACATATGCCATCAAACTATTAAAAAAAAATCAATCTATGGGTTCAATCCTGATTTGTTAATGAATCACACCCAATGAATATATTGTAAGTAGAGAGAGAGAGATGAGTAAACAATAAAAAATCTTATTAATCGTGTCTTATTCATGAAATGATCTTTCAATTTACACGAGGAGTGTACAACAAGATGATGTTACATTTTTCCCCTACTTTAATGAGGTATATATTAGGATATTTCTAGTTTTTTAAATGTATGAGCTTTTCATTCGATTGCTTTTTGGCTTGGCTGGCTAAGCTCAATTTGATTTATATCAGTAGGCCGAGATCCACTTGGTTTGATGGGATCAGATTGGATCGTTGAGTTTGGTAGGTATGAGTCGGTCATTTGATATGATTCAATTATCAATCCTTGACCCCTGATGAGAGACTTCTAGATGACTTTGGGGTGGTTGGAGGTGCTAAGGAATTGAATCTTCCCTAGATCGGCTTGTTCTTGAATCCTCTGATCATCTCTAGTCTATGTCACAGTTCGGTCAGCTTTGACCTTACTGATTTTGGCTTAGACAAGTTCAGTCGATCTAAAAAGTGAGCCTCATAATCCTTCGTCATTCTCTTTTCTTCTAAACTGTTAGATCCCCTTAGGATCAGCACTGACACATTTTTTATGCACACCGTGATTTTAATCACAACTTTTCTTAATATGCTCCATCTTAAAATACAATCAATCATACAAGATTGCTAATTAAAAATAATTGAACACTATAATCAAATAAAAAAAATTTGTTTCTTTATTGCTTAAAGGTGTCAGTGAGTCAAAGTGGCTTATGACCCAGCTAAAGCTCAACTTGTTCATGAGCTCACTAGTTGAGCTTGTTGAGTCATGAGCTCAAATTATTCATCATGTACTATATAAGCTTGAACTTGAGGAGGGTTTTCTCATGGGCTCACATGTTAACTTATTTAAACTCTTATAGAATCAAAAACTTTAGTTCTCCTTAGTCTGATCTAATGGTGTGGAATACAATGTACAAGATGTTAATGCTAAGAAAAATGGACTAACAAATAGATCAAAGCTAAGAGATTAGAGAAGAATCAATGTCTAATGATTAAAATCAAATTGAAAAAAAAAACGTACGCTAGGAATTTTCTAGTATAAGTGTATAAAGTATTTTTATCATTTAAGTAATTTTAATGTGCTGCAATATCTCATTAGACACATAAAGTGTAGTGTTCCTAGAAAGAAGGAGTGGAAAGCGTAACAAATGAGGGGGTGGTTATAGATTGGTTAGGATTGTTATTCCCACTGACCTCCCTTTTTCTTCCCTCTCATTTCCTTTATTTGAATTGTGTGAGTATATGGAGTGTTGTAAAAAAATATATGATATATATTTTTTGTGCTAGAATGAAGTGATTAGTGGTTATTTATGTTAAATTTTTGGATTGAATTCCAATTATAGGTGGTGGTCAAACCATATTAATGAGAAGTTTGGTGATTTTTCCACCTCAATCACTTTGATGAGTTAATCGGTTATATATCTAAGAAAATTTGTGTTCTTTTATTATGATTTTGTATTTGATTTTTACTTCACCCAAGAATGCAAATTTTATATATATATAAAAAAATTGATACAACACTTTCAAGACCCTAATGTAGATGCCAGCCATCCTTACGTAGGAAATAGACCTATTTTACTTCTAGGCCCCATTTGTTAACCTTAAACCAATCCAAAAATTATAAAAAAANTTCTATATATTTTTTATATTTTGTTTTTTATTCAAAATATAAATATTAAAGGAAAAGATATACATACATGCCACCCAGTTCTTATGTATTTACATATCTAATACCAAAAATTTAATTTTTTACTCGTATAACATTTTTTTATCTCATTTCTTAAAAAGTAAAACAATGACATTTTGCTAAGAATGTCATAAATGCATAAAGTAAATAAGTTTAAGATGTTCAATATGTAAATTTATAAGAATTGTAAGAGTATGAGGCGCAACGGCATAAGGAAAAACTTCTTTGTCAAAAAAAGGTTTTTTATTTGAAAGGAGGGTGCAAAGAGCTAAGGGTCTGTTTGGGTTAGCTGTAGCTTATGAGTAAGTTGATGTGCAACAATTGCCATAGGAAGCTGTCGTGGATCAACTTGCTGACTAATTATTTTTTGCAGTTTGAAACAGTTGTGCTGCAACTATTTCTTGACAAATGATCATTCTGTTTCTATGTAGTAATGTTGTTTGTAATATAACTATTATAGAAATATATTTGATACTTAAGAAGTAAAAATCTACTAAGTAAAAATCTACTTGAAAACAATAAAAAAAATAAGCTATACACCTCAATTAGCAGTGAGTATCATGATTACAAAAAAAAAACTATTAAAATAAAATTTAATAATATGACATTATTATATTTAAAATGCAGAGGGTGTATGTCACAAGCTAAGCCGTCCTCCAGAGATACTATCTATTTCTGATCACTCTCGACAATGGAATCTACCAGACTATCTGCCCACCGGAAGAATCACACTTCTCTGTGATTCTCCGAGGGTGCCTGTAGAACTATCTCACGAAGTTATGTGACTTTCGTGACGTTAGCATGGATGTCTGAAGTTGACAATGTCACAACAATCCCGGGAGGTCTCAGAAACAGTATATCTCATCTTTTCTGAATGTTTTAAAGAACAATTCATTAGTCATAACAAAAATTTAAAATAATAAAAGAAGTAATTAATTACATTTTTGTGCAAACATACGGTCTCAGAAAACTCAGTATACCAACCAACAAATCTGTCACTACAAGAAGATAACATACCTTTTAAAAAAAGAGTTTTTGGTTGTCTTGAACTAACTTAATACCTAGTCTATGTGTTTCTCATATGCATATTACCAAAAAAAACCATCCATAAGAACCTCAAAAATCGTATCACAAAAAAAAAGGAGAGAAACTTGATTGCCTTCAATAGGATTATACATGTGACACCAACGAATACCGACAAACAGACTGTATAGAAGAACTCATAAGGTCAAATGTTTCATCATGGACCTCTCAAACTCATCAAAAGAAAAATAAATTAAATGTAAATGGAAAAAACCTACAAATAGCGTAAAAAACTCAATCAATCAATATCAAATATACAAAGAACATAAATAAACAGGAACTATACAAAATAAAAAATTAGAAATTGATAAAAGAAGTAATCTATTATAGTTTTGTGCACGCTAGAGGTGTCTGAGAAATTAGTAAACCAACCAACGAATATGCCACCACAATAAGACAGTAGACCTTGTAAAAAGAGGTTTTTGGTTATCTTTAACACACGTAATACCAAACTCGTGTGTCTCACATATGTATATCACAAAAAAAACTATCCAGAAGAACCTTAAAAATCGTTGCACTGAAAAGAAGAGAGGAACTTGGTTGTCTTCATTAGGATTTCAAATGTGACAACAACCAACAACAAATAATCGATCATCTAGAAGAACATATAACGTCAAACATCTAATCACTGATATCTTAAACCCACCAAAAGAAAAACAAATAAAATGCAAATAAAAAAAACTTACAAATAACATAAAAACCCTTACCACTAAACATCAAATATACAAAGAAAGAAAATAAAGAGGAGCTGAATAAATACAAATAATATTGAATAAAGTACAAATAATAATATAATAAATATTTCAATCACTCTCCAATTATCGCATCCAAAATTTTTCCCTCAGTTCTGTCATCTCGCTTGCAACTTCCCCTTTTTTAGTACAGGTGGTGAAAGCATCATTCTCTAGTTATGACGAAGAATGTCCAGGACGTTAATTAAATGTCTTGGTAGGTACATGCTCATGATCATCATTTGTCCTATGGAAGTCGATATCATTGCAGGAAGAATGCCGACGAATGTAATTGTGGAGAATCATTATGACAATCACAATATGCAGATGTTTGGAAAATGTGTAAGATAACATATCGCCGAATATAACTCATTTCTTCTTCTAAACACAAAAAGACTTCTCAATGACATCACGTAAGGAGGAATGTCTTTTATTGAACATTTTTTTCTTACCTCGTGTTACATTGCTTGTTCGCTCAAAGTCAGATATGTAGACTCTCGTATTAGAATAAGGCTTGAGATACCCTTGCTGCAACGGAAATCCATCATCAACCAAGATGTTTTTATCAAATATGTATTGCATGATTAGTATTGAGGAAAAAGTGAATTACGAGAGTAGCTAAGTCTCAAGCGTACCTATGGGAGGATGTAGGAAGTTGTATTTGTTATTTTGTGTTGCAGCTTTGAAAATTCTACTATCATATGCACAACCCTCTCAACCGTCCATGACAAAAGTGAAGCACATGTTGAAGTCACATATGATCATGACATTCTGCATTGAAACCCGTAATGACCTATGAATGTGATCTTCTCATTATTTGGAACACGTGCATCAACGTGTGTTCCATCAATTACTCTAATAAATTCTGGAAAGATAACGATGAGTTACATAATAACGCTATTTTTTTTTTTTGAAAACTGAATATAATAAATTTTAGACAATGTCTTAAAGAAAGACATATACCGTGCATCATGTGAAATCTCTGTGGGGGTCCATTCGAACGTAGGATTGTTGGTTTTTTGGCTAATGAAGAAAAAATGACAAGTGCTTTCAATCCAACTAAGAACTATCTGCAAATTATTTCAAAAGAGTGTTAAAATCGCTCCATTGTTCCTTATATTAATTCATTATGCGATAATACGTAGAGGGTTATCGTCAACACCACTCGCGAAGTCATCTTGGAAGAGCCATGAAGTCCATGATTTTTGTGTAGTTCCTCCAATAGATCGTTGAATATTGCTCGTGTCAAGTGGAACTTATTGTTAAATCTCACATGGTGGCCCGTAAGCAACTCCCCAACCAATTTGTCCTCAATATATTATGATGTGATGCAAGGGGAGTGATCTATGTATGAGTTATAATATTTGTACATCAAGCATACGATAGCTACAACTTTTCTTCTGTATCTTTCTCTGTTTGCATCCATATATATCAGTATCGTATTAGCTAACACAAAAACATCAATGAATTAGCTATAATCATATAAAGTACAAACAACACAATAAACCTATAAGCATCACTAAATAAGTTATGTCTCAAGCAGTTGAAATATCCAAAGCAAAATGAAAAATAATACACAAACATAAATATAAAAAAAGTCACTCAAATATTCTTGTGATTATAATAATATTGTAGGTACGCCACCCTACGGTCATCATGCATCTTGACGAAAAAATCTCTACGAGTCGGATCTTCAAGCAAATCTATCACAAACAAGTACAACTACAACTCAGAATTTTCTTTAGTTGCATTAATAATTTGTAGGACCTGGTCGACAGAAGTTGCTTGAGATGAGTTGGGTTTAGCGCTGCATGAAGCCGCCAGCTGTGATATCAGGCTTCTCAGAAAAGCAGCTCCAACTTTTTTCTTATTCTCAACCCGTGAAGCTTAGAATGGCAGGTGGACTCAAGTTCATGGAGGCCCGGGCTAGGGACTTTGGCGGAATCACCCAATTGGTCAGCTCCTAGGGTTTTAGGGGTGCCACCAAATCCTATATCACTGGGAGCACCTGCATTGTTGCACATAGCAACGACACTTTCACACATACAATCCAACTTCTCCTTTAACTCAAGATCAAGTCAACTAAATTTAAATTTCTTTGTAGGAGGCACTACCCAAAATTTCATATAACATTCACATATATTTTAAAACAAAACAAAATTAATCAAATTAGGGGACATGTCAAAAATGCTTACTGCTAGTCTTTTTGCCCACCACTCCTATGAAGCATCAATTGTTCGCTTCGTCGGATCCAACACCAGGCCTGTTGATCCTCTCGTTTTAATTCCTTCCAAATTTTTCAATCCTTCTTGAGTTGATCCCACAGCACACAATCACACCACACCTCTCGTTTCAATTTCTTCCAAAATTTTCAATCCTTCTTGAGCTGATCCCAAAGCACATAATCACACCACACACCATCACACACACCACAAAAACACAACCACACACATCACCCACACACACCACCACACCTTTATAAACCCTCCACACACCCAATCACAATAACACATCCACACACTACACCAGCACACACACAACCACATCTCCACACACTCCACCACACCTCCTCACTTCCACGCACCCCACCACACCACACCACCACACCATCATACACACCACCACACTTCCACACATCCACACACACCACACCACCACACCACACATTAATAGCCTAACCACAACTCCACACCACCACACCGCACACACGACACCATCACACCACACACTATCACACACACCACAACAACACATCCACACACAAAACCACCACACCTCTATAAACCCTACACATACCCAAACATAATAACACAATCACACACCACATCACGAAACTACACATTAGCAGCCTCACCACAACATTGTAAACCACTACACCACGACACACCACACATTCTGACAATATGCAATTTTAACTACACTAATGATGTGACAAAGTTCCATTTATAGTTTGCATGCAACTTCAATTTGGATATACTTACTTATTGCTTACCCTTGGCCTCTTCCATTCATTTTAAGAATATTTTCAACTTCTCTTATTTTTTCATGATATGAAGGAAACTTATGCAATTAAAAATTATTAAAATCTCATAATTTTGGCAAATACATACATACCACATCAAATCACCACACCACAACATCACGACACACCATAACACTTCATTCTAACTTAAAAACAAATCCAACACCTGCTCTTTTCCTCAAATTCTAAAACAGCAGCCAAAACCATACCACACTAAAAACAAAACCATTCACAGATGCAAACCTCACCACAAAGACAACACCCCAAAAATAAATCCAACACCTCACCATACCCAATAAAAAACCAATCACAAAGCAGAAGTTCGAAACATCAGATGAAATCGAACCCCCATCAAACCTCCTCTTCTTCTCAAATTCTCACTCAAATCCATCACAAAATTCCAACCGAAACATTAAAATCGAGGCATCAGTAGCTGAACCGTCCCATTATTGAATGTAAAAATCTAAAAAAAACAGAAATATAAAAAATGAGTGCTATACGGAAAACACAAGAAACCCATCAAGCTAAACCACGAAGAAACTTTGTACAAACCAATGCGGCTAATCGATCAATTCCACCAAGAAAAGATAAGCGATAGAGGATACCAGAAGAAGAAACAAACATTCAGAAACCCTCCTCACAGATGTCGGGGAAAGAAGAGAAAAAAGAAAAGCAAATGCAAGAAGAGGACGACCGAGGCACAAAAAAAACACGAGAGATTCAGAGCATTTTAGGACAGAAGACGCGAGGGGTAGAAGAATATCACGATGTTGGCGAGGGCACCTCAGTAAAAAAAAAACGAGAAGAAACACGGGCCGCAGGGTCAAATCAACAAACCACATTTTTACAAAAAAAACACAACACGTCGTAGTTTGGACGCCCCCAAATGCCCCCAATTCTGCGATTTGAAACGGCGTCGCGGGTCAAAGGCCTCCCCAAAACAGACCCTAAGTCTCCTCACGAGTAGGTTCATGTTCAGATGGAAGTGGCTTGCAAACTGAACTATATGTTAACTTTCGCGTCAGTTATTTCAAATAAATATTTTTATAAAATACATTCAAAATATAAAAAAATTTAAACTTTTATTTATAACATATTTAAAATGATTAAAAATTTATATTTTATATTAATATCACATAATTTTCTACTAGTTATCTTTATAATCATATATTTTATTTATCATTTTATAATAACATAAATTTAAATTAATATTTTTTTTTTCTTTTTCATAATAAATAAATTTGCTCGAATAGTCCCCGCGGCAAATTTATGCTTCATCACCTTAACAATAATTAATGCCCATTATTTAAATAAATATAATATTTATTTAATATTTAATATCTCAACTAATAAATTCTCAAGCCATAACTATTAGCATCGTAACGGGACGGTTAAGAAACCCAAAGCATAAATGAGATTCTTCAGACTAGAAAGCAGCGCCCACTTTAATCTTATTGCTTAAACTTTTAATTTAATTATAAATATAATATAAAATAAATACACCTCCCAAAGCAATATTGAGTAATTATTATGTCCACTTAAACAAATTAAATGTTGTTCGCATCCCTCACTAAAATAAATAAATTATTAATCATAATTAAAAAAATGTAGCCTATTTTTCTCAAACAATAATTGGAATTTCGCACCCCCCATGTGTGCTAGAAAATTTGTGGTGATAGATTACTGTGTTAGTATTGTATGAAGTTCAGCACACACACGCAGATGAAAGAGAAACAAGTGGTGATGACTCCATAAATTTTTTCGTTGAAAACCCGTACGGGAAAAATCACGAGGACTGACCTATTTGCGGAAATTTACTATTGATTGATGATTATAGAAATCTCTTATCCCATAGACGGGAAATGATAATTATATTTTTCAGATTACAACGTCGACTGACGGCGTCTAGTTTGTGGTGATCGATGGTGGTTAGTGGTGGTCGACGGCGGAAGTTGGCGGTGGCGACAGCGGAGGTTGGCGGTGGTCGACGGTGATGCTGAACTGCAGTTTCTCCTCAATGCCTCAGACTATCTTTTTAGACTTCCCTTCCCTCATGTGAGGGGTGGGGGTGTATTTATAATGTTCTGGGTGCAATTAATGCAAGAAGATTAATCATTTTGATCGAACGGTCCAGAGAGTTTCCCTCAATCAAGCAGAATTTAATGGACATTTGAGTGCTTTAACGATGTCGAAATTAAGTGATCTTTTGCTTGTTGGATTTGTCTTGTCGAGACGCTCAATTCGGGTGTAAGCTTGCTAGTGTCAATATTTGTTTAACTTTTCAAATGTGTCCGAAAATCTTAAAAAATTGGTTTAATGACTTGATATGGGTTTGATTTGACTTGGATTGGACTAGTTTTTATATCATTACGTCTGTCTCATTGAGCCGACAATAGATGAATTTTTATCGAGATTTGAAATTTTATTATTAAAAAAATTATCTCGGAAATTGCGTCATGTCTCGAAATTCGTGCCGAATGATGAAATTTATTGGTGGCATACCAATATTATTTATAAAATAATTATTTTATCACGTTAATATATTCATTCTTATAAAATTATCAATAATTTAACGAACATATGTAAATATATGAATTGGATAGGTAAAAAAAGAAAAATAGTTGACCTGAGTAAATAGTAATACTTTGAAGGGATCATTACCTATTTTTAATTCTCAATAAATAACTATCGCATATATTTAATTAAATAATCTCCTCGCAAGAGCAAAGCTGTTGCTCAGCTAAAACCCTGCTTTCAGATATAAATTCTCAAGCTCTACACTCCTCACTCCACTACTCTTCAACCATGGCCGCCTCCCCCAACCCTCTCCTCTTCTTCCTCCTCTTCCAAACCCTAACCCTATTTGCCACTGCAGCTGACGCTGCGGATAAGAAGACCTACATCTTCCGCATCAACCACCTGAAGAAACCCTCCATCTTCCCCACCCACGAGCACTGGTATTCCTCTCCATCTTTCTCCGTCTCCGCTCCCTTCATCCACATTTACTCCACCATTTTCCATGGCTTTTCGGCTTCCCTCACCGCCGCTCGNTTTCAGATATAAATTCTCAAGCTCCACACTCCTCACTCCACTACACTTCAACCATGGCCGCCTCCTCCAACCGTCTCCTCCTCTTCCTCCTCTTCCAAACCCTAACCCTATCTGCCACTGCAGCTGACGCTGCGGATAAGAAGACNCTTCAGATATAAATTCTCAAGCTCTACACTCCTCACTCCACTACACTTCAACCATGGCCGCCTCCTCCAACCCTCTCCTCCTCTTCCTCCTCTTCCAAACCCTAACCCTATCTGCCACTGCAGCTGACGCTGCGGATAAGAAGACCTACATCTTCTGCATCAACCATCTGAAGAAACCCTCCATCTTCCCCACGCACGAGCACTGGTATTCCTCCCCATCTTTCTCCGTCTCCGCTCCCTTCATCCACATTTACTCCACCATTTTCCATGGCTTTTCCGCTTCCCTCACCGCCGCTCGTGCCGCCGCACTTTCCAGCCACCCCGCCGTCCTAGCCGTCTTTGAAGACCGCCTTCGCCATCTCCACACCACTAGGTCTCCACAATTTCTTGGCCTCCGTAACCAGCAAGGCCTCTGGTCCGATTCCGATTACGGTTCCGACGTCATCGTCGGCATCCTCGACACAGGAGTTTGGCCTGAGCGCCGATCCTTCTCGGATCACAATATCGGCCCTGTTCCCTCCAGATGGCGTGGCACCTGTGAAACTGGACCAAATTTCCCTCTCTCGATCTGCAACCGCAAGCTCGTTGGTGCTCGATTCTTCTCCCATGGACATGATGCCTTCTCTTCAGCTGCAGGCGGTATCGGTGGAATCAACGAAACTTTTGAGTTCAGGTCTCCACGGGACGCCGATGGGCATGGAACCCACACCNCATCTGCAACCGCAAGCTCGTTGGTGCTCGATTCTTCTCCCATGGACATGATGCCTTTTCTTCAGCTGCTGGTGGTATCGGTGGAATCAACGAAACTTTTGAGTTCAGGTCTCCACGGGACGCCGATGGGCATGGAACCCACACCGCTTCGACGGCCGCCGGTCGCCATGTTTTCGGCGCTAGTCTGTCGGGCTATGCCTCCGGTATCGCTAAAGGCGTCGCTCCAAAAGCTCGCATCGCGGTTTATAAGGTGTGCTGGAAGGGCTCCGGTTGTTTGGATTCCGATATTCTTGCCGGGTTCGACAGCGCTGTGGCTGATGGCGTTGATGTCATCTCTATCTCTATCGGAGGCGGAGATGGAATATCTTCACCGTACTACCTCGACCCGATCGCCATCGGGGCCTTCGGTGCCGTTTCAAGGGGTGTATTCGTCGCCTCCTCCGCGGGCAACGATGGTCCGACCGCCATGTCTGTTACTAACCTCGCCCCCTGGCTCACCACTGTAGGCGCTAGCACGATCGATCGTACTTTCCCTGCCGACATCGTTCTTGGAGACCGCCGTCGACTCGCCGGGGTTTCCCTTTACTCCGGTCCAACCATCGACGGCCAAATGTACCCATTAGTCTACCCTGGAAAATCCGGCNAAGGCGACGGCCGTGATACAGGCGTCCAGGCGACGGCCGTGAAACAGACGTCTGGGCGACGGACGTAATAATTTTTCTATCTTGAGAAGCACAATCTAACCACTTAAAAAATTTGCAACTTTTTTTTTATCATAATTTAATAAATTTCTTTATGTGTATGCGTTTTTCATTTTATTTATTTATCATATAAATAAACCTAAGATTAAATTAAAAAATAAATATAAATTGAATTATTTATCATACATATCCCCCTCAAATATCTGTCACTACTTGAAACTAGCAGAAAGTTTGAATCCCTGCAACCGTCGAGTCTCTCATGCAAGCTCACGTTCAAATTTCAAAGTCTAAGTAAGAAAAAAAATTATTTTTTTTTTTATGAACTTTGCCGCAGATTCTCCTCACCAACTAAAATCTGAGCATGCATTCTCCGAAGTTTAATGTTTTACCTACCCAACACCACATCAACACGTTAAAAAATGTTGAATAGTAGGCACGGGCATAAATCCCGTGTTAGAGCCCCGTACTTCCCTTCTCAAGCTGATCTCCTCACTCAATTAAATTTACAACAATCAAACGACGCAAACATATTGTGAATCCCTTCATTCTTAGCGGAGTCGTCATAATTTGTCGGTCAACTTTTCAAAAATTAAAACGAGCTTCTTTCAAAACAAAATATATATATATATATATACCTCTTATATTTAAATTAAATTTTAAAATTATTTTTAAATTTTCAAAAAGTTGGCCGAAAAATTCTATTATAANAGATCTCCTCACTCAATTAAATTTACAACAATCAAACGACGCAAACATATTGTGAATCCCTTCATTCTNTCCCATGTTGCTCTGTTGAAATCTACTCCAAATCCTTTACCTTCATTCCCCTCCATTTCCCTGAACTCTGGCTCTCTTCTTGGCTAAGTGAACTCACACACACTCACTCGCATACATACACTCCATAACATCTCCAATGCACTCTCCGACTATTTAAAGCAATGTCAGCATCACCATCCCGCTATTGAATTTTTTATTTAAAATCTCATAACCGTCCGGTAGGATTATCGCATCGAAAAGCTCAAGGTGTAGCATTGTGGAACTCTAAGATTACAACAAATATTATATCCGGACTCCGGGCATGATTTGCGTCTGGAGCCCAATTGTAGGACTTCATGTATCAAATGGGTCCACCGCAATACACTAAGATTTGTCAGTGTTAAAGTTTATAGAGCTCACTTGACACATGACACCCTACTATTGAACTCTGGATGCATCCAGAGTCCTGACCTCATATTTTTTTCCTAAGATCAACACTGAGGAGTCGAACTCTCTGTCTTTTAGTTCCAAGTCCACTTAACAATCATACAATGATGATATGGTAACTAGCACTATGATGCACTGGTATGACATTACGGCGCGGCTTCCTCTCGGGATTCTGCATGGAAAAGTTCAGATCTCCGTTTCTTCAAATGTTTTTCTCCTAAAAACTTTTCCTGCACAAAAATATAAGAAGTGATGTAATATTTATGCAAAATATAAAATTATAACCTGTATTTGGGAAATTTTTTAGATATTATTAACATATAGATGATATCATGATTTTTTTTATAAATATTTTCTCCATTTCTTCTCAGAGAATTTTTTTCAAGAATATTATAATTAGTACCAATAAATCATGAATTAATTTAATTTTTACTTAAAATTATATTTATTTAATAATTATTTAATTTACATGACTGACTCAATAATACACATGTACATTTTACAGTTTGTCTTTTGAGATTTTTGGGTATAAACGGACCTTTAAAGGCATTAAGCCTTATAAAATGTTTCAGTGTACATGTACCTTCTGAAGTATTAGTCTTTTGTGTTTTTTTAATGAGTGAAGATCCTATCAAATACTTATTTTTATGAAATCTTTCAAGTGAGGACACTGTTCACCACTAGCATCTCATCGAATCCTTTGCATGAGCTTTCTTTCGAGTGATGTAGGAAGAGAGATTATATGTGGCTTGTTTTCCTATTATCATATTCGTGCTCCTTTTTGTTCAGACTGAAAACATCATTCTTTACTCGTCTCTTTCTCAGATCCCCTTTCTAGATTACCCTTTCTTGGAAAAGCAAAATAAAATATGTAAGACAAGAAAATGGACAAAAACTAAGAAGAAATAAAAAGAGTAGCTATGAAGATAGTTTTTATAAAAAAAAGTTCTCGTAACATGATCTTAGAATGAGAGGTTCAAGTTGAATCAAACCATACTTGCCCCGAGAAAATATATGAGAACAATCTTATAAGAAAGTTATTCATAATTAAACTAGAATACAAAATCAAAATTATATTATTATAGGTTCAAAAGACCTTCCACGATGATGTTTCATTGTGGTCAATTATATCCTGGGAAAAACCCAGGAAGATTCATGATAAAAGACATTGTTGTTGTTTAAAATAGTTTTTTTGAAATATATGCAGCAAAGGAGAATTTTGATGGTCCCGATAGGAGAGATCCTCCAGTAGTCATTGAAGAACTAATCCACCAGACAGAGGGTATTCACTGTAGCCTGACAAGTAGCCATCATTGAGTTGAGAGGGCCTATGGCACACACCAACAATGACTCGACAAATGAAACAATTATGTCTGAAGGGATAGATCAACATGTAGGTCAAAGAAAAAACTAAGACAAGTAAATAAAAAATTCGTCGTGGATTGAATCATTTTTAGAGTGTTTTAGATTTTCATTTTGCTTCTAAATTTATCGAAGTTGTAGCTCGAATGATCTTGTCTTTGTCATCAAGATTTGTGTTTGTTTGAGTTTGTAGATTTTGTAGTGATATGTCCCAAACAAATCTAACAAAGAACATCATATTCATGAATGATGAATACCAAGCTTTAATAACTTTTCAAATTTAATGGATTGTGTTAATTGGGTCTAACTCAATAGTCTATTTTACATAAAAATCACACTCCTTATAAATTTGTCAATATACATGTTGAATCAACATACAATATTAATATATTAAATTTTTAATTTTTTATCATAAATATTCAAATAAAAAGCATAAAAATTAATTGCAATTATTTATTTTGTGGAATCTTGGGAACCCTTTTTTCATGCTTTCGAGAAAATATTACGTCTGGAGTCTGGATAAGAAGTACAACATGATTGTACTGGAGTTTTTTCTTCGTACAACTATGTTATACTAAGTAAAAAAACATCCAAATAAATAATTCGACATGATCGTACTGAAGTAAGACCTTCAATACAACCATGTTACACGAGGATTAATAAGGACTTCAGGCTTCTCCGCTTTTTAGACAAAGACGTGTCAAATTTTAAACTCAAGGCAATTATATATATATATTTTTTTGGGTGATATTGACACGCCTGTATTTGCTTACGAAGCACGCAATCAGGAGGCTGTGGACGAGGCATCATGTGACAAAAGTGGTCGGTGCCTAAATCATGTGATCTTCATTTCTGATTTTAAACGTCATTTATTTAATATTTAATACGTGACCTACGCTGGTCCACCAAGGCTCCAATATTTCTTTAATAAAAATAGGGATAATTACGTATAGACCATCTGAAATATTGATATTTACAAATTAAACATCCAAATGATTTTTTTGAAAACCAAATTTATTTAACTATTGAGAATTGGATAAAATGAAATATATGGGTTGGGTTTCACCATGAATTTTGATATTTGAGTGTGATTTTTAAATGCATGAAATGGGGTGGTTGATTTGTAAATAGCCTATGTAATGGCCCCAAAAAATACTCCGAACATTTACATACATACCACTCAATTCCTATGTATTTGCATGTTGAATGCCTAAACTTTATTTTTTTGCATTAATGCCGCCTTACCTATGTATGAAACGGTGTACTTCACATTTTTAATTTGGTACATGTGATNTGCATGAAATGGGGTGGTTGATTTGTAAATAGCCTATGTAATTGCCCCAAAAAATACTCCGAACATTTACATACATACCACTCAATTCCTATGTATTTGCATGTGGAATGCCTAAACTTTATTTTTTGCATTAATGCCGCCTTACCTATGTATGAAACGGTGTACTTCACATTTTTAATTTGGTACATGTGATNGTACAATTCCTCCTAAAACCATAAATTGACATTTCTCCCAATTTAGAACTAAATTATTTCTTTCGCATAACTCCAAAATAAGATAATTTAAGCATGCGTCAAATGATGTTCCAAATACAGAGAAATCATCCATAAAATACTTGCAATCCACATCAATTAACTTACTAAATATAGACATCATACATCTCTGGAATGTTGCAGGTGCATTACATAATCCGAAAGGCATCCTTCGNTAAAGCAAAAGTTCCAAAAAGGACTAGTAAATGTTGTCTTTTCTTGATCCTCAAGAGCAATAAGAATTTGATGGTAACCGGTATATCCNTTCTTCTCTTAATCCTTAGGAGCAATAGGAATTTGATGGTAACCGGTACATCCATCTAAAAAGCAAAAATATTTGTGCCCAGCAAGTTTATCTACTATTGGTCTAAAAATGGTAGAGGAAAGTGATCTTTCCTGGTGTCAGTGTTCAATTTTCTATAATCAATGCAAATACGCCACCAGTAACTTGTTTGATAGGTATTAATTCATTATTTTCTTTTGTTTCAACAGTTACTCCTCCTTTCTTAGGAACACAATGAATTGGACTTACCCACGCACTATCTGAAATAGGATATATAATTTCAGTGTCTAACCATTTTAAAATTTCCTTCTTTACTACTTCTTTCATCATGGAATTTAATCTCATTTGTGGATCAACTCTTGGTTTATATTGTTCATCTAATATAATTCTATGCATACAGATTGAATGACTGATTCCCTTAATGTCAGCTAAGGTCCAACCAAAAGCTTTCTTATATCTTTTCAATGTATCTAATGATTTCCTTAATATCAGCTAAGGTCCAACCAAAAGCTTTCTTTATTGAAGGATTGATTCCCTTAATATCAGCTAAGGTCCAACCAAAAGCTTTCTTATATCTTTTTAATGTATCTAACAGACTTTGCTCTTGCAGATCATTTAATGCTGAAGATATAATAACAGGTAATGTAGACGAGTCTCCAAAAAATACATACTTCAAGTGACTAGGCAATATTTTTATCTTAAGTTCAGGTGGTTTTATAATCGATGGAAATAGATTTTTATGTGCATTTTCCGTAATATCCAACATCTCAAATATTTCCTGAACATAATCTAATTTTTCATTTCCTAATTCGTCCAAAATAACTTCTTCATTCTTTTCAGATTGTTCCTTCTCTACCAAATGTTCTTCTTCTTCAAAATGTTTCTTGTCTTCAAAATGTTCTTTAAAATATTCGTTCAGTAGATGTTCAATAATTTCCATGCCAAAATATTCATTATCTCTTTCAACAACAGGGTATTTCATAGATTTCGCAATGTTAAAAGTCACTTCTTAATCNTTTCACAGTTTATTATAATCGAGTTTTTTTGCAGGACGGTAGTGACTTCAGCATGATGTTATTAGGTTTTGACTTAAATTGTCAAAGCTTTGCAGATTATTGTGTTGTGAGTTGAGGAATGGATGCTTCGGAGTATTATGTTGTTGTGCAGCTTGCCAAGAATCAACTTTAAGTTCATCTTTCTTGATGATTTTTTTGCCATTATCATCCAAATAACCTTAGAGGAGGATAATCTACTAACCAATTTTATTTTTGTAATTCCGAGGTGAATTTAGTGATTACAAACGAATGAGGAAATGAGGCAAGGAGGAAGAAGTTCTTAGTAATATTTTCCCTGATAATTTAGCTTTTTCTGTATGTTAGACTGTTGATTGGATGCAAATCCTACAAATTTAGGCAAGTGGTGACAATCAAGTTCAAAGGGAAGCTGTCATCTTATACTGACAAGGCGATTGAATTGTTTTAGGTGATGCTAATCATTGATCTATTATGTTTGAATGTTTGATTCTTCTAGTTGCTGATTATGCACGTGTGATTAGAATTGTTTAAACTTGCCCAGCTTGTGCTTTCGGTACGCGCTGTGAGTTTCAATTAAACTGTGGCTTTGATTTGTCCAAATTTCTATTAGATGGCCATTAAATTATCAATTGCAATGAATTTATATAATTTCTGCTTGTAATCGAGGGAAAGGAAACCTTACTTAAAGTAATAATATGAGAACAATGAATTCAATTTTTAGTGTGTAATTTTAAGCATTACAGGATATAGACACCTAATTCTGAGCAGTCTAACATCAGGCCAGCTCATATTCTATTACGTGTCAAGAAGATTATCTATTATACTAAAGTCCTATCCAAAATCTTTAAGTCACGCTTCACAATCTCAATTAGGTAGAATAACACATTCTCATCACAAATGAAATATTAACATGAAAATCCCCTGTAAATTTTCTAATTACTTCAGATACATAAAAAAAAAAAATCATAACATCAATTATGATAACTTCCAAATTTGTAATATGGTATTTATGATGTTTGTTATCATGATCATCATTAAAATAATCATCTTATTAAGAATTTAGATGGCCCATATGATAAATATAATCTCTAAACCTCTAAGATTCATGTAGTTCCTAAAATTCTAGTGGCCTTCACAGTTGATATAATGGTGTGATCTTTAATGTTCAAGTGGTCAGGTGATCTCTAACATTATTGTGGTCCTTACAATCTCAAAAGTTCATGGTCTGCACATGATAATAATCACAATGGCCCATATGATAAATATAATCTCTAAAACCTCTGAGATTCATGTAGTTCCTAAAATTCTAGTGGCCTTCACAGTTGATATAATGGTGTGATCTTTAATGTTCAAGTGGTCAGGTGATCTCTAACATTATTGTGGTCCTTACAATCTCAAAAGTTCATGGTCTGCACATGATAATAATCACAATTACCAATGATGTCTATTCTAAGGACGAGTCTAAAGAGTCGAGTATTCAAGGAGTAACACAGTTTTTCAAATGAAATGTTCTAACAGGTACACCATTAATTTCATTCATTCACAAAATCTTCTAGAGTATTAGCTTGANAAGTATTCGAGGAGTACCACAGTTTCTCAAATGAAACGTTCTAACAGGTACACCATTAATTTCATTCATTCACAAAATCTTCTAGAGTATTAGCTTGAGATGAAGGCCCTATTTAAGGACTTATTACATCAATAGCTTGTGTTCTCCAAGAGGTTCCAAGTTGATTAGACAGTCAATTAGTTTACTCCTAACTCAAATGTCTTCCAAATTTGTAATTTTTCTTTCACTAGCAGCCATTCAATTTCCCATATTTTCTAACCTTTGTTCAGCTAGTATTAAAAATATATTGTATTATTCTCTTAATTCATGTAACGATAAGGGAATACTGAAAGGCGGTCACATAATGTTATACAAAATTGTATTATTTTTATAATTTTGATTGAATAAGCAAGAATTCTTTTGCAGGAGAAGTGAAAATTTATTGTTTTTTTGCAATGCAGAAAGAATGGAAAAACAAGATAGTTAATTTCCGTGGTGTGCAAAACTTGATTAGCACACTAAAAGCTTCTTGTCATTTTTCAATTTTTTCAAGTAGGAGGACCTAGTTACGAAAGAGCTTAAGAAGATGGCCAGAAAAGTATTCACAGGAAGAAAAGATTTATAGTAATATTGTAGGTGGGAACACGTTACAATTAATGCAAACAAGAACCTAGTATATGACCAGTAATCTATTGTATGATGGATATCCTATAGGTATGATGGATAACCTGGAGTATGAAGGGTAAATTCTAAGCGTAGAGAAGAGTATTTGGGTGGTTTTCGTTTCTTTTATTTTTTTTTTAAATATGAAAGCGATAAAATTTATTTATAGTTAGGGTTGACTATTTTGGTTCAATAATATTGGGAATTGGTTGAATGATGGCAGATCTTAAATATGAATTAAAATTTCATAATTTGGAACACAAATAAGAATGGGAGTAGTTGAGAATTATNAAACTTAAACTCGAGCTCGAGCTCGAACTTGAATTAATCATGCTTAAGCTGAGGATGGCTCTTGCAATCTAGTCGATTTGGTTAAACTTCAAATTCTGAGGATGTTCCAAAAACTTCCGTCCTTTTTAGCTATGGGAGAACATCATTTTAACTGATATCTAACACAGGGCACTACTTAGACTTACCTATTATTTGATCTCTCTCTATAGATCCCTGTAAGGGATCAAAGTTTCTTCGCTAAACTATGGGGTTTCATCCTTGCTGAATAGAAAGCCACATCTGCAAACCCTTTTTTATCACCTTCAGGCCAAATGTGTTCTCTGATTCATCGAATTTTACTGTCTCCTCATAGTTGTGGTAAACCATCATTGCTGATGCCATTAGGGCAAAGTCGAAATATGCAGTACCGCCTTCATTGCTTCCAGCAATGAAAAACGCCATAGCTCTTCATATTAATTATTGTAGCAGATTTTATGGCAAAACCAAGGAATGTTATGGTGACAGATTTTCCGTTGTGTAACTCCTTGATTTTGGAGTTTTTTATGTTTTTTTTTTCCTTATAATTTGTGTTGCTTTTGATTTTTGATCAGTTCATGCAATAATTGGATATTTATTTATTTATTCATTTCTATGGTCCTACTTGAAATCAACGAGTGAGGTGATGACGGTATTAGGGGTGTAAGTGAGCAGGGGTAGGCCTCAAATTTTACTTATACGAGAGGTCAATTAGGCTTTTGCCTCTCCTGAATATCACTAGTGAGCCGGTTTGTTTAANCTGAGGTGATGACGATATTAGGGGTGTAAGTGAGCAGGGGTAGGCCTCGAATTTTACTTATACGAGAGGTCAATTAGGCTTTTGCCTCTCCTGAATATCACTAGTGAGCCGGTTTGTTTAAAAAATGATTAATAAAAAATATATTAAAATTCCAAAAATTTTATTTAAATGATTAAAAATGTTTAAAATTAATTTTTTATATCAAATAATTTTTTATTAGTTATATTATAAATGGTTATTCTATTTGTCATTTAATTATAACTGTAGCTTAAATTAATATTTTTTTTTTCTCTTACATGCTAAAAAAGCCGGCTCGAATTCGTCGAATTAAGCTCGAGCTCAAACTCGATTAAGCTAATTAAGCTCAAGCTCAAGCTCAAGCTGAGGGTGACTCGTGCTCGAACTCGATTAAATTAATTAAGCTCAAGCTTAAGCCGANATTAGTTATATTATAAATGGTTATTCTATTTGTCATTTAATTATAACTGTAGCTTAAATTAATATTTTTTTTTCTCTTACATGCTAAAAAAACCGGCTCGAATTCGTCGAATTAAGCTCGAGCTCAAACTCGATTAAGTTAATTAAGCTCAAGCTCAAGCTCAAGCTGAGGGTGACTCATGCTCGAACTCGATTAAATTAATTAAGCTCAAGCTTAAGCCGAGGATTGCTCGAGCTCGACTCTACTCGTTTACACCCCTAGATGGTATTGTGTTTATACGCATTTAAAAGCTTGAATTTAACTTGATTANTATTTTCTCTGTCTTTCTCCTTATCTCAAGATTTGTGAAATGGTGATTTGAATTGGTGAAGCCACCTTAAGAAATTGTGATGATCTTTTCACTTCGATCTAAATTTACTTTCAATCTGGTTAATTGACTTGTTAAAACATATTGAGTTTTACAACTAAAGTGAAGATTACATTGAAGATTCAGGGAGGTCAAAGCCCTTGGAAGTTGGGTGCAAATAAATAGGGAAATATTACTATCAGGTGGACTAAAATCCCCAATTCGGTCCTATCGTTTGGGTTGAAGAATTGGAGATTTTAGAGTGACAGACTAAAATCCTTAATTCGGTCCTATCGTTTGGGTGCGAATTGGAGATTTCAATTTAGTCCTATCATGTGGGTGCTGATGTGTAGATGTTAGCCCTAAAGTAAGGGGACGTGGGAGCTCCGAAGTGAGAACCGGTATCCTTCCAGCCTAGCTGCAGAATCAGTAACCAAGCATAGGATTAGTCAATGTTCTTTATGCCTGGACCNAGAGAGAGAGAGAGAATTATTATTTGAAATGAATCTCGAGATGTTTAGCATGAATCTGGAATTATATTTTGAGTGGAAAATAATCAAGCTCAAATTAAAAATCATCTAGAATTTTGATTTCTATAAACATAGAGACAACTAACCGACTCTACAAGAAGAACCTGATGACACTAACATTGACTCACTCTGAGTCATATCAAATGCAAATCAAGTAGTTAAACCACTTGAAGCTTTAGGTAGTCAATTGGAAAGTTAAACAAATTTCAAATATGTCAAACTTATATTTAAATTGAGCGCTCGATGAGAAGAATCCAATGAGCCCAAGATCACTCAATTCAGACATTATTAATGTTCTTAAATGCCTATAAAACGTCGTTCGATCAAATAAATCGATATGGGTTGTCCGATGGAGTGGTATAAATTCCTTTCTTATTTATAGGGAGATGCTCCTGAACTCTAAAAATAGAGGACTATCGCATTGAAAGGGGACCTAGATCTTGAACTAGAGGACTAAGAAGAGGCTCTAGAGCTGGACTAGGAGGAAAAATGAGTCAAATTCCAGTACGTTTCTGGACTGAAGACCCATCGAATGCTTCTCGATCCCACACGACATATATTATAAAGTAATGAAACACTGAGCATAGTAATGACCAAAGTTGTAGAGTAATAAAGCACCATGCAGAGCAGTGCATCACACTGAAAATAGTGTAACAAGTGCAACCCAAATACGGTGCAACGACGCACTTCAAGTACGACATAATGACGCACCCCGAAGACAGTGTAACACACATCTTGATGATTGTGTAACAACACGTCTTACATATGGTACAACGGTGTGCCCCGAAGATGGTGCAACGCCATGCCCCAAATAAAACTTAACAACATACCTCAATGAAGATGTAATGACATACTCTGAAAATGGTGTAACAATGCACCCCTTATATTGTATAGCTAGACAGACAACATAAGGTGACTAACTTCTCTGGACTCTTGGAGATCTCTCATTTCATCTCTCAACTATAACCTACGTGATCCACAACTCATGCATATCCCAATTTCAGCCTCTGTGGCTTATAATCATTGTTGTTGCTCGCCACTACAACCAACATGACTAATTATTGCCTATGCAGTCCACAACTCTTATAGCTCCCAGTTTCAGCCATAGTTGTTTACAGACGTTATTGCATCACACCGCCACAACTTAAATAACCAACTACGACCTACATTTTCTACAACTCATGTAGCTCCAAACTTTAGCCTCTATTACAATGGATGTTATCATAGTTTATCATTGCCGCATATGTGACCAACTACGATCTTAGTGGCTCACAACTCCTGCAGCTATTTACTATGATTTTTATCTCCAACTGATGCTCCTAAAGCTAACACTTAAGGCCTACTTGGCTAACTATTACCATACGTTTAACTACAACCTATACAATATGTTGGCGCTATAGCCACCATCAATAACATTGATGACAAACTATGGCGTTCGCGGCCAGTTACAACAATTATTGTTGAAAAACCATTGAAATTTCATCTTCTCTTATTCAAAATGAGTGTGGATCTTTATAATTACAATTTTTTAATGAATTACTACTAAATGCTTTTCATTTCTAGAATTTTTCATGTAAAAATCAGGGTGTCTCTTCCCACTACTTTTGTTTTATTTGTGTGTGATGGATCTTGTAATATGCTAGGGCTAATTTATCACTCTATCATCACAATTCTTCTGACACATTATTATATTGGTGTCGTCTGTGAGAAATGAAGTTTCATTTGGTATAAAGTTGAAGTATAGGATATTGAGCCTCAGCTTCATTTCTTAATAATATACATCAAGATTATTTTTGAAGCATTCCTTTATGTTAGGGGAAACCTTCATTGCAGTCTTGAAAGGCCGATCACGCTAACATCCCGTGTATGATTTTGTTAGGGTTGCCTTCTTGTATGTTATTTAGACACAAAGTCTATGAAAACTGCTTCCACACTAAGGGGGAACTTTCGCTGTACTCTAAAAAATTCATTCATGTTAACATCCTGAGAAATAGTTTGGTTGGGTAGACATCACACGTTCTATTCAAAAATAAAATCTTTGAGAATCAATGCAACACTAAGGGACAACCTTCATCGCAAGAAGCACTTCCTCAGGTCCCTCTCATCATACTAGAGTTTCTCTTAAATTCGATCAATAAGCTGATCTCATCAATGTTCAATATATTAGCTACTTTATAAGCTTGTGCAAAAATCTCCCTTGATGTAGACAATAAATTCAAAAGAAGTTACCAAACACCATTCTTGAGAATGGTTGCAACCATATTTTCAAAAAAAAAAAAAAAGATATAGTTTATTTCGACTTACACCTCAATCTCGAGAAATGTAATATTTTATGACACTTCATTATAGGTTTAATAGATCTAAGAGGAATTTGATTTGATCTCTTCCATCACATGGTATGTTCATAAATTAGAAGCTTCAACTAACATCCTCAAATAAATAAAAAATTCTTGATGGATTCCTATTGATTTTTTCTATTATAGGTTACAGTCGTCAAGCGGATGCACTTTGACTAGCAGCCTATGAAAGGCTGAACATTTGTTGTGAAAAAAAAAAAAGATCTCTACCAATACCACTGGAAGGCATGTCTATCATGAATCCTCGACGAGAAAGTAGTAGTGTACATGATCCTCACTAGAAAAACTACATGAAAGCAAGTAATCGACAAAATATCCACTCAAAAACCTCAGAAGGCTACAAGTCTTAGATGATACAAATATATCAATAGCTTTAGAAGGTACAATTATATTAAAAATCTCAGAAGATGCAAGCCTTAGAAGAAACAAAACTCATAAGGCTACAAACCTCAAAAGATACAGGTACATACATAAAAAAATCTTAGATTACTATAGTCTCAGAAAGACATAATTACAAAAAAAAATCTAAGAATACTACAAGCCAATATCAGAACGTATATGTATATAAAAAAATCTCAGAAAGTTATAAGCATTTGAAGGTATAAGTATATCAAAAGCCTTAGAAGATACAAAATTCAATGGACACAAGCCTCAAAAGGTACATGATTTTTCTATGTAGAGCAGAGGTGCTAATTCTGATTGCAGACTTCTACATATTTAAGATGCTAAAGAATCTCAGGAGGCATGAGCCTCAAAAGAGTTCGATGTCACCATGATTTAGTTGTGGAGATGAAAGCTTCAACTATAACTTAGAAATATGCCAATGATGGTCTAGTAGTTGGGAAACAACGTCCTAAATGTGTGGCAAAAACATCCCAGAAGAGGGGCAACTACATATCAAAAGGAAAGAAAAAAGCAGCCTCATAAGTGGCAATAATTTTTTTTTGGCTACATCTAAAGATGTACGGTAAAATGTAATACAATAATATTAAGAAAAAAAAGGGCATACAAACAAACCTATTGTTGTCGTGCACGATTGTTATATCAAACAATAAAAAATCTACAAAGACCAACACACACATGTATAAAAACTACAATATAATAATAGAAATAAAAACATCAACTACTTCAATATCCTCTTCATCGTTAGTACGCTCCTACAAGCCTTTTTCAGCTTCTCTGCTTTTGGGCAAGAGAGGAGATCTTTTTACTCCTAGATCAAAGACATGTCCTCAATGTTAGCTACTATAAAACGGTATGGTGAAAAGCCCTTTGATGGAAGCATCAATGAAATTATTTTTCTTTGCGTGGGGAACATAACTTTGTATTCAGCTCTTCAAGGATCATTATCTTTGCTTGAAAAGCTTACAAAGTCTCAACGCTTTGATTAAAATTAGCTTGTGTCTCACTCAATTTTTTTTTTAGTATCTATCAGTTCTTGGTGTTCCTATAAGAGGAAAACCTCTATGGAGGATAAGTCGTTCTGATATTTTTCTAACTAATTAACCAATGATAATATGTCAATTGCACGGGAGTGATTCACCTTCTTTTGCTCAACAAGGGCGTGGTTACAGGCNGAATAACTAATGAAACTAATGAAGGTTTAAATGTGATATTTAATATATAGGAAAGCATCCTTCTCCTTGTCAAGAAATTATAGTGACTGGATAAAGTGAATTAGTTCAAATTATATTGTGTCAAATAGGAGCATACCTATTCTTTACCCATCGGTCCAGGCATAACAAACATTGAACAATCCTATGCTTGGTTACTGATTCTGCAGCTAGGCGAATAAAGTGAATCAGTTCAAATTGTATTGTGCCAAATAGGAGCATACCTATTCTTTACCCTTTAAATTAGTTCAATTTATATTGTGCCAAATAGGAGCATACATATTCTTTACCCTTTGGTCCAGGTCAGTTCAAATTATATTGTGTCAAATAGGAGCATACCTATTCTTTACCCTTTGGTCCAGGCATATAACATTTACTAATCCTACACTTGTTTGTTAAATCTGCGGCTAGGCTGGGAGGATACCAGCTCTCACTTTGGAGCTCCCACGTTCCCCTCTCCTAAGGGATAACATCTACACTTCAGCACCCAAACGATAGGATCGAATTAGGGATTTTAGTCTGTCACTCTAAATTTCTAATTCTACATCCGATAATATTATTTCCCTATTTGTTTGCACCCAACTTCCAAGGGCTTTGACCTCCCTGAATCTTGGATGTANGATGTTCATGTTGCTTATTTGTCACTAATAGGCAATTGACATAAATAGATAATTTTAATAACTAATAAATAACTAATGATATAAAGTAGGATTTAATTGTGATATTCAATATATAAGAAAATATCCTTCTCATTGTCAAGAAATTATAGTGAATGGATAAAATGAATTAGTTCAATTTATATTATGTCAAATAGGAGCATACCTATTCTTTACCCTTTGGTCCAGGAATAAAGAACATTGACTAATCCTATGCTTGTTTACTCAATCTATGGCTAGGCTGGGAGGATACCGACTCTCACTTCGGAGCTCCCACGTTCCCCTCACCTGAGGGGAGGCTAGGCTGGGAGGATACCGGCTCTCACTTCGGAGCTCCCACGTTCCCCTCACCTGAGGGCTCGTAGCTAGGCTGGGAGGATACCGGCTCTCACTTCGGAGCTCCCACGTTCCCCTTGCCTGAGGGCTGACTAGGCTGGGAGGATACCGGCTCTCACTTCGGAGCTCCCATGTTCCCCTCGCCTGAGGGCTATTAGGCTGGGAGGATACCGGCTCTCACTTCGGAGCTCCCACGTTCCCCTCGCCTGAGGGCTAAAAGCTGGGAGGATACCGGCTCTCACTTCGGAGCTCCCACGTTCCCCTCACCTGAGGGCTAACATGTCTGGGAGGATACCGGCTCTCACTTCGGAGCTCCCACGTTCCCCTCACCTGAGGGCTAACATCAGAGGATACCGGCTCTCACTTTGGAGCTCCCACGTTCCCCTCACCTGAGGGCTAACATCTACACACTGGCTCTCACTTTGGAGCTCCCACGTTCCCCTCACCTGAGGGCTAACATCTACACTTCAGCACTGCTCTCACTTCGGAGCTCCCATGTTCCCCTCACCTGAGGGCTAACATCTACACATCAGCACCGACTCTCACTTCGGAGCTCCCACGTTCCCGCCTAAGGGCTAACATCTACACATCAGCACCCCGGATCTCACTTCGGAGCTCCCATGTTCCCCTCGCCTGAGGGCTAACATCTACACTTCAGCACCCAAATGGGACCGAATTGAGGATTTTAGTCTGTCACTCTAAAATCTCCAATTCTACGCCCGATAATGGCTCTCACTTTGGAGCTCTCACGTTCCCCTCACCTGAGGGCTAACATCTACACTTCAACACCCAAACAATAGGATTGAATTGGGGATTTTAGTCTATCACTCTAAAATCTCCAATTCTAAGCCCGATAATTTTATTTCCCTATTTCAATTGAGGATTTTAGTCTGTCACTCTAAAATCTCCAATTCTACGCCCGATAATTTTATTTCCTAGGCTGGGAGGATACCGACTCTCACTTTGGAGCTTTCACGTTCCCCTCACTTGAGGGCTAACATCTACACATCAGCACCCAAACGATAGGACCGAATTAGAGATTTTAGTCTGTCACTCTAAAATCTCCAATTCAACACCCGATAATTTTATTTTCCTATTTATTTCCTCGCCTGAGGGCTAACATCTACACTTCAGCACCCAAACGATAGGACCAAATTGGGGATTTAAGTCTGTCACTCTAAAATCTCCAATTCTACGCCCGATAATAATATTTCCCTATTGATTTGCACCCAACTTCCAAGGGCTTTGACCTCCCTGAATCTTGGATGTAATCTTCACTTTAGTTGTAAAACTCAACATATTTTAACAAATCAATTGGTCAGATTGAAAGTAAATTAAGATCAAACTGAAAATTTCATCACAATTTCTTAAACATTTTCATGGCGTTGCCCATTCAAATCACCATTTCATAAATCTCAAGACAAGGAGAAAGACAGAGAAAACTACTCAGAACTAATGGGGAAAACACAACAAAACTCAGAATTCATATATAAAATTAAAGTCATACAAACTACTAAGTAAATAACTTATCTCTAAATTCTCCCCAAGAACACTCCTCGAAGCTCTTCTGAATCACTTCATTTCTTTACAGCACACAGAATTCTTCTTTGAAGTAGCAAGGAGGAAGAAATCTCTCACTTTCCCTCTACTCTTAAAATTTCTTGAAGAAATCCTCACAATTGTTACACACTGATGGAACCTCTCTAACCTCTAGGGCCTTTCTAACATCCAAGACCTCTCCAATTTTTGGCCAAAATGTTTTTTTAAAGTTGTGGATGAGCTTTCCCAAGAGTTGCCTAAGCATCTCTTCAAAATTTGGCCTTATTTAAAGCTTGATTAGGCATAACCGTCGATCTCGCCGTCGGCGGGCTTCTGAAGAATTTTGCCCTATAGTCTCGGTAAAAAGTCACCGTGGGCGGGGTCCAGGGTGCCCTCGACGGCCTAGTTCAAATCTTTGCATTTTGGTCATTTTCGCTCCAAATTTGCTCATTTTTGTATCTTTTTGCTCCAATGACCCTAATTCATCATTCCTGCAACAAAACATCAAAAATACATTTCTTTAAAGTGCAATATCATTAAAAACAGTATAAAATAGGTATGAAAATCTCAACATATTTTCTTTTGGTCAATGACATAGACACAATCCAACTAAATCCAATAATATAATAATCATCCTATAAAATCAAGTCATATGACGTCAATAGGGACATCAACACACGATACAAGAACATAACTATGTCAAGGTCACCTAATCACTACCAGGCTCCTTCATCACATCATCCTCTAGGACAAAAAATTTTAATGGGTGGCACATTTACAAATGAAACTGACGAGAGTGATTACTGCACCTCCTGATGCATCAGTGAATGTAAGGGTATGTTGATGTTTGACAACGCATTGTTGACTCTATAGGAGTACATCGCGGACCTCCAATGCCTTCTCGTCCAAATATGTGATCACCTCGGCATTCGACGAGTCAGACTGTAGTGTTTTGTGCCACTGAGAAGAAGTCTCCCCTTGCTCATGAAATGAACCCCTCACAGAGCAAACATAAAAAAAGAAGTTCTAGTGATGAGCTTCTATGGGGCCATTGATCCCGACATTCTATATAGAGAGATGTAAAATGTGATGTATGCGATTATATGATTGACTTTCTTAATAGTTATTCTTAATTTGCAACAACACCAAAAACTTGATCCAAAGCAAAGGCTAGGTAATTTTTTCACTATAAAGAAAATAAGAATGCAGTTATAATATTTCAATATGGGTTATTACCCAAGTATACCTATCGTTATCAAGTAATATAGAAATTTCTAATTAAGTCCCGAATATCGAACCCACAGGGAGGATTGGATTTAAATAAAAAAATACTTAGCAATATATATTCTTACTCAAACTTAAGATGCTATAATAGAAATGAAAGTTTGATTCTTTTTGTGATTTTTGATAATTGAAAATAAAGTGAGCAACTAATTAACTTAATTAAAATACTTGCAAGATGAAGACAATATTGGCAAAATATCTTTTTCCTTATCATGAATCAGTGATAAATAAAGAAATTCAGTTGTGGAAGTATGCTAAATGTGTTGTGCCAAATAGGAGAAGTAATATTCTTTGCCCTTACTAGAGATGCTATAAAGAACATTGACAAATCTATAGTTGTAATAGTCTTGAAGACCAACTAGGCAGGGAAGACACTAGCTCTCACTCTAGAGTTCCCTCTTCTCCCTCCACCTGAGGGCTAACATCTTGTACCAAAATCTAAAATTATAAATCAAATTGGGGGCTTTAGCCTGTCACTCTAAACTCCTCTAATTCTACACCCTTGAAAATATATTTCCCTTTTTATTTGCACTCAACCCCATGAACTACATTCTCATTCATGAAATCAATATGTGACTCCAACTATTTGTTGACTGAGAAAATACCATCTCGAATCTTACATGTTCTCATAACAAGTTTTAACATCTTAATTGGCCAAATCAAGAAGTAAATAAAGTGCAAGGTCTTGAATCATCACAACTTCTTCCACCATTGAAGACTAATACTTCACACAACTTCCTTTAAACATTTAATCACTTATCATTTTAAGGAAAAAGATAAATGAAAACTACTCAGAATTCATGGAGAAAATACACATGAGTTTAAAAGTAGAAATCAAGCACAAAAATAAGAAATCTAAATTAAAAACCAAGTGTAGTCACAAAGATAATCACTTATCTCAAATTCTCTCCAGAAAATGTCTTGAAGTTCCTTTGAATTCTCTTCCTTCTCTCACAATACAAACTAATACTCAAAATAAAATAAAGGTGGCCGGTGGCGATGGTGGGCGGCTGCGGCGGTGGTGGTGGTAAACTTTGGTGGATGGTTGGTGGCTTCTCTCTTGGAAAATCTAAGTCTTTTCTTATAAAAATCCAAGGGGTGCCTTGGTGTCTCTTCAAAAAAGTGTCTCCATTCAATGAATCTTCTAGAAGTTTTCTCTTCATAAGCTAATTGAATGAATTTTCATGTTCATGGGCTATTTCCCATGTTTTTATCAAGGGTTGCTTCAAACTCTTCTTCAAAATTCCACTCCAATTAAATATTTCTTCAAGTAACTAACTTTAGCGTGTAAGCGCAAGGTACTTGGCTCTTAGGGGTTATCAATGGTACTTGGCGCTTTATTTTTGTACATTTCTTCATTTTTGCTCCAAATTTGACCCTTTTTCCCTCCTTTTAGCTTTTTCATCCATTTGATTGTACTTACAAGAAAAATACAAAAATACCTTTCATTAAAGCGCAATATCTCAAAAAATAGGTATAAAAATGTGTATAAACATACTATATATTTTAGGTGTATCAAAATCCCCCAAACTTAAGATGTTACTTGTTCTCAAGTAACTTTTCAATCTTTAAAAACCAACATAAGTAGATAATGTATATGAGTTTCTTTAGGGGTTATCAAAATTTAGATTTAAAAATATAATAGTCCAATTTAGAAAAAAAATTAGTAAATGAGACTAACCTTAAGTTTAGAAATTTTTAATGTTAAGAAATATGAAAATATAAGTTCCTATCTAATTAAAAAATATTTTAGATTTTCCAAAAATAGAATTTAGACATTTTATTATCTCCACTTACAAAATTTTTATTAAGCATAATTTTATTTTCTATATTATTTCATTAAGCTTGAGAGTTTCTCAAGTCATATACTTTAAAAAGATCAGATGTGGAACCAAATTTTGATTAGACACTAATCCTCAAGCTTCTTCTCCCTTTTCTTTTCTTTTCTTTTCTTTTTCTTTTTCTTTTCTTTTTCTTTTTCTTTTTCAGGCAAGAATAACTATATCTGGATAGGTCTTTAATGATTTTGAATTCCACTCTTCCTTTCCTAAAACAAAGAGTTGATAATTTTCTTTTACTTAAAAAACATAATAATAGTTTTGAAAATTAATTTCATAAAAGAAATTTAAGTTTTGAAAATCAAAAGGTCTAAATTTCTAAACTTTTCAAAAATACAGTTTTTCTTACTAAAGATAATTACACTATATTTAGCATTTTCCACACTAAAAATTTTTAACTTTAAATTTTTCTTCATTACTGTAAATTTTAACTAAATTCTCTTACTCGTTTCTAAAATCAAAATTTTACTTCCCTAATATAACTTCATATACATANAAACATAATAATAGTTTTGAAAAATAATTTCAAATAAAGAAATTTAAGTATTGAAAATAAAAAAGTCTAAATTTTTAAAATTTTCAAAAATACAATTTTTTCTACTAAACATAGTTACACAATACTTAGCATTTTCCACACTAAAAAAAATTTTAACTTTAAGTTTTTCCTCATTAGTATGAATTTTAACTAAATTTTCTTACTCGTTTCAAAAATCAAAAATTTTACTTCCCTAATATAACTTCATATACATAATCATTTTTCAAATCAAAATTAAAATTATTTGAAATATATTTGAGAACAAATATACATCTCCACGTAACACTGCCGTTGCCGGTCCCAAGCCCGGATGAGAAAAGTGGAGGGTTGCGTTAGGTAGTCGACAACCAGNAGTATTGAAAATAAAAAAGTCTAAATTCTTAAAATTTTCAAAAATACAATTTTTTTAACTAAACATAGTTACACAATAGTTAGCATTTTCCACACTTTAAAAAAAATTTTAACTTTAAGTTTCTCCTCATTAGTATGAATTTTAACAAAATTTTCTTACTCATTTCAAAAATCAAAAATTTTACTTCCCTAATATAACTTCATGTACATAATCATTTTTCAAATCAAAATTAAAATTATTTGAAATATATTTGAGAACAAATAAACTTTTAAGTTTATTTAAAATTTTTCATCTCCCCAAACTTAAATTTTTAATAGAAATAAAATATTCTAGCATCATATATAAATAAGCAGGAATGAAAACTAACTATAGCAAGCTTGCAGGAAGTTTTATATCTTAAATTTTCAAGTACAAAAATTAAAAATAGGAGTAAAAATTTATTTGATCAGATTTTAATTTTCTTAACATATAGATATTCCTTAGACTTCTATGTAGTGGAGTATAACATAAAACCAAATAAACACACTAACAAACCTACATGACTGCAACATAAAGAAAAAAAATAATTGGTAGTAAATTGAAAATTTTAAACATGCAGCTTTAAGTAGCAAGTTAGCTAAATTCTAAACTTTCCTAAGATTCCAGAATTAAGTTCAACAAACACTAACTAAATACAACACACAATTAAAACAATTACAACCACACATACTAACTAAGCACAAATAAATCACAGTGGGTGTACGAAACAAAATTTTCTCAACATAACAAAAACTAGCAGTCTCAATAATCACACTAGAAACATAACAAAAAGTACAAAACAACTGCACTAACAACAGTTTATTACAATACATACACTACAAACATAAAACAAAACAAAAGTTCCCAACAAATCATCACACTCCTCTGCAACACTATTGTCACTACGCCAAACAGCTGCAGGCTCATATGGTGGATATCTAGGGTACTGAGGAAATACAACATCCTGGTTCCCTCTCATAAAGTTTTCCATAGCTAAGTTGAATTCACCCTCTAATCACTATGTCTCTTCATATACCCATCCATATGCTCTGCAAAATTTTCTACATTTGTCACTTTTTCATTGGTATAAATAACATTATTTAATATCCTTTCCATAAGCTATGGTTGAGTATCAAAACTAGAAGTCTGACCCCGTAATGTAGAAGCATCTAAAGTAGAAGCTCGTGAAGTAGAGGTAGTAGAACTACTAGAGAATCCACCATTCCAACCAAAAATAGAATGATGTGAATAATTCTTCACATTTACACTAGTAATGGGCTTCAGCAGCTATAAGATCTCCTCCAAAATGTCATATCTAACACCAGCCTGCTCGCATAATGAAAAGATCAAGGATGCAAATCCCAAATTCGTAGTAGTAGCAGCGATAGTAGAGCTGGTAATAACTCCATAAATCAATCCTCCAATATCAATTGGCTTAAACTGCTGAATACAATAGTTCAAAATTGCACTCTCTCGAGTCACTTCACTCAAATGATTTGTAGGCAGCAGACAAGCAGAAATAAAATAATGTCATGTCTTTGCAGTGGCATCCAACTTTGATGTAGAGAAGTTTACTCTTCTTTCATTTGTAATCTTCCATAATCCTCTCCAAGCAGTCAAAGATGAAATAATCTTGTCTAGCTCCTCCTCAGTAGGACTATAGTTTGCATAAAAACACAAAGTACTAAGGGTAAATGATAAAACTGATTAATTACCTCAGGAGAACATGGTATTGTCTTCTCCCACACTATGACTCCTTCCTCATCAAGCTCTGACATATTAGCATAAAACTCTCGTACCAGATAAATCACGATGATAGTAGAAAAATGACATAACCGCTCCCACTGGGGACTAACAATCAACTCTTCAACAGCTCCTCCCGAACTTTTAAAACATCACTTAGGAATTAATTTCCTCAAATGCAGTGAATCACTGTATCGATCCTGAGCTCTAGCACTAACAAATTTACTTGAATAGAATGGAGCTTTTCCCTTGCTTCTCTTCATTCTCATTGCCATTTTCTAAAAAAAGTATAAATTTCAAAATAAATTCTAAAATCAACTTCAAATCACTCAACTTAACTTCTAAAAGCTTAAACTAACAAATCTATGCATTTTCCATCTTTTTTTCTCAAATTTTCACCATGAATAGTGATTTTCAGGTAGCTCTTGAATGTGCTCAAAATACATGGTGAAAGTAAAAAATTTTTGCATAGAAGTGAAGCTCTTACCTTAAGAAGATCAAATCTCACAAATTTGGATTGAATCCACCAAGAAATCTTCAAAATAAGTGATGCCCTAGCTCCTAATTTGCGAAAAACCAAGGAAGAAGGTGAGCAAAAGTGCGTTAATGGTGTTTTTTGGCCCAAAAATTTACTTAAAACTACTCGTGAACCGGTTTTCGTGAACCGACGCAAGGGTTAATGGTTCGGCACTAAGGCGCCTATCTCTTAGTTTAATAAGTACTTAGGCGCCAGTGCACAAATTTTAATTTTTTTGATTTCACTGAAATACATGTCTAACCTAAGTCAACCAACCTTCTATGGTCTCAAAAAATTCTATATATTATTTTGTTCCCTCTTAATTCTCCTCTTACTCAAGATTCACTGATTTAAACTAATTTGATTCAATGTTAAATAACACAAAATTTTGCACAAATAAAACATTTATATTAATTCATGAAGGATTACAAACACTTTTAAATACACAAATTCTCAATCCAAACAGTCTCGGATGAGAAATTCTTAGCATAAACACTGGTCAAACATAACATTAAAACAGATTAAACATATTTAACATTGAAAAAACACTAAACACATAAACACAGAATCATAAACTTTAATTCCACTCCCTAGTTGATGGAACAAATTCTGGCCTATCGTTAGTCTCTCCTTCAGAATTTGGAATGTATATCTGAAAGAACAGAAGATGATTAATAAGTTTGGTTGAATATTCTTCAACCCATGGTTCAATACTCTTCAATCCACTTGTTCTTCAGATACATTGCCTTGTTTGCTTCTTCTATAAAACTGGTATGACTAAACTGCACCTTAAGTTGTCATCCCATTCAATCCAGATGTGCGTCACTTTCACTTCAATTGAAACTACACTAGCCTCAATTTGAGTGATTTTATCTGTTATTCCTTTGATACCAATGGCTAGGAAAAAGTTATATATCTTTTGCGCACTCTGACTTATAAACTTCTTTCTCATTGCTTCCTTCTTCTTCAAATCACTCTCCCAAGAAAACATTTTTCCAAACTTCTCTATATTTCACTTAGGATTTAGAGTTAGAATTGAATTGTGATAAAAATCCTTACATAACACTTCTATTTATAGGCTCTAAACCTCCCCCATAACTCCTAGGCACATCCTAGGAATGCTCTCACACATTCAAGCCAACTAATTCACAGTTATAACTTCTAGAAACCAAATTCGCACATGTTTTTTTAACTGTTGCGCTTAAGCCTTCGATCTTAGCGTTTAAGTGCCAATGCTCAATTTAGCACAGATTAACTAAATATCCAAACATTTGTTCTAACATTTCTAAGTCATCTTTTAATGTCTTAGAATAATCACTAACTCAATATATGGTCAAATTACTACCAGAATTTTTCTAAATCTCACACAACAACATAAAAATAAAAATAAACACACAGATAACTATGGGGTGTCTCTCATAGAGCGCTTGGTTTTACATCATCAGCGTGATGTAATTAGTGTTTATTCCGGTTGACCCAACATCATAAAATCATTTAATTTAAGTTGCACACCTAAAACGTAGGATTTCAGTCTGTGACCATTCACTTCGAATATTTTATCAGTTTTAGGATCTTTGATATCCACAGCTCCATAGAAATAAACTTTTATGACAATAAATGGGTCCATCCACTTGGACTTAAGTTTTCCTGAAAATAATCTTACCCTTGCATTATAAAGCAAAACTTGTTGCCCTGGCTAAAAATTTTTAGTAAGAATGCTCCAATCATGCCACATCTTCATCTTTTCTTTGTAAATCATAACAATTTCATAAGATTCATTTTGTATCTCTTCAAGCTCATTCAATTGAAATAACCTCTTCTCACCAGCATCTTTCAAATTATAATTAAATTCTTTAATCTCCAAATATGCTTTATGCTCATGTTCAACTAGTAAGTGATACACTTTCCCAAATATTAACATGTATGGTGACATTCCTATAAGAGTTTTGTATGCAGTCCTATAAGCCCACAAAGCCTAGTTAAGTTCAGCTGACCAATCCTTTTTGGTTGGATTTACAGATTTTTCTAATATTCTCTTAATTTCATGTTTGGATAATTCAGCTAAACCACTTGTGTGAGGATGATAAACTGTAACAATTCTATGGTTAATATGATATTTACTTGATAATTTCTCCATTATTGTATTTTTGAAATGACTTCCCCCGTCAATTATGATTACTCTCGGCATCCCAAATCTACAAAATATATGCATTCTTAAAAACTTTGTAACACTTTGAGCATCACATCAAGGTAAAGCAACAACTTCTATCCATTTAGATACATAGTCTACTACTAACAATGTATATAAATTTCTGAAAGATGGTTTAAATGGTCGCATGAAATTTAGTCCCCAAACATCAAATATCTGAACTTCTAACACATAATTGAGGAGCATCTCATTCCTCCTAGAAATATTGCCTACTCGTTGGCATCGAGCACAAGCTTTGATATAAGCATTAATATCTTTAAAGATTGTAGGCCAATAAAATCCAGATTGTGAAATTTTGTATGTTGTTTTATTAACACCAAAATGTCCCTCAAAATCAGAATTATGACATTTTTAGATAATTTCATAAGTTTCTTCTAGAGGCACACATCTTCAAATAATAAGATCATTTCCTTATTTATATAAAAATTGGTCATCCCAAAAATAAGTCTTAGCTTCAGATACAAATTTCCTCTTCTGTCGTTATGTCATTCCATGTGATATAATATCACTAACAATGAAGTTCACAATGTCGGCATACCATAGAGCATGTCACTCGTTAACATTGAACAATTTTTCATGTGAAAAATGTTCATTAATTTCTTTTTCAAAATAGAGTGGTTTTTCTAATTCAACCCTGGACAGATGACCAGCAATTTGATTCTCACCTCCCTTCCTATCTACTATTTAAAATTCAAATTCTTGTAAAAGAAGAACCCATCTTATCAGTGTTAGTTTTACATCCTTCTTTTTCATTAAATACTTAATAGTAGAATGATATGTATGCACTATACATTTAGTTCCAATTAAGTATGATCTAAATTCATCAAAAGCATATACTACTGCTAATAACTCTTTCTAAGTTGTGGTATAATTAATTTGAGTGTTATTAAGAGTTCTACTAGCATAGTAGATAACCTTGAAAATCTTTTCATGCCTTTGTCCTAAAACAACTCTAATAGCATAATCCTTAGCATCACACATTAATTCAAAAGGTTTTTCTTAATATAGTGAAATAATAATTAGTGCAGTGACTATTTTTTCTTTTAATAATTCAAAAGCTTTTAAGAACTCTTCATCAAAATTAAAAGTTATATTTTTTTTTCAAGTAAATGGCATATATGCTAAGCAATTTTTGAAAAGTCCTTAATATATTGCCCGTAGAATTCAGCATGCCTTAAAAAACTCTTAATTTCCTTCACACTTGTTGGGTAAGGTAAATTAGTGATCACTTCAATTTTTGCAGCGTCTACTTCCATATTATTTTTTGAAATTTGATGTCCCAAAACTATACTTCCTGCTACCATAAATTGATATTCTTCCAAATTAAGAACTAAATTTGTTTCTTCACAGCGTTTAAGAACTTTTGATAGATGGTCTAAACATGAGTCAAATGAAGGTCCATACAATGAAAAATCATCCAAAAAAACTTCAATCCCTCTTTCAATTAAATCACAAAAAATAGTCATCATGAATCTTTGAAATATAGCAAGTGCATTACATAAACAAAAGGGCATTCTTCTAAAAGCAAATGTGTCAAAAGGACTGGTAAAAGTTGTTTTCTCTTAATCCTCAAGAGCTATTTGTATTTGGTGATAACCAGTATATCCATCTGGAAAACCAAAGTATTATGCCCAACTAGTCTATCCAGCATCTAATAATGAAAGTGCAGTGAAAAATGATCTTTCCTAGTGGTGAGGTTTAATTTTCTATAATCAATGTTGATTCACTATCCCGTAACTTGTTTGGTTGGTATTAACTCATAATGTTTATTCAAGGTCATAGTCACTGCTCCTTTCTCAGGAACACAGTGAATTGGACCAATCCACGCACTATCTGAAATAGGATAGGCAACAACTTTAGAATTTCTTTCTTAATAACTTCTTTCATAATAGGATTCAATTTTCTTTTGAGGATCAACTCTGGGTTTGCAGTTCTCTTCCATATGAATTCTATGCATAAAAATCGAAGAACTAATTCCTTTTATATCAGCAATTGTCCATCAAAAGGCTTTCTTATAACTCTTTAGAATTTTCATCAAACACTCTTCTTCTTCTGTAGTTATTTTTAAGGAAATTAAAACAAGTAATGTAGAGGAATCACGTAAAAATACATACTTCAAAGCTTCAGGAAGCAACTTCAACTCAAGCTCGGGAACTTTTTCAATTGATGGACAAAAAGATGTATCTTTTTCTATCTTGTCAAAAACTTCAAAACTTTCTCGAACATAATTTGAATCTTCCTTATATAAATCTTCATCTTGATCCAATTCCTCTTCTTGCTCGTGTTCCAACTCCTTCATCTCAGATTTCTCTTCATAAGTTGTTTTGAAATGACATTCATTTAAATATCTTATAACTTCCATTCTATAACATTCATCATCTTTACCTTTTGCACGGTATTTCATTGATTTGAAAATATTAAATGTAACTGTTTGATCATTGACATGCATAATTAATTCTCCTTTCTGTACATCTATCATTACTTTTCCTGTGACTAGGAAAGGTCTCCCCAAAATGATAGGTATCTATTTATCTTCCTCCATATCTAGCATAATGAAATCAACAAGAAAGATAAATTGATCCACTTTCAGTCCATATCTAGCACAACGAAATCAACAAGAAAGATAAATTGATCCACTTTCACTAGGACATCAAACTCCTTTAAGATATGTTATTGAACAATCTACTAATTGCACAGTTACAGTGGTAGGGGTTATTTCTCCTAATCCTAAAACTTTAAATATTGATAATGACATAAGGTTGATGCTTGCTCCTAAATCACATAAAGCTTTCTCATAAAATTTGTCTCCTATTGCACATGGGATTATAAAGATATCAGAATATTTAAGCTTTTCAAGAAGCTTTTTCGGAATTATAGCATTGCACTTTTCACTAAGTGCAACTATTTCGTTATCTTCAAACCTCCTTTTCCTGTCAAGAATATCCTTCGTAAACTTCACATAACTTGGCATTTATTTTAGAGCTTTGGCAAATAAAATATTAATTGTAAGTTTCTTAAAAATTTCTAGAAATTTTGTAAATTACTTATCCAACCTTTGTTATCGAAACCTCTAAGGAAATGAAGGTGGTGGTTTTTATAAATCAACTTTAAGTGGAGAAATAGATCTCTCTAAACCTTTTGGAGCATCCTCTTTTGGTTCTTCAATCACTTCTCTCTATACTTTACTCTCTTTTTGAATTCTACCTTCCAATTCTCTTCCACTTCTGCGTTGAACGGCTTTTACTTGCTATTTGGTCTTTCATACTTATTTTTGTATTATTAGGGAGTATTTCTTGGGATCTATTACTTAATTAATTTGTTATTTAACCCAATTAATTCTTAGTATTTCTAATTGTAGCTTCTTGACTTTGTAACAGATTTCTTATTTGTAACACCACTTCTTCTATAGACAACTTCTACTCAAATTTTGGATTACTGTTAAAACCTTGAGGATAAGTAGGTCTATAATTATTATTCCCTTGATTGTTCCAGTTTCCCAATGGGTTTACTTGATTGTTCCCCCATTATTAATTATTACCATCCGAAGCTTTGTTCCAATTCAAGTTGGGATGGTTCTTCCAAACTGGGTTATAATAATTTGAATATGGATTATTCTGCTAATTATTAATGGAATTCAAAGTTTCTAATAATGTTTGAGAATCTACCATTTGGCCTAATGAATTCTCTTCAATAATAGGAGTTGGTTGAGAAAAATTCATTCCAAATTGGTCTAACTTCCTTGAAATCGCTGCAACTTGATTTGCTAGCATGGCAAAAACATCAGTTTCATAAATATTGGCTGCTTTTTTAAAATTTACCCTTTTATAAGGCCATTGAAAATTATTAGTAGAAATCTCTTCTATTAAAGCATATGCATCATGAAATGGTTTTGAAATCAATGAACCACCAGTAGCGACATCGATAATAGACCTAAGAGATCCAGTTAATTTATTATAAAAATTTTGAATTATTAACCAATCTGGAATAGCATGGTGTGGACACTTTCTTAAGAGTTCTTTAAATTGTTCCCATGCTTCATAAATAGATAGTATGGTGTGGACACTTTCTTAAGAGTTCTTTAAATCTTTCTCATGCTTCATAAATAGATTCCCTTAACCAAAGATGTAATATCATTTCTAAGCTTCGTAGTTTTTTATCGTGGAAAATATTTAGCAAGGAATTTTTGTGTTAAATCTCTCCAAGTTTTGATAGATCCAGGTGATAACGTCTGTAACCATATCTTAAATTTATACCTCAGTGAGAAAGGAAATACTCTAAATCTTATAGCATCATCGGATACACCATCATGTTTAACTGTAGCACACAATTCTAACAAATTAGCAAAATGTGAATTTGGATCTTCAATTGGTGCTCCCCCAAACTGATTATTTGATACCATTTAGATAATAGCAGGTTTAAGCTCAAATAATTAACCACTATAGCAGGTTTTTAAATATTAAAATGAAGTTCATAAACCATAGAGTTTGCATAATCTCTTAAAGGTATAAACTCTTCAACATTTTGATTATTATGATTTGCCATTTCTTGAAATTTTTCAGTAATTTTAACTTTTTTATTTTTCTAATTCAGAATCGTAAGGCACAAGTCCAACGAAACCTGAACTTTGCATGTATTACTATAAAACACATAAAATAAACTGAAACAAAAAACAAAAATACACAAATAAGAACTTTATATATAAACGACATTACAGTAATCCTAAAATAATTTTTAAAGTTTCAATAAGACTTACTAAAAAAAATTTTTGCTTTCTAAAAACTTTTTTTGACAATAATTTTGAAAATTACTATTATATTTCTCTTCCTCCTTGGCAACGGCACCAAAAACTTGATCCCAATTTTCTAAATAGATAGATGTAAATTGTGATGTATGTGATTAATTTCCTTCATAGATATTCTTAATTTGCAACAAAGCCAAAAACTTGATCCAAAGCAAAAGCTAGATAAATCTTTCACTATGAAGCAAATAAGAATGCAGTTATAATACTTCAATACAGGTTACCACGCAAGTATACGTGTTGTTATTAAGTAATATAGAACTTTCTGATTAAGTCTCAAATATCGATCCCACAGAGAGGACTAATTTTAGATAATAAAATTTACTTAGCAATATATTTATACTTGAACTTAAGATGTTGAAATAGGAATGAAAGTTTGACTCTTTTTTGTATATTTTGATCAATGAAAATAAAGTAAGCAATTAATTAACTTAACTAAAATACTTGCAAGGTGAAGGAAATATTAATAGAATATATTTTTCCTTCTCATGAATCAGTGATAAATATATAAATTTTTTTTGTGGAAGTATGTTAAATGTGTTGTGTCAAATAGGAGCAATAATATTCTTTACCCTTACTAGAGATTCTATAAAGAACATTGGCTAAAATGTAGTTTTAATAGTCTCGAAGACCGGCTAGGCAAGCAAGATACTAGCGCTCACTCTAAAATTTCCTCTTCTCCCTCCACTTAGGGGCTAACAACTCATATCAAATTAGGGGCTAACAAAACCTAAAACTATAAATCAAATTGGGGGTTTTAGCCTGTCACTCTGAAGTCCTCTAATTCTACACTCTTTAAATATATTTCCCTATTTATTTACACTCAACCACATGAACTAGATTCTCATTCATGAAATCAATATGTGATTCCAACCATTTTTTGACTGAGACAATACCATCTCGGATCTTACANGGGAATTTTCATATCCTAAATATGCAAGTACAAAAATTAAAAAAAGGAGTAAAAATTTAATTTGATCAAATTTATTTATTTATTTAAAATACAGAGATTCATAAGTCTTCTATGCAGTGGAGTATAATTGAAAAGAAAATAAACATACTAGAGAACAAACATGAATGCAACATAAAGAAAAATAACTGGTAGTAAATTGATAATTTCAAACATGCAGATTAAAGTAATAAGTTAGCTGAATTCTAAACCTTTCTAAGATTCCAGATATAAGTTTAACAAACACTAACTAAATACACAAAATAGCACAATTAACATAATTACTACCACTAAAACATTCTAACAAAACTCAAATGAAAATACATCACAAAAGATGTACTAAACAAAACACAACATAACAAAAAATAGCAGTCTCAAAAATCTCAACTCAACTCAACAAAAAAAAGTACAGAATACCTGCACCATCCATAGTTCATAATAACACATAAATAGAAAACAACAAAAAACATAAAATAGAACTAAAAATCCAACTAAGCATCATCTTCCTCATCACTATCATCACTACGCCAACCAGATGTAGGCTCATATGGTGGATATATAGGGTAATGAGGAAATACCAAATCTCAGTTACCTCTTTTGAGATGCTCCATAGTTGTGTTGTATTCCTCCTCATAATCACTTCTTTTTCTCATATACCCATCCATATGATCTGCAAAATGCTCTAAGTTTGTCATTTTTTTGTTGGTATAAATAACATTATTCAACATTCTTTCCATAAGCTGTGACTGAGTATCAAAAGCAGAAGTCTGACCTCATGATGTAGAAGCATGTGTAGTAGAAGCTCGTGAAGTAGAGGCAGCAGAACTACTGGAGACTCCACCCTTCCAATCAAAAATAGAATGATGTGAATAAGTCTTCACATTCACACTGGTAATAGGCTTCAATGACTGTAAGATCTCCTCCTAGTTGTCATATCTAACACTAGCCTGCTCACATAATGAAAAGATCAAGGATGCAAATCTCAAACCTGCGGTAGTAGAAGGGAGATATAACCGATAATAACTCCATAAATAAATCCTCCAATATCAATAGGCTTGGACTGCTGAATACAGTAGTTCAAAGTTGTTCTCTCTCAATTCACTTCACTCAAATGATTTGTGAGTGGCAGACGAGCAGAAATAAAATAATGTCATGCCTTTGCATTAGCATCCGACTTTGAGGCAAAAAAATTTACTCTTCTTTCATTCGTAATCTTTGATAATCCTCTCCCAGCAGTTAAAGAAGCTATAATCTCATTGAGCTCCTCCTTAGTAGGGCTATAGTTTACATAAAAATATAATGTACTTGGAGGCAAATTACCTCAGGAGAAAATGGTACTGTTTTCCCCCTCACTATAACTCCTTCATTAGCCTCCGAGAGATTAGAATAGAACTCTCGTACCACAGAAATAATAGCGACAGCAAAAAAATAACAGAACCACTCCCACTGGTGGCTAAAAATCAACTCTTCAACAGCTCCGCCTAGAATTTTAAAACATCGCTCAGGAATTAGTTTTCTTATATGTAGTGCATCACTATACCTGTCCTGAGCTCTCGAACTAACAACTTTACTCAAATCGAAAGGAGCTTTTCCCTTGCTTCCTTTCATTCTCGGTGCATTTTAAAAAAATTTGTATAAAATTCAAAATAAATTCTACAATCAACTCCAAATCACTAAACTCAACTTCTAAAATCTTAAACTAACAAATCTAGGCATTTTCCATCAATTTTTCCAAAATTTTCACCATGAATAGTGATTTTTGTGTAGTTTATGAACGTAATAAAAATACATGGTGAAAATAAAAAATTTTGTATATAAGTGAAGCTCTTTCCTTAAGAAGATCAAATCTAACAATTGCAGCTTGAATCTACCAAGAAATCTTCAAAATAGGTGATGCCCTAGCCTAGAAATCACGAAAAACTGAGGAAGAAGGCAAGCAAAGCAGAAAAAAATGGAGTTTTTCAGACAAAAAATTCACTTAAAACCGTTCGCGAACCGGTTTTCGTGAGTCAGCCCGTAAGTGTGAAGGGTTCAACGCTTAGGCACCAGTTTATCTGTCTAGGCAGCGCTTAAGAGCGGGTTTTGGCGCTTAGGCGCCAGTGCACAAATTTTGATTTTTTTCTATTTAAGTGAAATGCACTCCTAGCCTAAGTCAACCAACCCTCTATGGTCTCAAAACACTGTATATATTATTTTTTTCCCTCTTATCTCTTCTCTTACTCAATTTTCACCAATCTTGGCTAATTCGATTCAACACTAAATAACAAAAAATTTCACACAAACAAAACACTTGTATTAATTTACAAATAATTGCAAACACTTTTGAATACATAAATTCTCAATCCAAATAGTCTCGGATGAGAAAATTCCTAACATAAAACTAAACTTTCATAACATTAAACACACATTAAACACACATAACATAAACAAACACTAAACACATAAACACAAAATAAACACACTTAATTCCACTCTGTAGTTGATGGAACAAATTATGGCCTATTGTTAGTCTCTCCTTCAGCAGTTGGTATATCAGAAGATGATTGATAACTCTGGTTGAATCTTCTTCAATCCACTTGTTCTTCAGATACATAGCCTGAGCTGTTTCTTCTATAAAATTGATATGGCTAAATTGCATCTTTAGTTGTCATCCTAACTGATCCATATGTGTGCTAACTTCCATCACTTTCGCTTCAATTAAAGTCACGTTAAACTCTATCCTCATGATTTTCTCCATAATTTCTTTGATACTAGCGGCTAAGAAACCATTATACATCTCTTACACACTCTGACTAATAAACTTCTTTCTCATTACTTCCTCGTTATTCTTTAAATCACTCTCCCAAGAAGACATTTTTCAAAATTCTCTCTTTTCACTTAGAATTTAAGGGTTAAATGAAAGTGTGGTGAGATTTATACTCATACCCCTCTATTTATAGGCTCTAAACCTCTCCCAAAACTCTTAGGCACTTCTTAAAACTGCTCTCACATGTTCAAGCCAACCAATTCATGGTTAGAACTTCTAGAAACCAAATCCACACATGTTTTTTAACATTCGCACTTAAGCACCGGATTTTGGCGCTTAAGCACGAGTGCTCAATTTAGCATAGGTCAACTTAACGTCCAAATATTCATTCTAACATGTCTAAGTCATCTTTTATCATTTTAGAATAATCACTAACTCATTATATGGTCAAAATAATACCATAATTTTCTAATTCATACACAACAACATAACAATTAAAAACAAACACAGTAATTATGGGGTGCCTCCCATAAAGCGCTTGGTTTAACGTCATCAGCCCAACGTAAGCAGCGCTTATTCTGGTTTACCCAACATTAGAAAATCATTTAATTTAAGTTGGTCACTTAACAAGTAGGATTTCATCCTGTGACCATTAACTTTGAATATTTTATCAATTTTAGGATCTTTAATATCCACAGCTCCATAGGGATAAACTTTCATCACAACAAATGGGCCCATCCACCTGGACTTAATTTTACTTGAGAATAATCTTAACATTGCATTGTAAAACAAAACTTATTGCCCTGACTGAAAGTTTTTAGTAAGAATCTTCTGATCATGTCACATCTTCATCTTTTATTTGTAAATCTTAGCACTTTCATAAGATTCATTCCTTATCTCTTCAAGCTCATTTGATTGCAATAATCTTTTCTTACCTGCACCTTTTAAATTGTAATTAAATTCCTTAATTTCCCAATATGCTTTAGGCTCAAGTTTGACTGGTAAGTGACATGCTTTCCCAAATATTAGCCTGTATGGGGACATTCCTATAAGAGTTCTGTATGCAGTCCTATAAGCCCACAAAGCATAGTCAAGTTTAGTTGATCAATCCATTTTAATTGAATTTACAAAATTTTCCATCATTCTTTTAATTTCATGATTAGATAATTCAACCAAACCAATTATCTGAGGATGATAAGCAGTAGTAATTCTATGATTAATATGATACTTCTTTAATAATTTCTCAATTATTATATTTCTGAAATGACTTCCCCCATCAGTTATGATTACTCTCAGCATCATAAATCTACAAAATATATTCATTCCTAAAAACTTTGAGCATCACATCGAGGTAAAACAACAATTTATATCCATTTGGATACATAATCTACAGCTAATAATATATATATATATATATATATATATATATATATATATATTAACACGAACATACTAATGTATTATACTAGGATAAATTATCGCAGTGTTAAAGGAAGTTGTAGGTCGC
>JXCR01061031.1:80427-111822 GCA_002079205.1 Phalaenopsis hybrid cultivar
ATCACATTTCTCATAGAAATATTTCGTACTCATTGCATCGATCACAAGTTTTGATATAAGCATTAATATCTCTAAAGATTCTATGCATATAAAATCCAAATTGTAAAATTTTGTATGTTATTTTATCAACACCAAAATGTCCCCCAAAATTAAAATTATAACATTTTTGGATAATTTCATAAGTTTCTTCTAAAACACACATCTTCGAATAATATGATCTTTTCTTAGTTTATAAAAAAATGGGTCATCCCAAAAATAAGTTTTAGCTTCAGATATAAATTTTCTCTTCTGTTGGTATGTTATTCCATAGGGTATAATATCACTAACAATAAAGTTCACAATGTCGGCATACCATGGAACACACCACTCATTAATATTGAACAATTTTTCATCTGAAAAATGTTCTATAATTTATTTTTCAAAATAGAGTGGTTTTTCTAATTCAATCCTAAACAGATGATCAGCAATTTGATTCTCAGCTCCTTTTCTATCTACTATTTCAAAGTCAAATTCTTGCGAAAGAAGAGCCCATCTTATCAATCTTGGTTTTGCATCCTTCTTTTTCATTAAATAGTTAATAGCAGAATGATTTGTATGCACTATATATTTAGTTCCAAGCAAGTATGATCTAAATTTATCAAAAGCATATACTACTGCTAATACCTCTTTCTCAGTTGTGGAATAATTAATTTAAGCTTCATTAAGAGGTCTTCTAGCATAGTAGATAACTTTGAAAATCTTATCATGCTTTTTTTCCTAAAATAGCTCTAATAGTATAATCACTAGCATCACACATTAATGCAAAAGGTTTTTCTCAATCTGGTGAAACAATAATTGGTGTAGTGACTAATTTTTATTTTAATAATTTAAAAGCTTTTAGACACTCTTCATCAAAATTAAAAATTACATCTTTTTCAAGTAAATGGCATAGAGGCTTCACAATTTTTGAAAAGTCATTAATATATCATCTGCATAATCCAACATGTCTTAAAAAACTCCTAATCTCCTTTACACTTGTTGGGTAAGGTAAATTAGTGATCACTTGAATTTTTATAGGGACTACTTCCATAACATTTTCTGAAATTTGATGTCCCAAAACTATTCCTCCTACTACCATAAATTGGCATTTTCCCCAATTAAGGACTAAATTTGTTTCTTCAAGTGCTTAAGAACTTTTGATAAATGTTCTAAACATAAGTCAAATGAAGTTCCAAATTCTGAAAAATCATCCATAAAAATTTTAATCCCTTTCTCAATTAAATCACAAAAAAAGTCATCATGCATCTTTGAAATATAGAAGGTGCATTACATAAACTAAATGACATTCTTCTAAAAGCAAATGTACCATAAGGACTAATAAAATTTGTTTTCTCTTGATCCTCAAGAGCTATTTGTATTTGGTGATAACCAGTATATCCATCCAAAAAATAAAAATATTTATGCCCAGCTAGTCTATCCAACATCTGATCTAAAAAGGGTAGTAAAAAATGATCTTTCCTTGTGGCGAGGTTTATTTTTTATAATCAATGCATATTCTCCATTGTTTGACTTGTCTTATTGGTATTAGCTCATTATGTTCATTCAAAGTCACAGTCACTCTTCCTTTCTTAGGAATGTAGTGAATTGAACTAACTCATGCACTATATGAAATAGGGTAGATAATTTCAACATCTAACCACTTTAAAATTTCTTTCTTAACAACTTGTTTCATAATAGGATTCAATCTCCTTTGAGGATTAGCTCTGGGTTTGTAGTTCTTTTCCATATGAACTCTATGCATACAAATTGATGGATTGATTCCTCTTATATCAGCAATTGTCCATCTAAAGGCTTTCTTATAACTCTTTAAAATCTTCATCAAACTCTCTTCTTCTTATGTAGTTAATTTTGAGGAATTTATAATTAATAATGTTGAGGAATCACCTAAGAAGGCGTACTTCAAATGTTTAGGGAGCAACTTCAACTCAAGTTCAGGAGGTTTTTCAATTGATGGACAAAATGATGTATCTTTCTCTGTTGTGTCCAAAACTTCAAAACATTCTCGAACATAATTTGAATCTTCCTTATATAAATCTTCATATTTATCTAATTCCTCTTCTTGCTCGTCTTCCAACTCTTTCACATCTCAGATTTCTCTTCATAAGTTTTTTTGAAATGACATTCACTTAAATATCTTATCACATTCATTTGATAGCATTCATAATATTTACTTTTTGCAGGGTAATTCATTGATTTTGAAAAATTAAATGTAACAGTTTGATCATTGACGAGCATAATTAATTCTTCTTTTTGCACATCTATCATTTCACTTCCTGTGGCTAGGAAATGTCTCCCCAAAATGATATGTATCTTCTTATCTTCCTCCATGTCTAGCACAACAAAATCAACAGGAAAGATAAATTGATCCACTTTTACTAGGACATCTTGTATAACTTCTTTTGGTTATGTTATTGAACGACTTGCTAACTGCAGAGTTACAATAATAGGGGTTATTTTTCCTAATCCCAATATTTTAAATATTGATAATGACATAAGGTTGATGTTTGCTCCTAAATCACATAATGTTTTCCCTTAAAATATGTCTCCTATTACACATAGAATTGTAAAGATACCAGGATCTTTAAGCTTTTCAGGAAGTTTTTTTAGAATTATAGCATTACACTCCTCATTAAGTGTAACAGTCTCATTATCTTCAAACTTCCTTTTTTGTTAAGAATATCTTCATCAACTTCACATAGCTTGGCTTTTGTTCTAAAGCTTCTGCAAATGAAATATTAATTGTAAGTTTCTTTAAAATTTTTTATAAATTTTGAAAATTGCTTATCCAACCTTTGTTGTCGAAGCCTCTGAGAAAATGGAGGTGGTGGTTTTTTCCAACTTTAAGTGGAGAAATAGGTCTCTCTAAACCTTTTAGAGTGTCCTCTTTTAGTTCTTCAATCTCTTCTCTCTCTACTTCAGTTTCTTTTTGAACTCTACCTTTCAATTCTCTTCCACTTCTAAGTTGAATGGCTTTTACTTGTTATTTGTTTTGATTTTTTAGATTTACTTCTGTGCTACTAGGAAGTGTTCCTTGGGATCTATTACTTAATGAATTCGTTATTTGTTTAAGTTGATTCTCAATATTTCTAATTGTATCTGCTTGACTTTATAACTGATTTCCCATTGTAACACCACTTCTTCTATAGACAACTTCTTCCCCTTAAATTATCAATTAATGTTGAAACCTGAAGGATAAGTATGTTTATAATTACTATTCCCTTGGTTGTTCCATTTTTCCAATGGGTTTACTTGATTGTTCCCCCATTGTTGATTATTACCATCCGTATTTTTATTCTAATTGAAGTTGGGATGGTTCTTTCAACCTGTGTTTTAATAATTTGAATATGGGTTATTCAGCTTTTTATTTATGACATTCAAAGTTTCTAATAATACTTAAGAATCTACCATTTGGCCTAATGAATTCTCTTCAATCATAGGAATTGGTTGAGAAAACTTATTCCAAATTGTTTTAACTTCCTTGAAGTTGCAGCAACTTGACTTGTTAACATGACAAAAGCATCAGTTTCATGAACATTGACTACTTATTAAAATTTAACCTTTCAAAAGGCCATTAAAAATTATTGGTACTCATCTCTTCTGTTAAAGCATAAGTGTCATTAAATGGTTTTGACATCAATGAACCATCAACAGCGGCATAGATAATAGATCTAAGAGATCCAGCCAATCCATTCTAAAATGCTTGAATTATTAACCAATCTGGTATAACATGGTGTGGACACTTTCTTAAGAGTTCTTTAAATCATTCTCATGCTTCATAAATAGATTCTCCTTCAAACTGACTAAAAGATGTAATATCATTTCTAAGTTTCACAGTCTTCGATGGTGGAAAATATTTAGCAAGGAATTTCTGTGCTAAATTACTCCAATTTCTGATAGATCCAGGTGATAATGAATATAACCATATCTTAGCCTTATCCCTCAGTAAGAAAGAAAATAATCTAAGTCTTACAGCATCATCTGATATACCATCATATTTAAATGTAGCACATAATTCTAGAAAATTAGTAAGATATAAATTTGGATATTCAATTGGTGCTCCCCCAAACTGATTATTTGATACCATTTGGATAATTGCAAGTTTAAGCTCAAATGAATTAGCCACTAAAACAGGTTTTTGAATACTACAATGAAGTTCATCCACCATAGGGTTTGCATAATCTCTTAAAGGTCTAAACTTTTCAACATTTTGATTATTTTGATTTGTCATTTCTTGAAATTTTAGAGTAATTTTTAATTTTTTAATTTTTCTAATAGTTCTCTCTAATTCAGAATCGTAAGGCATAAGTCCTGCAGAACCTGAACTACACATACATTACTATAAAACACAATAAAATAAAATAAAATAAAATAAAATAAATAAAAAAATACACTAACAAAAACTTTATATAAAAACAACACTACAATACTCCTAAAATAAATCTTAAGATTAAATAAGACTTACTAAAAATTTTGCCCCAAAAATAGTGCCAAAAACTTGGTGCCGATTCTTCGGTATAGATAGATGTAGAATGCAATTATATGATTAATTTTTTTAACAGTTATTCTTAATTTTCAACAGCATCAAAAACTTGATTCAAAGCAAAGGCTAGGTAAATTTTTCACTATGAAGCAAATAAGAATGCAGTTATAATATTTCAATATGGAATACTACATAAGTATATGTATCGTTATCAAGTAATATAGAACTTTCTGATTAAGTCACGAAGATCGAACCCATAGGGAGGATTGAATTTAAATAACAATATACTTAGCAATATATATTCTTACTCAAACTTAAGATGCTATAATAGAAATGAAAGTTTAATTCTTTTTGTGATTTTTTGATAATTGAAAATAAAGTAAGCAACTAATTAACTTAATTAAAATACTTGCAAGATGAAGGCAATATAGGTAAAATATCTTTTTTCTTATAATGAATCAGTGATAAATATAGAAATTAAGTTATGAAAGTATGCTAAATGTGTTGTGTCAAATAGGAGCAGTAATATTCTTTACCCTTACTAGAGATGCTATAAAGAACATTGGTTAATCTATAGTTTTAATAGTCTTGAAGACCGGCTAGATAGGGAAGATACTAGCTCTCACTCTAGAGTTCCCTCTTCTCCCTCCACCTGAAGGCTAACATCTCATATCAAAACCTAAGACTATAAATCAAATTGGGGGCTTTATCCTATCACTCTAAAGTCCTCTATATCTACACCATCGAAATTATATTTTCTTATTTATTTGCACTCAACCCCAAGAACTACAATCTCATTCATGAAATTGATATATGATTCCAACAATTTGTTGACTGTGAAAATACCATCTCAGATCTCACATGTTCTCGCAACAGGTTTTAACATCTTAATTGTCTAAATGAAGAAGTAAATGAAGTGCAAGGTCTTGAATCATCATAACTTATTCTAACAATGAAGACTAATACTTCACACAACTTCCTTTAAACGTTTAATCACTTTACATTTTAAGGAAAAAGATAAAGAAAACTACTCAGAATTCATGGAGAAAACATAACCACAAATGAATTTAAAAATAGAAATTAAGCATAAAAATAAGGAATCTAAATTAAAAGCCAACTGTAGTCACAAAGATAAACACTTATCTCAAATTCTCTCCACCAAATGTCTTGAAGTTCCTTTGAATTCTCTTCCTTCTCTCACAATACAAACTAATACTCAAAATAAAATAAAATAAAGGTGGTCGGTGGCGACGACGGTGGTAAACTTTCGTGGATGGTTGTTGGCCCCTCTCTTGGAAATTCTAAGTCTTTTTTTATAAAAATCCAAGAGGTACCTTGGTGTCTCTTAAAAAAGGTGTCTCCGCTCAATGAATTATCTAGAAGTTGCCTCCTCATAAGCCAATTGAATGAATTTTCACGTCCATGGCCTTTTTCCCACATTTTTGTCAAAGGTTGCTTCAAATAGCTCTTTAAAATTCTGCTCCAATTAAATATTTCTTCAAGTAACTAACTTTGTCACTTAAGCACGAGGTACTTGGCGCTTAGGCGCAGATCATCTGGCGATTAGGTGACCCAGTTCATTTTCACAAATTTCTACATTTTTGCTCCAAATTTGAACCTTTTTCACTTTTTTTTAGTATTTTCATCCATTTGAATGTACCTACAAGAAAAATACACAAATACTTTTCATTAAAGCGCAATATCTCGAAAAAGAGATATAAAATGTGTATAAAAATATAATAAATTTTAGGTGTATCAGCCATCAACTTCTATCCACTCCCTCTAACAATCTCATCTCTCACACATAGGGCAATAGTTAGTGAGAGGTGGCCAAATTCTTTTATGGTCTAGCCACTAGCTATGTAGGAAAAGGATTGTTGGGCATTTTGTCAACGTCTATAGAATTACTTGTCTAGATACAAAAATTTTGGACTGCCCTATCTCTTATAACATCAGTGAGGGTAATGGTGGGGAGAAGGTAGACCACAATGAAATAGTGCCAGGTACAAGAGATGGGGTTCAGATATGGGAGGAAAAAGTTCACTAATATCTCCATATCATCCTTAGAAATAGGTTTTCCACTAACTAGTGGCATCCATAAGGAAGTTAAGGATCTCCTCATAATCAGGAGATAAGAACCACTCGAAATCACAATTGGACATATTAGGTAGGTCCAATAATAAGCTATTGATTGTGGTAGGGTCAAATAGAACATATCCACCCCACACAAAGACTCATCTTTCCATGGATTCTTTCACATTTGCAAAAAATTCATGGATGAGCAGGACAACAAACACCTGTTGCTAAATATATTTGAATCTACCCTATCCCTTGAAAGTTGGAAACAACACTCTAAAATGAGCTTTTCTCACACCAAATCATACTCGTACTACTGGAAAGAGGCAAAGCTAGTGAATCGAGTGCAATCAAAACTAGATCCTCCTTCCCTTTGGCCTTAGGTGCCATTAAAAAGATACAACTGATAATGCTAGCAAAATCAAAGTGGTGGCATAAAAAATATGGCAGTGGTTGGAAAATATGAAAAGGTGACCAAAAAAATGAATTGTGGCAGGAAAAATAAAAATGTCAGTCGGATCTAAGGAATGAGACTCAGAAAAATGAAGCACAAGGTTGAATCTTACCCAAATTGGTTAGATCTCCTAGATCTACTCCAAATCTAGCTGGATCTAACCTATGTGTAGCTTCACAACGACCTAGAGCTGAGAGAAGGAGTTTCAGCTATGCTAAGGAGGGGGAATGAGGAAAATGATTTCAAGTCAATTCAGACTAATAAAGGTTTAGTGATGTCATCATTACAGAAATGGGCATGGTCATGCTGGCCCTAAATAAAGAAACTTACTAATTTTGCCCTAAGCGATATGGTCACATCTAAATTAGGCATGGTCACATCTGAAACAGGTGTGGTCATGCTTGAATTTGGGATGGTCATGTCTCACAACTTCAATCTGGTACACATTGTTTTTGTCTCATACCCACCATAGGGACCAACTAATTTGTAGAGGAGCTAGATACAAAAAAAATGTTAAGAAAACAATGGAACAATAGATATAAATGCCTTGACACAAAAAAAATTGAAACTATTGCAATAATCACTCAAATTAAATTCAAATCATAAGATAACATTTGTATTGCCTCTCAAGGTAGTGCTTGGTTTAACATCGTCAACCAGATGAAGCTACGGTGGTTAATCTTATACAAGTTCACTAGGATCAAATTGTCATTTAAACAACCCTTGATCACTCGCTTTAAATACTAACTGTCTTGGAGAATCAACTAAATCCATGAATGGTTCCATTTCCCCACACTCTTTCTAAAGAAACCAATCTATTGTCACCCCCTATTTTATATTTTTTAGTAACCTCTCATCCCCAATCAAATAATCATTGATCCTTGCAGTAAACAGAGTAAGGTCTCTTCTTATGGTCAATCCCACATGTTGTTCCAGCTCTTTGGTCACTATAGGGACCTCCCCTAAACAAAGAGCAAAATCATCATCAGTCATATTCTCAAGAATTTGTTCACTATTATTTTGTCTTTGGGGTTTAATTCATTCAATTCAAAAGATTGATCTTCTGCCACCCTTACTATCATTTATATCTTATGGCCCTAACCTGCTCTAGAGGCTTGGGGAAAGTTAGTTTTTTTTGGCACATCAAATGTTACTTTTTGATCATTTTCTCTCATAATCACTTGAACCTCTTGCACATCAATAATAGTCCTTCCTAAAGGTTAGCTTGAAGCTTTCCCCACTGTTGGTTAACATTGGTCTAAGAAAAGTTAGGATGATTTTTCTAGCCTCTGTTGTAGGTATTGGAAAAAGGGTTATTACCTTGTTTCCTATGGCATTAACAGACTCTAAAGTGTTCAAGCTAAGATCTACAACTGGTCAATTCATCACTCCTTCACTTGGTGGTAGTCGTTACATAGAATTTACCCCCAGATTGTTTAAAATCCTTGAAATGGATGTTATTGTTAGGATAGTCAAAACATTAGTACATTGCACACTAGCTACTTTCATTTAGTTTATCTTATCAGAAGGTCACTGAAGGCTATTGTTTGCCCTTTCTACTTTCAGTGTATAGTCTTCCACAAATGGTTTGGCCACTAGGAATCCTCATATAGCAACATGTATAATGGATCTAAGTGAACCTACAAGCTCGTTGCAAGGTTTGAATAATTAGTCAGTCATGCAGAGCATGATGAGAAAATTTTCTAAGAAACTTCGTAAATCTTTCCCGAGCTTCATAAATAGTTTTCCCCTTTATTTGGACAAATGATGTGATGTCATTCCTAAGCTTGATAGTCTTGGAGGTTGGAAAAAATATGGCTAAGAATTTTTGGGCTAGGTCATTCCAGTGGTAATATATCATGGGGCTAAGGAGTTTAACCGCATCTTGGAGGAAAATTGGAGGAGAAATAACCTAACAACATCCCAAAGGATACTATTGTACCAAAATTTGTCACATAATTCTAGATAATTTGTTAAGTGTATATTACGATTTTTCAATGGCGTTCCGCCAAACTGACTATTTTGAACCATTTGAATGATAGTAGGTCTTAGCTTAAAGGTATAAGCTTTCACAGAGGGGTAATTGATGCTAAGTTGAATCTATTCCACTAATGGGTTAACAAAACTATTAAGGGGTTTTATGGTGGGATCCTGAGGGTTAACCATCTCTATGGTTGTGTCAGTTGACAATTGTGTTCTCCTAAGGCGTTGAAATGTGTGATCAATCATAGGGTCAAAAGGAGCAAGGTCGGACTCAGTTCCCCTATGCATAAACAATAAATAGAGTCAACAAACACAAAATCATAATGACCCACATGTGTTAGTCAACATACACACATGCAAAACAAAAAAACACGTATAATAAAAAAGAACAAAACAGATTCAACGACAAATATTTATTTTCAGCTTTTTGTCCTTTTTATTTCTAAGAAAAAATAATAGGAATACAAGTGCAAACAAATATGACATAAACAAAAAAAGAAAATTAAAAAATACAATAACAAGATTTTCAACAATTCAATTATAGTTCTCCTATAATCAGAATTCTTCTTAGCTTTATTCCCCAATAATGGTGCCAAAACTTTATGGCCAAAAACTTACTACAAAGTAAATCAATTATTTATGTAAATATACGTATCAAGTAATAATACGGTTAAAGGGTACCGTATATTGATCCCACAAAAAAGGGGTTAAGAAATATTCTGAAGTGTGAATCTCCAGTTTCTAAATATTTAAAACTAGTTCAGTGTAATAAGAAATAAAAGATGGAGTTTCTAAAATCCTACTAAAAAAAGAAACAAAAAATTAAAGATGTTGAAAAGTAAAGGAATGCAACATGCAGATAAATCTTATGGTTTCTTAAGGCATTTGTCACGCTGAAATCTAGCATAGTCATGCCCGTGATCTGGATTAGGCGGTGTGGTCAAGCTTGATTTAGGCATGGTCACGTCGGGCCTTTGAAAGAGTGATGTGCTCACACCACTGACATCGTATAGTGGCATGGCATGGTCACACAAGTTCTGGGTGCTTTTTTCCTTTCTTTTTCTTATTTTGAAATGTGTGTAAGATCTCATGTATCTCACACATCACTAAAAAACCTTCTACAATTGTAAATCTGTTATAAATAAAGTAAAATAGTAGGCAAAATGTAGAATAAAAGGTGGTAAAATACGTAAAAATGACTTGTCATTTCTTTATCTAATGGGCTCAAATAAAATTTTTGACCATATCCAACTCCCAACTACCTTATAACTACCTCTTAACCATCTAATCACTTCAAATGTTTATAACTTAAGCTAGAGACCTCTTTTTCTAAATAGTTTGGACCATTGGATTTCTTTCCTTGTCCTCTTCAAAATATTGTATTTTTTTCCCATAACCACTCTAACTACCTTGAATTACCAAATTTCCCTTGTCATTTATAAAAATTACTTCCATGCTCCATAATCCTAGCCATTCAACCCACTCTAACCTCCACATCCTAGCTGCCCCTTTTCTTGATCCAAAAACCTCAATCCTATTAGCCTACAACATCCTCATGCCTCAATCCCCTCCTCACATGTCCAACTCATCACATTCAAGCCATCTATTCATTTCACATAAACCCTATTCAATTCTAGCCACCCAATCCCCTTAATCATCTTTCCTTCTAAAACTCCACCATAACCCTCTCTCCACTACCTAGTTATGATCCACTCAAGCCATATCATCCAATTCAACTCTATTATTCCAAAATTTTTCCACTTATTTCTCTCCCAAGGAAAAAATTCTCACTCTCCTAAGAAAATTTTGGCTCTCTCCAATCCACACAGTGAGGCTAATCTACATCCAAGCAAAAGGAGTTTTAAGGTATGTTTTCACTTGCATTTACTTAAATTCCTTCATCCAATTTTTGAGCTTCTTCATGTATCTTGTATATTACATCATGAATTTTAAAATTCACCAGAGGTTCTTAAAATTTCATATGTTTATTCATGTTTTCTTTAAAATTCACCAAAAATTTTGAGAATCTTCTATGTGTTTGTTAACTATATATTACAATTATAAAAATTCATCATGCCTTTTTAAAAATTTCTCATGTTACCCATTCAATTCATGAGACTTTTATAAGTTTTATGCTCCATGTTAATTTCATCTATGTTTTATGTTAAACTTGCAAATCTTTTTATGTTTATGTGTTCTATAACATAAATTTTGCATCTTATATAATAAATCTATAGGGATTTTAGTGTAATTGTGATGTGATGTGTTTATATAGTACTAATTGGCGTAATTAGAATGTTCTCTTATCTATTTTACCAAAACCAAAAACATCAAGCATGGTTTCTTATGAAACTGAGAGAAAAAAGACAAAAACACATGGAAACCTAGTGAATTTCAACAAAACTTAGTAGATTAGCCTTGGTTTCTCCCAATCTAAGATAATTAAGGGTTAATCCAAGCAAACCATGGGCTAAACTTGAGTATTTAACCCTTCACAAAACCTGAGAAACCTTAATTAGCCTTAGAACATCATTTATATTATTAGTCACTTCTAATTTAAGGCTAAACCATTTAAATCCCCTAAGTAGCCAAATATAAGAATTAACCTCCCCTATTTACCCTAAACCAAGACCTAATCCCTTATTTAAAGTTAAACACCATAGTTAAATCACTAATTCATTAATTAACTATAAATTTACTTAATTTAATCACTAATTGATTAATTGAAACATAATTTAACTTAATTAATTCATAAACCATTTAATTAAATGCAAACTTACTTAATTAAGCCTTTAAGTAAATAATTAAATTAATAACCGTCCAATTGAATCATTAAACACTTAATTAATGCACTAATTTCTTAAATAACTACTAATCATTAATTACATATTTAAAATATTAATTATTTAATTAAACTGATAAAGATCTCTAATTATTTAATTAAATAATTAACATAATTAAAACTTGAATCAATTAATTAATGTTTTATATAACCTAATTAAAATTTTAATAATTTTATTAGCTTTTTAAAAAGCCCTTGAAATCTTTAACCAATTTAATTAAAACTTTAATTTACCATTTAAAACTATTATTAACTTATAAAAAAAATTAATTAATTAATGGACAAAATAAATAATTAATATATAAAATAATTAAATTTTTAAATATTTAAATAATTTATTAAAATACTTAATTCATAAACTTTAATTATAATCAACTAAGTCATCAACCTTTAAATTAAATCATTAAAATATTTAATTAACTCATTAAAAAATAATAAATTCACAAAGTAAATAATTAATAATAAAAAATCTAATTAAATCATCAACATAATTAATTAATTAACAAAATACCCAATTAACTAAGAAAACATTTAATTAACTTACTAAAATATTCCATCAACCTAATAAACTGTTTATTCATGAAAAATAATATAATAAAATAAAAATTTACAAATTAAAAGAATAATTCAATAATTAATAAAACCGTAACTTAAACCCAACCAAACCCTATCCCAAACCCAATCAACCCTAGTTAGGTCTACTTTGACCAAAATTGGAAAGGGAGAGAGAGAAACATGCCAATTATCTGAATATATATATGCATATGAATATAAGTATATGCATGTATATGTGTGTGTGTGTTTGTGTGTGTGTATGCATGTGAATATAAATAAAGTATGTATAGGTGAGTAGGTGTGAATGTGTATACTTAAAATACATGTTTAAGTACTATGAATTCACCTAATGTAAAATGAAACATATTTATATGATATGTCAATGTTCATGTAGGTTAATGCATGTTTAGTTTTTAAAGTCTTGTAATATGAAGTGATGTGTATGTACATGTACAAAGAAAAGAAAAAGAAAGGAAAATATGTGAAGTTATGACATGTGATTTGCATGAAGTGATTGTGTACGTGAGTATGTATGCATGATTGAGTGATATCTTTATTTTTTTCATGTAAGTTGGATGGATTTATTTATTTATGCAAGTTAGAACGTTAGGAAGCTCAATTAGATTTGGCTTTAGGTTAACCGAAATGTGTGGTTCATGAATGTATAGGAGGAATAATTAAGCTTCCTAGGTTAAGTAAAAGAGAGAGTTTAGTGATCTTAATCAAAAAAAAAAAAGAATATTTTTATGTACATAAATTAAATTTACTCAAAGTTTACATATTTTTAAAATATAAAAAAACTCATAAAAAAATCTTTTCTACATTAAATAAATATTCTCTAAAGTTCTTAATTTTTGAAATTTAGAAGAGCTCATGCTTAGAGGATGTTTCTCTAAAGAGAACCAAGTCATGGGGCCAAAATTGTGATTTTGATCTAAATCAAAATTGGGCTCAAATGATGGATTAATTGAGCTTGGATTTGGTCTAGATTGGTCATATCAAGAGTGAATTTGAGTTTAGAATTGAAATTGGGGTAAATTGAGACCAACTTGATAAACATTTGAGGTGATTTGGGGAAAACATGGGCCTTGAAAGGGCAATTTGGGAGTTTTGATCAAAGATGGTCAAATTGGCTAAATTGGGTCATGTGGTAGTTGAGGAAAATGAAATTGGGAATATTTGGGAGGTTTTGGGAATTTTTGGGAATTTTTGGAATTTTGGGCTAAGGAGCGGGCATTTTGGTAATTTGGCCAATTTTGGTGATTTTGGGTAGTTTGGGTGTTCTCAAGGTATTTGAAATGATTTTTGAACCAATTTGGGTATTTTGGGTAAATTTGGGAATTTTGGCCATATTTGGGGTCCCAAGGGTATCTAGGTAATTTGAGGAAATTTATGAGCAAAAGGCTAGAATGGGTATCTTGGTAGAGTTGAGGTATCAACCACTATTAATAAGCCATGGACCAATGGAAACCTCTTTTTGGGTCCTCTATGTAGTGGTCTTAGCCAACCCTAGCATAAGGCTAGTGGGTTTAGGGGACCACCTACATGAGTCTCCCAAAAGTATCAAGGGACCAAAGCCTAGAAGCTTTAGGGTTGTGAGTGATTGTGAGTGCAAGTATGTGCCTTAAGCCCTAGACCAACACCTAGGGTCAACCCTAAGGTTCAGCGGTCCTAAGGGTGACTCATCTTGAGCTCCCCCATAATGACCCCACCTACTAAGTGCTAGAGGTTAGGACCAATATGTGGAACTTCAAGTTGAGTAAAGAGGAGTGTAGAATTTCTAATGGTGAGAGTTCCTTGTCTAGTTTTCTAAGAATAGTCAATAGAAAAGTTCTATAGCTAGACCTTAGGCTAATAAAGAGAAAAAGCTAAACCTCAACCAAAAGTGAGGTCAACAAAGTTATTATTAATAAAATACCACATCAAGTTTTTAGCACCGTTGTAAAGAAGAGTCAACTTTATAAATTTTACACATCTATATTCATCCGAGATCACCTTCTTAATACACATCTATATTCATCGTTCCATCTGCTCGTCCAATGCGATCTCAGTCATCCAAACGATACACATGTGATTGGACGACATCCGTTCATCGTCCCCAAGTCCCTCAACCCATGAACCGTCTACCTTCTAACCCTAATTTCTTCCTCGATACTCAACCAAATCTCTTTGGGTTTGTTTCTATAGACGCGTCTAAACTAGGGGAACACATCTATATGGTTAATCATGTCCTAAATCAAGTTTATAAGCATGGAGAATTAAAATAGGCTCGATTTGAGGGGAGAATTCAATACATTTGCCCAAGAGGTGTGGTCTCGATTGGGTGCTTCTATAAGCTTGAGTTGAGTCCACAGAGCTCCTAGATGAAGCCTTGGGTTGTGGTGAATTGCCTAAGTATGAAATCGATCGAGGCCGATTTGTAGTGTTGATAAAATTCTATACTATGGTGGTATGATGATGGGGATTTTGTGGAGGATCTTCTTCTTTCACTCAGAGGATGGTGTGGGTGCAGCTAATTAGGATTTGGTGGAGTTTTGAGAGGTGTCCTATTTCAGGCTCAAATTAGGGTAAAGAAATTGGCTCTGCTCAGTGGGGAAGAGGGCTGTAAGATGGTTGGGTTGAACTCAAGAGGTCTTGAAGAAGCTTTGGGAACAAATTGGTAGTGTCTCCCCAAGGAATTTGAATCTCTTGTTCCTTGGTCCTAGGGGGTGAGTTTAAATAGGGGAGGACATGGTGGCTGCTATGAATGGCTGAGGTGGCTGGGATGCTGCTTAGGTGGAGGGAAGAAAGGTGCAAATGTCCAATTGTGCTAAAGCATATCAGGTGGTTTCAATTTTGAGTTTTAGCCAAGGTGGAGTTCTTGGGTTTGGTTTTTTCGGTAGCCAAGGTGGTCGGTCGGCCAGGGTCAGGTCACCATCCCACTAAGGATGATCAGTGGTGGGCAAATGTGAAGCCAATTGGGTTTTTACATAGGTAGAGGTGATTAATTGAAGTGGAAATGGCTTCGGGTCAACTTGGGTTTAGGTTGGGTTTAGCTTCATAAAAATGGCTTGGGTGACTCCCCTTGGCTGACAAAGTGGAGAGGTCCTTATCCAAGGGATTTGACTAAGCATGGGTTAGAGTGTGTCATTAAAAGGGTTAAAATATTTTTTAAGGGAGCCTGAAAGTGGCTCCTCCTTTTGCCATTAATATCTTGGTGAGGTGGCAAAGGCTCATATGGCTCACCTATGGCTTGGGAATGGCTTCATGGCTTGTCCTTGGCTTGGTGAATTTGCATGAAAAGGGATTGTTGGATTTATGGGGGTATTTTTGTGGAGTTTTTCATGAGGCTTGATTTTTAATGACTCGATCAAGAATTTAAAACTTACGGAATGATTTTTATTAAATGGATGATGAGGGGAAATTTATCATGTGGTTTTTTAGGTAATTTTTGGGCTTTTTGAATGACTTAAGGGCTTGGGCCTTTAAAATTGGGGATGAATTTGGGCTTGAGTTTGGGTTGGATTTGGATTAAAATNGGAGTGTAGAATTTCTAATAGTGAGGCTTCCTTGTCTAGCTTTCTAAGAATAGTCAATAGGAAAACCATATGGCTAGACCTTAGACTACTAAAGAGGAAAAACTAAACCTCAACCAAAAGTGAGGACAACACAACTTTCTTCTCCTTAATCTCTTCATTCATTTTCTTTTTCTCTATATTGTCTTTAATTACTACTGTCTCTCTAGAGAATATCATTTTCTCTATCAGAGTGTAGTATGAAGAATTTTCATGTACACCAATTTCATGGATAGAAAATGGTTGTAAGTCACCTATTATGCAACATTTGTGTCCTTTTTGTAAATATTTAATGCATTTATGTAATGAAGATGGCACCATTTTATGTTCATCTAGTCATGGTCGGTGGAGCTAGGCTTTAAAAGAGGTTTTAGAATCAATAATGTGGAATTTTTTCGTTGTCACCAAGTCATCAATTTTCAGAAGTAATGTTACGGATCCTACAGCTCATTCTCCTTATTGATTGAATCCCCGTAACATCATCTTATCTGTCGTCAATTTTTCTACACCGATGTCGAAATATGCAATAGTTCTTAAACTCATGACGTTAATTGAAGCACCTGGATCAATAAGAACTCTTTGAAGTATCCTATTGTTGATGTTCACTATGATATATAACGATAGATTATGTTTTGTTGTAGTAAGTAACAAGTCATTATCAGAAAAGGTTATCTTGGTCGTTTTTTTGGAAGAGTAAGCCTCATTTAAAGGAGTACTAGCGAGTTGAGTTAGACAAATTTCAGGGTCTTGAAGAGCTTTTATTAATGATTCCTTCAATTCTTTCAAAAGAATAAGTGCATCATAAATCTCAATTTCACCGATAATTTTCTTAAATGGGCTACTACATTATAGTCCACTTTACGAGAACTATCATTATTTTCTTCAAATAATCATTCTTGTACTGGAGGCACAATTTTCTCTGGTGTCACTATCTGCTTTTCTTTTTCTTTAGCAGTCATTCTTGAAGGCAAAACCTTTCCACTTCGTAAGTTAATTTCAGTTATTTTCTGTAATATATTATCCAATCCTTTTTCTTCCGAATCGAAAGGTTCCAATTCTATAGAAATCGGTACTTGTCATAGTTCAAGTGTTATATCTTCAATTTCACTTTTAAAGTCATTATTTTGATTGTCAGTAATACCATTAGATTCGTGTACAATTTGAACATTATCCACAGGATTGAAATCAAATTGATCATTTTTAGATATAATATTAGAAATAGTCAGGATATAGGGAGTGAGGATTATTATTATTCATAACAGGGTTATACAGAAAGTCATACAGAGTGAACGTCTTGAGGAAATTTCTCCCTTTGTCTGGAACAACTATCCTAATAGAACTAGAAATAGAAGGAGGTACATGAGTGATAGTAGCCCCTATATTAACAAGACTTCTAGCCCTTAACGATTTTTTCTTTTTCTTCCTCTTTTCCTTCTTAGAAGATTGAGTATTTTGAGTGTTTGTGAGAGTCTCCTTAAGAGGTTCACCCTGAGCAGTATTCTTGTCATCTTTGAGAATATATTCGTCAAACAAAATCATGTTGATCAAACCTTTGTCAGGTTCTCTCAAATATTCTTTTGAAATAACTATATTCCTTTCTTTGAAATTACGTTCTAGCCAATCTTTAAAGCAAAGCATTCTTCAATTTTATGTCCCAACATTTTGTGATAAGAATAGTAGTTAGGATGATCTTTCAAATTAAATTCCCCATGTCTCTTATCTTCAGTCAATTTAAATTCTGGTATCTTTAACAGACTACAGAACATATTTGCATCAGCTTCCATTTTGAATGGGTATTCTTGATTTAATCTTTCATCCATTGATTCTTTTTTGTTGATGTTGATATCGGTGGTTGAAACTGTAATTGTAAAGGGAATTGTGACGTTGTTGGCTATTATCCTGTCATTGTCACTTTGGCTTAGATTGCACTTGCATCACCTGCTTACCCTTTTCTATTGTTCTGGATTTCTTTTCAAATGTCTTAACTGGCTTAGTCTTTTCTGTCTTTTCTATTGTACCCATCTGCCTAGCTTCCTCTTGAAGTTTAGCAGCTTTACTGAGCAACTTTTGAAATATCTTTATTGTAAATTCTATAAGAATAAATGCTATAGGACCATGAATATTTTTAAGCAAAAATTGAACTGCATATTGCTCTTGGAGTTGTTATTCATATTTCATGCTAAGATTTCTCCAGAGCAAAATGTAATCCACAATGGTTTGTCCAGGTTTCTGCTTTTCCACAACTAGATCTCCAACTGTTATGTGGTGTTGTGCTCCAGCGAATCGTTGAATGAAAAGGTTTTTGAATTTAATAAAAGTTTTAAAAGATCCATTAGAAAGTTTAGCATAACAATCAAAAGCTACTCTTGTTAGGACGTTCACAAATTGTTGAAAAAGAAGATCATCACTCCAACCTGCATTACAACAACTTGCTCTAAAGTGAGCTAAATGTTTTCATGGATTTCCAGTTCCATCAAACATTTTGAAAAGAGGTGGAACAAAGCCCTTAGGTTATTAGACTAAATCAAATTCCTCTGGGCAAGGTCTACCTTTTGGAATTAATGATTCAACCCTAACTTGAGCCATTATTTCTTTTACCTTTTGTTCTAATAATTGTGATGTCCTTTTCTGGAATTCCATCTTTAGTGGAATCCCTTTTCTTATGTGAACTTTCTTCCACGTCTATAGGTTGCCTTTAATCTTCGAGAACATGTATGTTTTTCTTGTCTAACAACTTAAACAGTAGGTTGTGGTGTAATTTGTGAAGGATTTTGTGCAGTCGATGTCATTTCCTCAATTTTTTGCTCGACTGGATTGATTTATTCATTCGCAGTTTGAGATCTATACGTAATTCTTCAGTTTCATTTACTTCATTGGTGGGGAGTGATTCCCTTGCTTCTCGTGCTGCTGATGCGGCTTGATTTTCCACCATATTTATCTCCACAAATTCTTCTCTTTGATTGTTAGAAGAATTATCTTTGGTTCGTGTAGCTAGTCTTTTAATGTCAGCTTTTAACTTTTTTAGTATTTCTTCGAATGTTTTCATAGGTTTCTTCTTACAATCATTTTCTTGGAGAACGTCTATGGAAGTATTCATATAATCTGGTGTGTTTTTGGATAACTCACGTTTCCATACATTTTTTCTTAATATAGGATGACGAATTTCAGGAAATACATCATCAGATTGTGAATATCAATAATCCATAGCTTGCAGCATTTCTACCAGAGAATACATTTTAGCAGATGTTTCTTCTGCTTCTAAGATCAACTTATTGTGTCTTATGTTGTTTGTTAGAAGAGTTGAATCTTCTATTTTTGATCCCAAGCAACGTTTAGCTGGTATTTGAGTATGTTGATATTCTAATTTTTTATTCATCTCTTGATAATCAGAATTTTCATGGGCGAGGATTCTCCTTTTCATGGTGGTAGAAGTTGCACACCCAATTTTATCTAAGAGTTTAGAGATCAAACATCTTTCTTTCTGGGAAAGTCTTTTAAATACAGAATATACCGTTTAAATAGATGGAGATTTTCCTTCTTTCAAAGGTTGGTATATGTCATCATCATATTGTACGGGTACTTCTTATTCCAATTTAAAACATTATTATCTAATCCAGAAGTTTCGGTTCTGTCATCTCTTTTCTTATTCCTTTATAGAGACCAGTTTTTATTTCTTTGTTGAGTACGGGCTAATGGAGCAGTTTTAGAGCTGGATGCAATTTCATACACAGACAATGGAATATCATTTTCTTCCACACAATTTTTCTTAACCTTTCGATCAACTTCTTCCTCAATTTCCTCAAAATTAAATTGTTGCATAAGAGGTTCTTGAGAGAAATTTTCTAGGACGAGACAGTTTTCATAAGGATATAAATCAAACTTGTCAAGTGGGTCTTCAACTGTTTGAGTTCGATTATTCATCAGATATGGAGTTTCATTGAATATTCGAAACTCATTTTGTGGGAAATAAACATCTTCGTTCGTTGGTTAATTGAATTTATGTAGAATGAAAAGACAGAATTTGAAGAATCCATCCTTAAAATTCAAGAGAAAATATGTCAAAATTCATTCATTTTATAAACAGGGAATATATATATATATATATATATATATATATATATATNAGACACTATCTTTGAAAGGATATTCCTAATTTTTCTTCTACTCAAAAGTAAGCCTAAATATTCTTCTTCCCTCAAGTAATCAGTGTAGTTATTGTTGTGAAGACTGCCACTACTGTTGCTTAAAGTTTTTGGGCTATATTTTTACGGGTTGTTTTACCCGACCAATAAAAGACACATTCACATATCTTTTCTCGTATGCTTTCTGGGGTTTTTGCTTAGAATTCTGAGTCAAAAGTGATAGCTTCTTCATTTATTCCTATAGATTTTTAACAATTTTATGGAGATAATGAAGATTGAAACTTAAGTTAAAATTAATTTTACCAAAAGCTAGAAGATCATTAGCTTAGATCAAAAGAGATGTGAAGAGGTTATTTCATTATTGCTGTGGAGTTTGTTTTGTTCTAGAGTACTAATCTGCTACACTTGACAAACTATTCATAACAAAGGTAAAATTGAAAGGAGATAATGGACAACCTTATTTTAGGTTTGAAGATGAGTTAAATTGTCCTCTTAACTCATGATTAACCACAATATAGAAACTAACATATGAAGAACAAACAATAGTCCATTCAATGAAAGTATATGTGAATTTCATCTTTTAGAGTTTATGATATAAGAAAATCTTACAGACATTATGAAAGGACTTTTTGATATCAATATGAAAGTTGAAATATTTGGAAGATCTATAAGAATTGAAACCTTGAAATATATCATTTTCAAGAATGATGTTGATGTCTCTCCCATTAATAAAAACATATTGTGTTGGATGAATAAGATTTGGATGCAGTGGTTCAATCTCCATACCATGAGTTTGTTAATAATTATATAAAAATGTTTATATAAGGAAACATGCTTGAAATCTTTTATAGATTCATTGTGAGTACTCTTAAAGATGGATGTTATAGCTAAAGGCTTTAATTTGATTTGTATTTTATAGGACATGAAGAAGTACTAAAAAAAAGTTAGAGAGCAGTAAGTGACGCCCCAAGTATCTTTAAGGGATTTTGATGTAAGATCTCCAAATCTAGAGGTATTATCATTATCAATACCAAATAGAGCACCTTTAATNGCAAACAATAGTCCATTCAATGAAAGTATGTATGAATTTCATCTTTTAGAGTTTATGATATAAGAAAATCTTACAAACATTATGAAAAGACTTTTTGATATCAATATTAAAGTTGAAAGATTTGGAAGATCTATAAGAATTGAAGCCTTGAAATATATCATTTTCAAGAATGATGTTGATGTCTCTCCCATTAATAAAAACATATTGTGTTGGATGAATAAGATTTGGATGCAGTGGTTCAATCTACGTACCATGAGTTTGTTAATAATTATATAAAAAGTTTATATAAGGAAACATGCCTGAAATCTTTTAGAGATTCATTGTGAGTACTCTTAAAGATGGATGTCATAGCTAAAGGCTTTAATTTGATTTGTATTTTATAGGACATGAAGAAGTTCTAAAAAAAACATGAAGAAATTCTAAAAAAAGTTAGAGAGCAGTAAGTGACACCCCAAGTGTCTTAAAGGGATTTTGATGTAAGATCTCCAAATCTAGAGGTATTATCATTATCAATACCAAATAGAGCACCTTTAATTTCCTTATTTGTAAAAGGAACAATAACAAAATACTATATTTATCGGATAATAAATTCTTTTTAGGAATTTCCATTGAATAATGCAAAACAGTTTTATCAAAATGAAGTAGTTTATACAAATAATTGTCTACCTTATTAACAATGAAATCATGGGAGCTACTAAAAAAGGAAGCATANAGATTTCCATTGAATAATGCAAAACATTTTTATCAAAATTAAGTAGTTTATACAAATAATTGTCTACCTTATTAACAATGAAATCATGGGAGCTACTAAAAAAGGAAGCATAAAAAATCCTTAGTATTTTTTTTTGTTTTTCATATTTATAAACATTTGAGAGAAAATTTTTAAGTCATTTTTACCTGTAGTTAGCCATATGCATTTCAAAAATTATTTGACATATTTGTTCTCACATATAAATGCTTAAATATATATATATTTTTTTTGTTACTTAAAGGCTTTTATAGGGAAGCTATTAAAAGGAAGCTTTTCCATCTCATGAAAAATATGGGTTTGTTTTTACTTAAATATAGAGATGGTGTTTGATATTGGGAGAATGGGTATTAAGTAGCACTTTTAAGCTTCCAACTAACAATATTAAGTTTGTTGTAGAGAGAAAAGATATGATCTACAACTAAAATTGTCTTCTAAGCTTCTTAATAATACTCAAAAAACCCAAGACATATGCTCCAAATGTTTTTTATAGAAATCTTCTTTTGAAAGTGGAATTTTACTTAATANATTTTTCTTTTGGTTACTTAAAGCCTTTTATAGGGAAGCTATTAAAAGGAAGCTTTTCCATTTCATGAAAAATATGGGTTTGTTCCTACTTAAATATAGAGATGGTGTTTGATATTGGGAGAATGGGTATTAAGTAGCCCTTTTAAGCTTCCAACTAACAATATTAAGTTTGTTATAGAGAGAAAAGATATGATCTACAACTAAAATTGTCTTCTAAGCTTCTTAATAATACTAAAAAAACCCAAGACATATGCTCCAAATGTTTTTTATAGAAATCTTCTTTTGAAAGTGGAATTTTACTCAATAGAGAGATAAATAATAGAATGATTCGATGATAAGGGAGGTAGAACTTAATAAAAATTCTCAATTCAATGATTACCGTAAAAAGCCTAATTAATTAAACAACATATTTCCCTATCCAACTAATTGTTGACTAAAATGAAGGAGAGTCTAGTGTTCAGTAATTCTAGAAGGCCTAAATAAAATATGCATTGATTGTTGTATATCAACATACATGAGGGGAGAGTTTCCGCCTTTTTTCATAGTATCTGATTTAACACAATTAAAATTCCCCAAAATAAGAAAAGTTTTAGAAGTACTACCTAAAATATCAATAAGAGATTGTTAAGATATTTCCTTTTAGAGGCTCCATTTGATCCATACAAAAGTAACAGCAAGAATTTAATTGAAGAAGAACAAACAAAAAGACAATAGATAATTGCAGATGAAAAAGGATAATGATGAAAGGGACTTGAGAGGATGCTCATTTAACCCAAATTCTTTAATTATGAGTTAATATAAATTTACGACAATTGTCTTCCATGGAAAAAAATCCTCATACTTCTAAATAGATAGTTATTATGCACATAGGATATGGATACTTTAGTCTTAATATGACATATAATATGGATTTATGATCTTTAACGAGTCTTTCCAAACTAAATATTCTTGTATCAAAATTAAGGTTTCTCACATTCCGGTCCGAAATGCTTGGAAATGCACAAAAGTTTAGTTGTTAATGTGAATTCCTCTTTTTTTCCTTCCTTTTGGGCTATTAGAAGATCAAATTATTATATTCTTTGTAAAGTGATCCACAAAGTCAAGTAACTTAGTGTAAAAAATTGATGTTTGTAGCGGGAATCTTTTATTAAGTCCACATAAAATTTACATCCACATTATAATAAGTGTTTTCAAAACCCCTTGCTAATGAATTATTAAGCAACTAATTCTCTTAATTTGACCTTGAATTATGAGTGATAGACTTTCTAGAGCAAACAATAAAAGCAACTTCTTCATGTGACTTTGTAGTGAGGAGGAGCCACCTAAACTATTAGTTGGAAAGGATGCTAGCATATTGAGGTTAGGAGTTGGATTTGTAGGCTTAGTGAAGGCTAAAGAAAAGGTCACAACTCTAAGAAAGCTTGAGGTCTTGAAGTTTTTTACAACTATTTTCAGTATGACTTCTACCCTGCAAATGGAAAGGTGTTTTAAAGTTAGCATTCTACACCCAATTTAAGTGTTCATAGCAAAAGTGTCACAGTACATACATGGAAAGGGCTTCCATTAGTATATAACAAATTAAACAATGTATTTCTCATTAAAAAGGAACAAGATAAATTTAGCAACTTAATCCTAATAAAACTTGGGCTTTCTTAAAACCTTAACATGAACATATTATGAATTCTAACGTTTAAAATCAAAGCTCTACCATTCATAAATCAAGGAGCACCATTTTTCAACACTGTAAATTTCTACACAATTAAACATAAATAAGAACAAATCATTTTTCAACATTGCTTAATTTGTAAATATTAATATTTCAGGTGATCTGTGTGTTATTATACATAAATTTAAATAAAAGCAAAACCTTAGTAAGAGATTTTAGATGAAATGTACATTAAATAGTAACTTACCCATATTTACCATTGAAGGGCCGCTTGCCAATTGCACAACCAACGAGTGCAAGGTTTCACTATTTGGAACCTTCGAAGAGATCGACAAGATGAAACCCTAGCGGATAGCGGAACCGCATCGCATTTATGCACAAAAGAATAAATAAAATTTAAAAAAGTCTTAATTAATATCTTTAGATTACAAAATATCATCTCGCTTGTTAGATAAGATTGTATAAACTTCTAGTCATTATTACTCATGTGATACATGGTCAAATATAATGCGTATTATGAGAACTGAAACATGGTGCATGGCCCATGTGCATGTGTGCCAAATGTAAGAATTGTAGGAGTAATAAACCAAACAGCATGGAGAGCTAATATTAAAATAATGTGATGACATAAAAAAGCCATATTTAATAAACGAATTTAATTTTTAATATTTTCTTATGATTAAAGGGAAAAAAAAGACAATATCGAGATTCGCGCCAACTCCTGATTGTGGACCGCAGAAGAGATCAATTGGTCGGCTAAACAACTTCCACGTGGCAGGCTCCACTGGAAGAACGGACCTTATGCAGAGATGGCACCTTTGTAATTATCATGAACTAGAAGGCTTAAATACTTCACAAAATCCGTTTATTTTGTTAATTACTAATCACCATTTTTAAATTGAAATAAATAAAAGCCACTCACGGCGATGCGTAGGATTCTTTTTCTTGCTTCTTCCTTGTCGGAATGCTCTTAAAACGTTGAAGGAATACGTAGATAGGCATCGAGAGAGATCAGAAGAGAGCGATTGCAGCTCTGCAATCTTGTTCGAAGGTGATGACATNCTCAACACTGTAAATTTCTACACAATTGAACATAAATAAGAACAAATCATTTTTCAACATTGCTTAATTTGTAAATATCAATATTTCGGGTGATCTGAATGTTATCATACGTAAATTTAAATAAAAGCAAAACCTTAGTAAGAGATTTTAGATAAAATGTACGTTCAATAGTAACTTACCCATATTTACCATACAAAGACCGCTTGCCAATTGCACAACCAACGAGTGCAAGGTTTCACTATTTGGAGTCTCATAATCTTCGAAGAGATCGACAGGATGAAATCCTAGCGGACAGCGAAACCACATCCCATTTATGCACAAAAGATTAAATAAAATTTTAAAAAGTCTTAATTAATATCTTTAGATTACAAAATATCATCTCGCTTGTTAGATAAGGTTCTATAAACTTCTAATCATTATTACTCATGTGATACATAGGTCAAGAACTACATTGTGCATGGCCCATGTGCATGTGTGCCAAATGTAAGAACCTAACAGAGCTAATATTAAAATAAAGTGATGACATAAAAAAGCCATATTTAATAAATGAATTTAATTTTTAATATTTTTTTATGATTAAAGGGAAAAAAAAGACAATATCGAGATTCGCGCCAACTCCGGATTGTGGACCGCGGAAGAGATCAATTGGTCGGCTAAAACAACTTCCACGTGGCAGGCTCCACTGGAAGAACGGACCCTACGCATGGAGCGATGGCACCTTTGTAATTATCATGAACTAGAAGGGTTAAATACTACACTAAATCCGTTTATTTTGTTAATTACTAATCACCATTTTTAAATTGAAAAAAAAAAACAATGGCCACTCACGGCAATGCGTAGGATTCTTTTTCTTGCTTCTTCCTTGTCGGAATGCTCTTAAAACGTTGAAGGTATCCGTAGATAGGCATCGAGAGAGATCAGAAGAGAGCGATTGCAGCTCTGCAATCTTGTTCGAAGGTGATGACATATGAGCTTGAAGTTTAGGTCGCATAGGTTATGTTTTCCTATTCTCTGTTTATTTCTTTGAATGTTCTCTGCACATTTCCTTTCGATAGAGCGATGGATTGTTCTTTTCAGCTTCATTGTTTTGGTTATTTGTGACGTGCTGTTGTTTCGATGCATTTTGATGGAAGCTCGGATGGTTGATAAATTGCCAATCTTTTGAGGCCAAAAAATGCGATTAGAGTTTTGCTAGGTTTAGATGATTATGAGACGTTTTGGGAGTTTGTAGTGGTTTCGTAAGTTCCGTTAGAAATCAAGTTCTTAAGTTCTGGTGAATAATTTTCTAGTTGGGTGGTCAGGAAATAAAGAAATGGGTTCCCCTGACTTGTTTATTGTAGTTCAAAACGTTAATTGTTTGTTTTGTGGCCAATGGTTAAATTAGTTTATGAGTTGATTTTCTTAAAGAGAGATTGTTGTTTTGCAGTATATGGGAAATAGGAGAGAAAAAACAAATAATAATAATAATAATTATTGGGCTATAAGCATGCTTCATAAAAATTGCATTCTCTCGTGTTTTTGAGATTTAGAAATTTTGAAAAAAAGTTAAAGCATCTTATTATTGGTTGAGAAGTTTTCTCTGACAGTCCAAACTTTTAATTCTTGAAATTAGAAGAGAGTAAAATTTCAAATACAACAATAACAACAACAAAGCCTTAATCCCACTACGTGGGGTCGGCTACATGAATCCTTTTTCTCCACTGCATCCCATTTAGTGTCATATTTTCATTTAGTTCTAATAAAATTTCAAATAGGAGCAAAAAATAGTGGTCACTCAAGATGTGCCAGAATTAATAAATTTTTTTCAAATCATTTTGAAGATAATGATGTTTGAATATGACAATGTCATTTTCAGTCTTCCCAATTCTTTGTTTTTCTTTTGTTGACAATATCGATAGCATGGCATAAGAATTTAAGCCTCTAATGATTGAAAAAAAATTCAAAAGAATGGCATAAATTCCACACATTTTTGTTCAAGGCTATAAATTTGTAATTTTTTAATNGTTCTAATAAAATTTCAAATAGGAGCAAAAATTAGTGGTCACTCAAGATGTGCCAGGATTAATAATTTTTTTTTCAAATCATTTTGAAGATAATGATGTTTGAATATGACAATGTCATTTTCAGTCTTCCCAATTCTTTGTTTTTCTTTTGTTGACAATATCGATAGCATGGCATAAGAATTTAAGCCTCTAATGATTGAAAAAAAAATTCAAAAGAATGGCATAAATTCCACACATTTTTGTTCAAGGCTATAAATTTGTAATTTTTTAATGTAAATTTTGAACTATAAGGTTGTAATTTATTTTTTATATGGGTCATGCTGGCACCAATGTGCTTAAACTTCTATACCCACCCACCCATGTATCCACGTAACCATTTACACAAAAAAGAAACACTCTTTGTTTTCCCCAAATTTCCATGGAACCCTCTCACCAACAACAATGTCCTACTAATGATTTATTAAACTAGATTACCCCTAGCATGAAGATTTTTTCTTAGTTTCCCTCACATGATCCAATGAAGTCTCCATCCTTAAATGAAGGCCTAGCTTCTGAAAGGGTCCCTATAAGAAAAAAAGAAAAAAGGATATTTAATAGTTTGTTATAAAAAAATATCACATTGTTCGACTTTATATGGAGGAGAAGGAACCTAATAAAGAAACATGATGTTTACTTGTTGCTTTCTCATGTTGATGCGTAAGGCATAATTTTGAGTTAGGATCCAAATGGATTGAGGGGACCACATCATTGATTCATAAGAAACTTTGTATGCTTAGATGCAAATGAATTTCAAGCATCCAATAAAAAGTGATATTGAGTCAAAATAATCATTTTCTTCATTAAATTCATTTTATCTCAAAATTAGTTTTCCATACACCTTCTTTCTAAGTTGAGAACGGAAGGCAAAAGAAAAAAAAAGTTGAGCACTATAAGCTTGCAAAGTTCTAAAATACCCGACACAATGCTATCTAATCAAGTTCAAATAGCACTTGAATTGAATAACCACTAAAGACCGCTTTCTAACAAACTCTTCAATCTTAAATGATATAATTGGATTGTACAATGAACAAACAAATAAATTTATTTTTATCCTTAAAGTGGTTATCTTCTTATCTTTAATGTTGCAATTTGACTTTGATAAAACCTATGTATCATAAATCTAATCCATCTGATCATCTGAAGCCATATTATTATCTTGTGTCAAAACTTATTCTAAAATTTTTCATGTAGTATGGATGCTAACACTTTTTCGCGTTGTTTAAAGGTGTTGTTGAAATAATTGAAGTAACTCTTAACGTTTCATTCTATAACAGATAGCTCTAACCTTGCTAGTTCTCATGGTTCAAACCATGATGATCTTGCATCATTAGAAAACTTGTACCGTGCATCACTTAGATAGAGTTTGTTCACAAATTAGGTATTTGTCTCTTCTCAACCAAAGCTTTAGATACATCATTATATATTTCAATGCAAATAGTGTCAAGATGTATATTGCCACACGATAGTTTTGTCTATACACACATATAAAATAATTTATAACTGCAAAGCAATGATTTATTGTGGCACATATGAAAAGAAATTGCTAATTCAATAATTTACTTTATCATCGAGCCTATTTTAGTAACAAAAAGAAAGTTTAAGAATCTATATTAGTCACATTTGCATATGTTGTTTTGTTCTCCTAAGGCTAGTTACATACTGGGATATGAAGAAGCATCAAGTTTCTTGATTGAACTAGAGGTAACTGGATTAAAAGACATACAAATTATGGTATGAATTCTTAGGAATCAATGAACAATTGAAAATATATTCTATAGATTTTTTAGGAATTGTTGGGAGGACTGAGCATGGTTTAATTCACTTCTACGAGATTTTAGTTTTCTGTGTTTAATTGCTAGAAAATTTTTTAATCATGATATTGACGTGGGTGATGGAATAATAATGTACAAGAATGNATTTAATTCACTTCTACGAGATTTTAGTTTTCTATGTGTTTAATTGCTAGAAAATTTTTTAATCATGATATTGACGTGGGTGATGGAATAATAATGTACAAGAATGTTAAAATATAATAAGTTTTGTTATAAAAATTGGTTTCAATGTAAAATTTTAGAGAACTAGGAAAAATATAAGGTGAACTGTTGGGCTTCTAAGAAAACTATTTATGAGGCTAAGAACTCTATTTTGAATGATCTTTATACTTGAGTAGATACTAAAGAGGGTAAAAGATATATGTATAAACTAAGGAAATAATATGAAAAAAGAAATGAAGATTTAATTCAAGTAAAATGTATTAAAGATGAAAATAAAAAAGTAATTTTTTTACATGAAAATATTTAACATTGATGGATGAGATATTTTGATAAAATTTTTAATAGAATTTTTGAAAATACTATCAATTTTAATGATTTTTATATCAATAAAAATAATAATTTTTTTTTAATTTTTACTGTTACATTAGTATAAAAGAAGTTGATGATTTTATAAAGAAAATCAAGGTTGAAAAATTAGTAGGACCTAATAGTATCCCAATCGAATTTTTGAAATATTAAAGAGATTTAAGTCTTTTTTGGCTTACTAAATTTCTTAATATTATTTTAAAAACTAAATGATGCCTGAGTGGAGAAATAGTATTTCGGTCCCCATTTTTAAGGATAAAGGGGATGCATGAGAGTGTACAGATGATAGAAGAATTAAGTTAATGTAAAAAAAAAAGTTTAATGTGTCATTCATTACAATTATGGGAGAGATTAATTGAACAAAGGTTAAGACATGATATAAATATTTCTCATAATTAGTTTGTATTTATGTGGGGCAAGTCTATTATGGAAGCTATACATTTATTGAAATGTTTGATCGAGAAGTACAGAGAGAGTAAGCGGATCTACATATGATTTTTATTGATCTAGAAAAAGCTAATGATAAGGTTCCAAAAAAATTTCTTTAGAGAGTTCTAGAAAAGAAATGTGTTGATATGACTTATATTCAAGTTGTTAATGATATGTATACTAGAGTTGTTACTTTTGTTCAAACAGAAGGAGGATGTACCGAGTATTTTCCTATTTCAGTTGGATTTCATCAGGGATCGACTTTAAGCCNAATAAAGGGGATGCATGAGAGTGTACAGATAATAGAAGAATTAAGTTAATGTAAAAAAAAAAAGTTTAATGTGTCATACATTACAATTATGGGAGAGATTAATTGAACAAAGGTTAAGACATGATATAAATATTTCTCATAATTAGTTTGTATTTATGTGGGGCAAGTCTATTATGGAAGCTATACATTTATTGAAATGTTTGATCGAGAAGTACAGAGAGAGTAAGCGGATCTACATATGATTTTTATTGATCTAGAAAAAGCTAATGTTAAGGTTCCAAAAAAATTTCTTTAGAGAGTTCTAGAAAAGAAATGTGTTGATATGACTTATGTTCAAGTTGTTAATGATATGTATACTAGAGTTGTTACTTTTATTCAAACAGAAGGAGGATGTACCGAGTATTTTCCTATTTCAGTTGGATTTCATCAGGGATCGACTTTAAGCCCGTAACTTTTTGCTTTAGTTATGGATGCTCTTACTGGACAGTTATAGGAGAATGTACCTTGGTGTATGCTTTTTGCTGTTGATATCGTTTTTTCAGATAAGACTCGTTAAAGAGTTTAGGAAAAACTTGAATTATGGAAGTCTACTTTAGAGTCTATAAGCCTTATTTTGAGTAGATCTTAAACTGAATAAATTGAGCGTAATTTTAGTAGTAATAGGTCTAGTGTCAAAGTTATAATAATGGATGCTCAAATAATTAAAATGAGTGAATGTTCTAGATATCTTGGGTCTATCGCTCAATGTTATGTTGATATAGATGGGGATGTTATTAGTAGAATTCAAGTTGGATAGTTGAAGTGGAGGAATGCATTAGGCCTATTGTGTGATAGAAAAGTGCCACTTAGACTTTAAGGAAAATTTTATAAGATGGTGGTGAGACCTGCAATGCCTTATGGCATAGAATGTTGGTTTATAATAGAAAACCATAAAACTAAGTTGTGTTGCTAAGATGAGTGCTTAGGTGTACGAGTGGCTTTACACTTAAAGACAAAATGTGAAACGAATATATTCGTGAAAGGGTTGGTGTAGCTCTAGTAGTAGACAAGATTAGATATAGTTGTCTTAGATGGTTTTCTCATATTAAATATCAATCATTGGATGATCTAGTT
>JXCR01061041.1:0-10178 GCA_002079205.1 Phalaenopsis hybrid cultivar
AGAGAAGATAGTGCTAGAACTATCATTCATCCTGAGAGCTAGTCAAAGGAATGACTCATGTGATTAATAGAGAAGTTGGTTTAATTTTGCCGGGGAATTCGATTTGATTGTACTGAAGAAGTTTGAAGGTTCATGTGGTCAGTGTTATGTGAATTTGTGTTATGTCTGAACACGTTAGGAAAGAAAATACAGGAATTTATTTTCTAAGAAGTGTGCAGGAGTGACTGGATCATGATAGATAATACGACTAAACTAAAGTCAAGTCAGGTGGTCAGTTAAGTAGATATCCAATGACTAAGACTAAGAGAGGTTCTTGTCAAGAATGTTGTTTGCTCCAAACTTAGTTTAGATTAGCCAAGACATTGTTTTTTTGTATCCGGAAATATAATAAAATCAATGAACCCAATTGCTCAGTGCAAGGGCTGTGCCAGGGCGTCATTTTGACAATGGAGAGCCAATGCCAGCCCCTTCTTCTAGTCCACACTAGACAGATGCAGTGATTCTAAATTGGTGGTGTGCAATGACTATTCTAAGACCTATCCTAGACTTACAGAGCCAAGACACCTGTTCTTGGTGAGGCCGATGTGTTAATAAAAAACCGACGAACCTGAGAAAGGAAAAATATATGTTAGGTGTTCGATGAGTTAAATTGAGAAATGTCAAGGGTAGTTATTTAACTTCAGATTAGTAATTCAAAGCATTAATCTATATAATCAACCGAAACTATGGTGTTAAGTTATTGTACTAGGGGATAGTGACTATATTCTAGGTTTATTCAGTCAAGGTGTGAACTGCGTGACCTGCGTGACCTACTATTTATTGATTAACAACCCACAAACCTGGAAAAGAATAACGTTCTTCGTAGGCGTTCAGTAGACTATTCGATTGGAAAGGTACCAATTGACAAATCCTAGATTTACAAGTAAAGTGTTGAATTAATCGGACCCGAAAATCCATCGACATCAGCTAGTCTTGCTGACTTTATAAGTTAGTCCACACTAACATTAAGTATGACATTTCGACACAGAGTCTGCTAATGATTGACTCTAGGGAGTTGTTATATAGACATAACCCTATCATAGTTTTACTCACTCAAGGCATCAGTTCCGTTAGTGACAAATATAGACCAACCAAAATTGACGGGTTCTGATGAAAGAACAAAATATCTCATCGGTGTGCGATAAGTTGGACTGAGACAAAGCTCATCAAGAGACTTACCATAACTCAAAATTACCAATCTAAAGGATTAATTCACAAAACCAACCTTGACTGGCATGGGATCAATCAACCTGGTGTCATTTTGATGGTTCCTTGTGAGGCGTGCTCCAACGTCTAATGGATCAAAGCTAAACTTGTGGATAGTTTGAATAAGATCAAACTAAGTTTGAAAAACCTTTTCTAGTGTGTGATGACCATAATAGATAAGAATAAGACATAGCTCAACCCAAATTTACTAACCTAAAGGACTGACGATTCTAGCAAGATCAATCAACCTAATCACATTGTGTTGATGCTATGTAGGGCGCACTTCAATTTCTAATGGATCTGAAGAAGGTTCAAATAAAGGGTGCGATGGGCAAAACTGAAAGGGATGTGTGAGATTCGTCGCATTTAAGATTTATTAATCTAAAGGATTGACGATTGAAATCAACCCTTACTGATTTGAAGTCAATCAACCTGATCACATCTTAATTGTGCCACATGGGGCGTGCTCTAACTTTTGATGGATTAAAAGCAAACTTCTTTCGATATGCGATAGACTATTTTGAGAAGAGACTCGTGACACATCTCTACTCAAGATCGTTAGCTTGAATGATTGATCTCCAAAATCAACCCCGACTGGCCTGAGATCAGCCAATCTGGTCGCATCGTGCTGGTGCCATGTGAGGCGTGCTCCAACTTCCGACGGACTCAAAGAATTGTAAAAAATTATTTGTTGTGTGCATTGTGTTTGTGTTATGAAAATTTTAGATTTGTTGGATGATTTGTTGATTTACTGAAGAAGTTTTTCCATTCCTGGGCAATTGTGTGTTTTCCAGTTGTATTTGGATCTAAGACATCGTAAGAGACATCATCACACCTTGTCCAAATAACAACTTGGATAGTCTGAGGATAATGTCTTTGAGGTTTTGATTTGTTGTTTCAAGTTTCATTGAGTTTTTTCACTTCTGGGACTATTGAGGAGTTTTTATTTGAAAGGCTCGTTTGTTTTAGAGATTAATTTTTTTTATTTGTTTGTTTGAATGGTTTAGTGAATTTTTCTAGTTGTATTTGGTATAAGACACCTCAAAAGACTTATACCTTACCAAACAACAATTAGACTTAAAGAGTTTTGAATTTTAAGTTATGGTTTTTGTTTAAAATGATTTGTTTGCCAAGTTTGGAGTTTTTTTTTTTGTATTAAGTATAGGACATCATGAGGTACACCTTGCTCAATAAAAGCCAAACTTAGAAAGTCTTCAATTTTAAAATTTGATTTTTGTTTAGAAAGTTTTGTTTGGCAAGTTTGATGTTTTTTTTATAGTTGTACTAGATATAGAACAGCCTGAGGGAACTACATCTTGCCTGATAATTAACCAAATTGAAAATTTTTCAATTTGAAATTGGCTTCATTTCAAGGTTCAGACCCATTATCCATTTCGAGAGTTCAGACTCTTCTTAATTTCAGTTGAATTGGGAGATAGCTGATGTTTGAGATTTAATTGAGTTTAATTTTGTTTAAGTTTAATTTTTAATCATCAAAGTTTTCTTTAAAGATTCAGAGATTCAGTGATTATTATACTCTCATTAGAATCCTGGAAGTGATTTTGCTAAATTTTTCTTTAAAGATTAAGAGATTCGCTGACTATCAGATTCCCATTAGAATTTTGAAAGTGATTTTGTTGAGTGGAATGTTTTGATTTTTTTTTTTTTAGGTTTATGAATTTAAAGGTGATGGTAGGATTTAAGATTGCATCAGAATTTGATTGGAGTAGGTTCAAGATAAATCTAATCTCAAATGGAGCAGATGGATAATTTAAATTTTCATATAAAGTTTTAAATATTCAACAGTAATTCGACTCCCATAGTGTTCTAGACATATTTTCCTTGGACACATAGCATCTTTTTTTGTAGCGCCCTTTGATCAATGGCATTAGACATTTTTCTTTGGAGTCCATTAGCCGGTAAGAACCTCCTCGGTAAACAAACAGAGATAAGACGACATATAAAAGGAGGCACGACGTTCATATTTAAAATGAGACTCAAAATGAAATGCAATCGTGCACATTCACATCATATTTTTTCCCTCAAATTGATTGATTTCTCATCTAATTCACATTTCTAAGTTAGGACTCAAATGGCGTATGTAGTTCTTACGCGAGTCTTCTTGATGTAAATGTCATTTTAGGATAAAATTTCATTAATCTGGTTTATTTTTAATTCTCGTGCTGCTGACTGTAAGCAAATCTTAAAATTCTTTATTTTGTATATTTAAAACATTTTCACTATCTAAGGATATTTTAAATCAAGTAAGAGTTAACGAGTTAATTCATTTTTACTCGACGTTTATTGTGAACATATTATGATAAGAATTTTCTCAAGAAAGTTTAAGTTTTATCAATTAGGAGATATATTAGAAACCAATTTTTTATTTATGCTCACCTCATGTTTCTTCTCAGGGAGGTGGGTCATCTACTTTGAGAATCGAGGCATTTGCACCTCCCCCTTTTTTTTCTTTTGCTTTTTATTTTGCCACACTCATCTAAGAATTGCTATATCTGAATGAACCTTTTTTTAAGAATTTTGAACGGCTAACTTCTGCAAATTGATAATTCCTAAATTTTTCTTGATGTGGTTTCCTAACATATTATAGTCCATTCAAACCTTAAGATTCTTTTGATTTGGCTTAGTTATTACTTAGAAAGTTTCAAAATGTCCTTGGTTAGCTTATAATATTTTAATTATATCATTTTAATTATTTTGAGATCTTTTAGGTTCAAACGAAAGCTATTAAAATGAAGAACTTAATTATTTTTTTTCAAAAATTAGTGCTAATTTTTTCCTTTTAATGAGCATTTATATTAAATTTTATTGTCAGGATTCCTCTCATGAGTCGCAAAATATATTCCATAACTTAGTTATGCGAATTTTACTTAAGGCGAGTAAATAAGTAAGATTTCATTCCCCAAGCATGACATAAAGAATGAAAACATCTCTCAAAGAGTAATAATACAGAAAATTCCAACAGATGATCACAATATAGTTCAAACGAAGACAACAATATGAAGTAAATCATCACACAAAAGAAATAGTCCATAAGAAAGTGTAAGCACAACCCAATACATCAACATAAACATTACCCTAAACCCTAAACCCTAAACCCTAAACCCTAAACATAAACACAAGCATGCCACAAAAGAAAAAGCATCCACTATGCCTCTACTTGTCACTGTACTCTCCCTCCATTTTGTTGTCATCCATGGTGTAGAGTTCAAACGGTGGTAGTGCTGGAGGCCTCTATTGTGTTTTGGATAACCTGGGACATATTGAGACTCTTGGTCAATACTAACTTCATTCTTTTCATGACTTTCATAGTCTCGATCCGACTAAATATTGGTTTCATTAATGTCTCCTTTGATTTTTATGTCCTTTGAAACAAAATAAGCTCCAGGATCTCCTGAATTTGTGGTATATTCTTTAAATCAGATGTGACAGAGAGCAGTAGGGACTTTACTTCCGTATCATCCGTTTGGAGAGGTGATAAGCAATGTTCAGGTCGTGATTCAATGACCATCTTGGGTATGTTTTCTTTAGCATTTTGAAGATGGTGTAGAATGTATGGAGGAGCATTAGGTGATAATCAACGTATTTAGGTTATTCAGAGATATCTTGGGATGAAAAGAGATGCTTCTAGCAAAAATCAATATGATGGGTACCCTAATAATCATGTGAAAACTTGCCTTGATTGCTCAGGCGTCGTTTTTTCGGATTTCAGGATCCTTCTTCTCTCCTTATGGGATAATTTCTTTTACGACGCGAAGGATCCCTGTAATAGGGGATCCTTTTTGCTTTGCAATATTTTGAAATATTCTGTAGAGTCAGGTTCCCTATGATTTTTTTTTTTCTTAGACTAGGGATTCCATACCTAGACAAAGGTGGAGGTAATTCAACTATCTTGCGGACTTTGTCTTCTCCTTGTGTAGTAGAGAGCAAACAAAACCTACTCTCACTCAGGAAAGGAGGGATTTCAGGCTCAACATGGTCCATCTCTTCTGTTGTTCGTACGACTCTTTTACAAAGTTTCCTATTTTGATTTCGTCTTTGAGTCTTAAGCTAATGCAGGAGTGATTTCATTGGATGGATCCATCTTGAAGATTATCAGTGTCTTAAGCAATTCACAAATGGAATCAGGAGTCTTTTCGCTCTCTACTTTTTCAGGATACGAAAGAACAACACTGGCTGTCACAACTGTGGCGGTCTTAACGCTCTCCTTTTCACTGGTGGAAAATATTTTTATGATTCGATGTCAAAGTACGATGAAGATTCCTTGTTTTCGACGGCTTGAAAGTTTACTGTAAAAGAACTCAAGTCGTTGAGACCCTTCCAAACTTTACTGGGGATCCACCGTTCAAATGACTTGGGTCAAATGTCATATTACTTATATTTTTAAAGGAGAGTATGAGTTTAGGAGACATCTTTCCTGTAATGTGTACAGAGATGACATCAATAGAGTCGACTGTAGGATCTTTGAAAAACTCTTGATTATTATGGAACATGTCATAAAAACCCTACTCATTAAACAAAGTTTAAATGAGCAGTTAAAAACATGAAGACTAAAGATACGAAACAGGACCAAAAAATCAGATAAGTTTGATGGATCCATGGAAAGTCTGACATAAGGATGAATGATTTAAATCTAGCACTTTATTCATTACAAAAGATAGAGAGAAGAACGAATTATCAGTGGAGTCGTCAGAAAAAAAAAAAAACCTTTTTGGGGATTTTTGTGTGTCGTCACACATCATAAAACTTTTTGGTAGACTTTTATTTGGATGACCAGACTAAACATTTTGAAGAATAACATATCTTCCCAGAGGAAGAAAATATTATCTTAAAATTGGGTTTGGCCATTTGGATGATGAAAATCTTTTTAACTCCACAGAACCATTTTTTTCTCTTTCCTTACAGGTATAATATAAGGTTTATTTTAATTATGGGATCTCGTTCTTTAAAAATGCAAGCCCTCGTAGCTGATTACATTTCTATTAATGTAATGAGCCAGGTTACCAAAAGGTTAAACTTTCATAATTTAAGTGTGAGAGACAAGAAAAGGATCCAAGTTGGAAGAATTAAGCTTAAAAAAATGGGGCTTGTAGTTCGATGATGATGTGTCATTAAAAAGACCCAAGTGAATGGATTAACCGTTCGAGGGAGGAGGTCTATCCGAAGAGTGGTAGCCGAAGAATTTGGAATGACCTAATAGTGCATTTGAATTGGTCAAATAAAGTCAAAAGATGACTTGGGAATATTTGATTTGACTGACAAAAATGATTGAAACTCCTACAATTAAAGGGCAGAGTCAGATGAAAAGGATTTCTAGATGGAAGTAAAAATCCTAGACTCAACAAGGAATCTTGATGGGTGGACTAACGTAGATTATGGGAATAATGTCCTCGATCTGGATGCCCATGACTTTCCGTCGTTCTAGGGACATTGGTATCTCTCAACTATAACCAACCTTGTAACCATAAATCCTCTTTGAGTGTCGTGGCATATGGAGGATTCATAGTTTGGAAGCGGTCTGAAATATCTTTGTCAATAACCATGGGTTACATCATCCCATTGTATTCTCTTTACTCTCAGGTGGTAGGTTTGTTTGGTTTGTATGTCCTAGTTTTTAATACTAAATAGCGTACCTATTAAACTAATCTTGGTTTTTAATACTAAATCAGACTAACATAAGGTAAGTGTATGATCCTCGGTCTTGGTGTCTAAGTTAGTTAACCAATGGTTTTTGTCAGATCTTCCTAGGTTTGGTTTTTGTTCTTTATCTTGGTGTACTTTAGATGTTATTTAAGGTTTGATATTTAATTTGTGTTATTTGAATCATTAAGTTTGTCAGTTGTCGTGAAAAATTAGAATTTTCATAAGTATTAAAGTTTGGTTTTGTTTTTAAAGTGGAGTGTTTGTGGAGAGAACCATTTTGTGAGAGATTCTTTTTTTTTATTTTATCTATTTTTTGCTGTTTTTGAAAAACTACATATGATACATGAAATGAAACATGAACATGATACGAGATTTGTAAAACAACGCATGAAAAATGATTTTGGCTTGGATTAAATTTGGCTTGGGGTTAAGTTGAGGTAAACTAGATTTACAACTCAGATCAGCTCAAATTTTAACATAAATAGGATCGTCTAATCTAGACTTAAGTTGAACCTGAATTGGACCTAGCTTGGACCTTGGTTAGATCTGGTTTGGAATTTGGTTAGATTTGGCCTGGACTTGAGTTGATCTGGGTTGGACTTGGGTTGATTTGAGTTGGACCAAGCTTAAGTTGGGTTGACCTGGGTTGACCTGTGTGGGACCTGGGTTGGACCTATGTCGGACTTGGGTTGGACCTAGGTCGGCTCTGGGTTAGACCTAGGTTGGACTTGGGTCAGAGTAGGTTGGCCTCGGTTGGACCGAGGTTGGACCTATGTTTGGTTTGAGTCAGGTCTGTTTTGGACTATTGTTTGGGTTGGCTCAGGGTTAGGCTGGGTTCGGGTCGACCTAAGCTGGACCCAAACCCAAGTCTAATCCAAGAACATTGATTTGAATTGACCTAAATTTAGAATTTAAATAACTTGTAAATAAATTAAAAAATTACAAAGTGGGGGAAGCTTACCAAAGAGGAGGTCGAGGAGACTGTCTTCTTCCTCTTCTCTGCACTGGGCTAAAGATAGGGGAGGCCTAAAGTTGTAAAGATGGTGAGGAGGAATGCCTATTTATAGGCTGGGGAGGCGATGACAGCGGTCTTCGTGGTTGTTAATTGAGTGGTGAATCGACGGTCCGGATTATTCCGACGGTCGGCGAAGTGACGTGAAAATTCATCGCCGGATCTGTGGACAATGGCCTCGGATCGTTAGCGTGGCTTAGGGACGTAATCACACTAGCATCGGGCGTGTTCACGCGAAAAGATTTTCGGGCGTGGTCATGCTTGAACTGGGTGTGCTCATGCCAAGAAACTTTAGAGCGTGACTACTCCCAGGAACTTCTGGGCGTTGCTATGGCTGAACCAGGTGTGACCACAAAGGTCCAAAGAGGGCCCATTGGTGTGTTGAGTCGAATATGTGTTGGTTAATAAAAAATGAGGTCAACAACTCATATACCTGAAATGTCTGAATTTATATTTTTTGGGATTGTTTTGTATTTGATATCGGCTCCTTAAACTCATGACCTTTTTGGACATCCATTACTAGCCTCAATGTCTGCAAAAACGATAGCTAGAGGTGTCACAATCTCATGCGCTGTATGAACACACATTACCTCAGACTCACTACCTTCTAGAACTATTACTATCAACTCAGTTGGAGTCTCTCTTTGGTTCAACTGGAATTGTAATATACAACATAGTTACTGTCAATTCAGTTGACTTGAAGCGTTGGCGTCTCTTCCTTGTCGGCTTGGAGTTGGGAATCATCTTTGAAATCGACANATTAGCGGTGGCGGAGGCTGGCAACAGCTACAGTCAGGGCGGAGACGGCGACGGCGACGGCGGGCAACGGCTGGGGACTACAACGTCGATAGGGGTTGGCAGCAGCAGTTGTCGGCTGCAGTGGCCACGGTGGTAGCCGCCATTTGTAGTGTATTTGGAAATCATTTAAATCTGAAAAATTTCAAATACACTTGCAATGAACTATTAGCTGCATTTGAAATTGTCTGTAATTTTACTCTAAATTGCTTTTTCTTCCAACCAAACAGCCAAAATTTGGAATCTACTGCATTCCAAATGCAGCACACTACCTTTTTAGCGAACCAAATTCCCTTGGGTTCACCATGAATTCTGGTTGCTAATTGCACCAGAGTGCTTTTCTGCCAAAAAATATTGTTAAGCAGTTTTAATAAATGCAATTGCCAGCTTTTTCTAGACCAATTTTTGCATTCTAAGATACACGGTCTTGGTAGGGATATTTTGTTGCAGAATGTTCTATGAGCTTCTATGATTGTATACATTAATCCCCCGCCTCTTTAGGATTTTGAGTATTTGATCTATTTATATCTTATTGCAGGCATTTTGGGATTATTCAGAGAAAAGATTACTTGGAACCACAAAAGCAGAATGCTCCGTCAGTAGTGAATGGTCACCTGATGGACTCTATTTTATGACTGCTACAACAGCACCAAGGCTACAAGTAGACAATGGGTAATTCATTTTATTTCCTTAAATTCATCTATATCTCTGTTGATGTTACTAATGTTGCCCCGTTTCTCATTTCAAGGATTAAGATCTTCCACTACAACGGGTCCTTATATTTTAAGAAAATGTTTGAGAAGTTGTACCAGGTTAGCCTTGAAATCATTTTCTTAATAAATTCGGGGCATTTACATACATACTACCAAATTTTTATATTTTCACATATCTAATATCTAAACTTTACGTTTACACTTATAACCCCCAAATCTTTTTTATCACTTTAAAGGTACCACCATTTTAACTTTTCATGGAATGATAAGGTAGCATGTTTCTAAAAAATGATGTGTGTGAATACATATAAATTGAGAGGCATGTATGTAATTTTCCTAATTATTATCTTCGATTTCCTCATTTCTTATTTATAATTAACTTCACCTAGACATGTAGGCTGATTGGAAGCCGGAAGCACCTGAAAAGTTTGGAGATATTATGGATCTTGTCATGTCTCTTTCCACCATAAAGATTGATGAAACCAAAACACAAGGTTGTAACAATTAACTATTATTACTCGTCTTAAAAAATCATTCTTTCTTAGTTTTTTGACATTATGATATTTTCATTAAAAATTCCGAGTCTCACAAGCATCTTTATTGTTAGCATCACAAGCATCAGCTAAAGGTAAGGTTTCAATGAATGCATCACAAACCTCTTCGAAGGTTTCCACAAACACTGTGCAGAAACCTGCAGCATATCGTCCACCACATGCTAAGAATGTTGCTGCTGTTAAGGCAGAGGTATGCTT
>JXCR01061057.1:0-13511 GCA_002079205.1 Phalaenopsis hybrid cultivar
CTACCCTTCACCAAACATTAAAATTGATTCGGTTACCAAGCCTAATCAAGTATTAAAAGCAATCCCAAGTAATAAAACCTATCAAACCTAAGTATCAATTTTCTTCTATAATATTAATTGATAAGTATTAATAACATACCTATAAAAATGGTTTTTTATACCTATGTTATTCTACATAATCTACGACATCTCTATTCTAAATATTTTCTCCATTATTCCAACTTCTAATTTATTTCAACAAATGTATCAACAAAAATATACACCAAGGCGCTTAACTTTGAATATCCTTTATTAGCGGATTCATAATCAATACAAAAACATTTAAATTCAATGTTGATCCTTGACAACCATATAGTAAATAAAAATTCATTGATCACTCTAAAATCACTTCCAAATCTAATCAATGTTCCATCATGTCAAATCTTTATTAGCTTTAACACACAAATGATAAAACTTTATATATTAATTGGCCACAAATCAAATTTCGCAGACTCATCATATGTTTGAATAAGATCAATAAAAATTAAGTGAGATCTTCTCTGGTCTCTCTATAATTATTATTATTTGTCTCAACACAAGTTTTTTCCCTAGCACATCTTCCTACTTATCATATGTTTGATTAAGATAAAAAAAAATTATTTAAATATCTTCCCTTGGCTTTCTATACTTATTAATAATTGCCTTAACACAAAAGTTATTTCCCTAGCACATCTTCCTACTTGAAAATTGGCTTGAATTATTAAAATTCTTTGAAAATAATGTAACCTTTCTAGGTCTATGTATCAATATTTGCTCATAGCTGTACTGTATGACTAGGAAGTTTCATTTTTAGCACAATATTGAACATATCTTCTATTATTAAATATTGGTATCAAAATGATTCTCTAATTATTTGGTGTCATCACAATCTACAAAATTTCATTGAAAATATTTGTTAACCAAACCATCAGTATGTATTACTCCAAATTATATGAATATCATAAAGACCTAATACTTTACATTTATCAATTCTCATCAAAGTCAACTCTTTTTTTTAAACAATCTAGAACACATCTTATTATTTTGTTCATCATGAGCTTCTAATTTTTTTTTTCCCTTGCACTCTTATTTAATAATTGTTCAAATTAGCATTTCTATTTTTTATTGATTTCTTCATATTTAACCATAATACGATTAAATTCACTTCTAATGCATTTAACTTGATCAAAATCATTATGTTTTTAATGTTTGTCTTAGCGGTAGTTTGGTTGTAAGAATCCTAAATTCATGTATTTTTAAAATACAAAGAAAAGAAATGCAAGGCAGCCTGAACAAGCAACATGTTTGAGTTTTAATAAGATTAATACTACAAAACTACAAAACTATTTAATTTTGTTTGGTTAGGCGTCAGAGTTCATCATTTATGCTTTTTTAAAACCCTTTTATATCTGTGACTTAAATCCAAATTATAGAATAAGAAATACTTGAAAAACTTCATAAATTTAAAAAAAAAATGAAAAATCAAAGTAATTTGCATATAGAAAAAAAAAATAAATAAATAAACCTTAGATCTAACACATGAAGGGGCCAAGACAAAAGTGGGATGGTGGGGTTGGTGGTTGGTAGCAGCTGGCTAGGGCGGTCAATAGTCAGCACATAGAGGGCTAAGGTGGTAACAATCTATATATATAGGGCAAGGGCAGCCATGGTTGGCATGGTGATGACTTGAATCAAACAACAATCAATGCTATGAGGGCTAGTGGGGAAACACGTTGCATAATGATGGGCCTCTATGGTCAACAAGCAATGAATACCATAAGGAGAGCTTCATCGAACTTATGAGAGCTTGGGCTGGTAATTTTAGAGAGAAAATTAAGAATAAATAGTGTTGCAACCATGAATTTTGAATTCTTGTCACCTCCCAAAAGAGCTCTTCAGGGTGGTGGACAGTCCAAGACTTAAATACTGCTCTTCGGCTACACACCTAGCCGATGTGGGACTTTTTGTCCGTGACATTCTCCTCCACTCAATCATATGACGCCCTCGTCACGGATCGGCTCCTCCAAGGGTTTCACTGGATCATAGAGAGTCCACACACTTGGCAGACAGTAATCTGCTCTGGTATCACTTGTCACCTCCCAAAAAAGCTCTTCGGGGTGGTGGGCAGCCCAGGATTTAAATACTGCTCTTCGGCCCTACACTTAGCCGATGTAGAACTTTTTGTCTGTGACCACTCCATAAAGAAAATTTAGAATAAATAAGATATGGGTCTTTCGGAATATCTAGAATGCCTTAAAATTTTGCTATGTACTTTGTTTCAAACAAAAACCTAAAATATTAAAACATAAAAAATTAAATACATTACACCATTAATGTAGTAAAACAAGCAGTCCCTTAGTGTTCAATATCTCCTTTTCTCCATCCTTGGTATCAAACTTATAAACAAATCGTGAAAAAATATTGATCATTTTTATTTTTTCATGAGACACTTCGTAGGGCTTCTAGTTTTACGCCTTCGTTCGAAAAATTATTTATTTTTCTCAATAATATTTTATACTTTTCGCTGATTATATCCTTCTTGTATTTGAACAAAAGGAGAAGTGACCAAGTATTTCCTATTTCAGTTGGATTACAACAGGGACCGGCTTTAAGCCCATATATTTTTGTTTTAGTTATGGATGTTCTTACGTGACATTTACAAGAGGGTGTACCTTGGTGTATGCTTTTCGATGATGATATCCTTCTTGTGGATGATACTAGAGAGAGTTTAAAAAAAAACTTGAATTATGGAGGCCAATTTTAGAGTCTAAAGGCTTTCATTTGAGTAGATCTAAAATTGAATGCATGGAATGTAATTTTAGTAGTAGTAGATGTAGCGGCGGGTTGTCAAAATGGGAGATCAAGTCATTAAAAACAGTGAGCATTTTAGATATATCAGATCCATTGTTCAAAGTGATGGTGATATAAAAGGGGATGTTATTGGTAGAATTCAAGTTGATTGGTTAAAGTGGACGAATGCATCGAGCTTATTGTGTGATAGAAGAGTACCACTTAGACTTAAAAGAAAAATTTTATAAGATTGCGGTAACTGCAATGCTTTATGGCACAAAATGTTCCTTGTAAAAGGGAAGCATAATACAAAGTGTCGTTGAAAATGGCCAAGTGAATGAGTGGCTTTGCACTTAGAAACAAAATGCAAAACAAATATATCTGTGAAAGGGTTGGAGTAGCTCTAATGGCTGACAAGATTAGAGAGTCATCTTAGATGGTTTGGTCGTATTAAACGTCAACTATTTGATGGCACAATTAGAATAGTAGATGTTTTAGATTTCATTTATGTTAAAAAAAAATAAGGGTAGACCTAAAAAAACTTGGGCATGTTGTATAAAAAATGATCTAGATTTATTAGAATTAAATAAAAATATGACACTCGATGGAACACAACGGAAAAAAATGATTCATGTAGCCGACCCCGCTTTGTGAGATAGAGGCTTGTTGTTGTTGTTGAAATAACATTTTATACTTCCTTATTCGGCCAATAAATCCTAATCAATATATAATTTATTCTATGACAATTTTCCTAATAAAATTAGGAATCTTATCTCAAACTAGAATTGGCTCAATTAAAGAGCATTAATTTTGCCTCTCATAGAAATCTATTTTACAATTTTGATAATATTATGGCAATTACTTCATTTAATTGATTTCTTTATGCTCTTATGATATGCATCAACAACTACATTTTATTATTGTTTCTATTCTCTTGGAGTCACGTTACAATCTATGGGAAAAAAACATTGAATTAAGGAAAAAACTATGTGATATAAGGGCTTAAGTTTTTAAAGTGATTAAGTATTCTAGTTTTTTAAAGTGTATGCTAATTATTATAAGATCATAGGTGCAAACTCAAGTATAATTTCTTATATTGCATTTCTACCCCATATTATATGCCCACCAAGAATTCTTTCATACCCCAACCTACTTAGAACATATGTTGTAATTCATCCATCTCCTACTAAAACTAATTTTTACAATTAGCATAGGAACCAAAATGAAGACTAAGCCATTAATAATATTTATAATGTCCTCATCAAAAGCTAATTTAACATTAATAACTCAATCACTAACACATCTCATCTCAATAATGACATTTTCTAGCTCTTTATCCACCATCTCAATATCCATCATCTCAATCTCATCCATATTTTTAATAGTTTTCGCATATATAATAAATCAAAACCTTCTAAATATGTATATTTCTTCAATCATTGTGTTCACTAATCCCCTTCTCTTCTCATCACAAGCCCCAAATTTTATGTTTAAATCAACTTTTAAATTTAGACAAATTCAATATTCCACAATTTTTAAACAAAATTGGGTTAAGTTGAGGCATGTCACTCCTGGATAGCATCCTAGCGAATCCTAAGCCTACTTTAATCACAATAATCTTAAATTTTGGTGTGTCAGTTAGAGGTGATGCCTTAACAATCCCCCGACTACATTTCAGTACAAATAGGACTTTAGACCATCACCAAACAAAATTTATTCTTAAATTTATCTCACTTGTTTTAGCGATGCTAAAGATTGAATGCCAACTAAAATTCAATCCTCAACCTTTCTCATATGATTACATAAGAATTGGTGAGATAAGAAAAATTAGTGACTAATTATTTTCGAAGCTTCCTTTTAGTTCAACTACTTCATAAAAGCTCCTTTATGAGAGAAGATTCCCGCCTGTAAATCATTTTGTGGCAAACAATAAAGTATAAGTGAGTGCATCTTTTTAGCATCATTCCTACCAAATTTTATTTTTAAAAAAGAATAAGCATGTCACCTATGAAGAGTGAATGTAATCATAAGACTACAGCACAAAATGACATGGTAAATATTCAAAAACAAAGGAAAAATGGCAAAGAATTGTGATATTATAAATGGTGGATGTTTAAAAGTTAATAATAACATGAAGATGAGCATAAGATCAATATTTATGGTGATATCATAAAGCACAAAACAAAAAACCATGTCAACTGAAATGAAAGAAAATAAGAGTAGAGAAAGAATCAAAGGGAGAACCTAAAATAAAAATAATGTGACGATATAATTGGTCAATAGCAGAAATTGCAACCAATGGGTAAACCATTTTGTGGCTTTCAATAAAGTAAATTACGTACATCTTTGGAACATCATTACCAAAAAAAATTAATTTTCAAATAGAATGAGTATATCACATATGAACAGCGAAGAAAAACATAAAACTCCAATATAATATGAAATAAAAAGTAAATTTTCAAAATCATAGGAAAAAATGGCAATGATGGATGTTTAAAAGCTAACAATATTAGCATGAAGTTGAGCATATGCTTGATATTTAAAGTAATGTTATGCATCACAAAACATAAAACCAAGTCAAGTGAAACAATATGACAAGAAGAGATGATGATAAAGGGAAAGAATGAGAAGGAGAACCTAAAATAAAACTAATGTTGCTATAAAATTGCTCAGTAGCGTAAATTGTAACCATTTGATAAGACAAACATGTGATGTAAAAAGGAGTGTTAAGGAAGTTTTGGTGTCATATACAAGAAAAACAAAATTATGCATTAAACAGAATGTTGGTTATTGTACTCCTATTTGTCTGATAGTTCAAATATCCAAATATGTTCTACTTTACAAAATGATTAAAGGGAACTCAAATGTTTAAACCTTAGAATACTAAAACAAAGAAATTTTAAAATTTTCTTAGTACTTTTAAAATTTTCTTAGTAGGCCCATTCACATAAAAAGCTAATTACGAATGCAGATTATGTATATAAACCCTCCCAAAATCCTGCTCCGATCGCAGCTTAATGCAGTGGACTGAAACATAGTACGACCATCATTCATAGGGGCTATTCGGCTGCAAATAGTACTTTGTTAGTAGGATTTAATAAATCCCTAAATCCTTAAATCCAAAAATCAGCCTATTCCTTGGATTTAGTAAATCTAAATTTAGGCATAATCTAAGGCAAATCTGGATTTAAATCCGGAAAAATATGTAAATCCATTGAAGTCTACTTTTGTTGCTTAGCTGGATTTCATAAACCTAAATCCTATTAAAAACCCTCTACCAAACAACCCTGTAACCTAAAAGGAAAATTAGGCCTCCTACGAATGGCAACTCTTCTAACCTACCTGTCAAATATCATCATTTAGAAAATCGTTATTGATTGCTGACAAGAGATGAAATCAAACTTTTACACTGAACTACACCAGTAAATTGGATAGACCGCATGATGATGAGCCCTTTAAATATAGTAACTACATGAAATGGTAGCTCCACAAAATTGAACTCACATCAAGTAAGAAAAGTTGTTATACTATAAACTGCTACAGTAAATTGGACAGGCTCCATATTGTAGATAGCAATCTTGGACATAAAATGAAAGGGTAGCTCCTCGAAATTAAATTCAACCTTCCCTGTCTCTCCTTCACAACACAGTTTCAATTTCAATAAAATTGGAGACAATCTTCATACCAGGCATTATAATCTCTTCTCATTTATATTCTTTAGTTTTCAATAAGTCTCATACCTTTAAAATTGCAGGAACAAAGTGATAGTGAAACTGTCCCATCTTTTAGTATTCTTTAACATAATTATTAGAAATTCAATGTTTCGTGACACCATTAAGACCTAGTACTTATCTTAAAAAAAAATCTTTATAAGCAAGTTCATCACGTAAATCTTTAGTGTCGGCATCAAAAGGAAAACAGTAACCGCCACAATCGTCATTCCCAGCAGAAAGAGTTGAGAACTCGAGGAATGGACAAATTTCCTCCGAATTTGTAAACATGAACAAAAAACCTAGCGAAAGATGGTTCTTTACTCATCCGAATCCACCAAAATCATTGATTATAGAATTTTCAAGACTTTAATAGAAAATCCAGCTCAATATACGCTAAAAAAGGTCATGAAGAACCTGTCCCGTATCTGGAGCTGATCAATCATCGTAGACATTCGAGCTTTGTCCTCCTCTGGGAGGTTATCCAGATCGCCGAGCATGCTCTTATCCATCTTTTGGAACTTTCCTTCGCTTCTTTCTCTTGTTCTAGGGTTTTAGATCGACGCGAGCGAGACGAAGGATTTAGATCCTTCTTTAGCACGAACCGTTCGATTGCCGGATCCCCTGCGCCAACTCAAGGCTAAGAGAAGATGGACGGCTCATATTTATAATTAGAGGTATTTAAATTCATAACGCCCATTTTTCATGTGTTTACATATCGAACATCAAAATTTTATTTTTAATGTTAATATCATCTAAATATTTCTAATTCTATCAAAAATGTCATTATTATTATTATTATTATTATTATTATTATTATTATTATTATTATTATTATTATTATTATCTATTATTATTATTATTATTATTATTATTATTATTATTATTATTATTATTATTATTATTATTATGTAATACTGTGTGTAAAATTGAAGTTTGGATAAAAGAATCCACTTCAAAAAGGTGATTTTAAAGTTCTAAAATAACACGATTTTCATCTCGTTTAATATCTTATGTGTCTTATGGGAGCCTTTCTAAATATTAACAAGCCATGATTTTATTGTCAAATTTAAATTTCATGGTTTTTATTCAAACTATAGTATAATGTTTAAAATTATTGTAGTTTATAATTGAGATAAGTCATCAGCAAATTTTCATTATTTCGCATGAANTAAGACCTAGTACTTATCTTAAAAAAAAATCTTTATAAGCAAGTTCATCACGTAAATCTTTAGTGTCGGCATCAAAAGGAAAACAGTAACCGCCACAATCGTCATTCCCAGCAGAAAGAGTTGAGAACTCGAGGAATGGACAAATTTCCTCCGAATTTGTAAACATGAACAAAAAACCTAGCGAAAGATGGTTCTTTACTCATCCGAATCCACCAAAATCATTGATTATAGAATTTTCAAGACTTTAATAGAAAATCCAGCTCAATATACGCTAAAAAAGGTCATGAAGAACCTGTCCCGTATCTGGAGCTGATCAATCATCGTAGACATTCGAGCTTTGTCCTCCTCTGGGAGGTTATCCAGATCGCCGAGCATGCTCTTATCCATCTTTTGGAACTTTCCTTCGCTTCTTTCTCTTGTTCTAGGGTTTTAGATCGACGCGAGCGAGACGAAGGATTTAGATCCTTCTTTAGCACGAACCGTTCGATTGCCGGATCCCCTGCGCCAACTCAAGGCTAAGAGAAGATGGACGGCTCATATTTATAATTAGAGGTATTTAAATTCATAACGCCCATTTTTCATGTGTTTACATATCGAACATCAAAATTTTATTTTTAATGTTAATATCATCTAAATATTTCTAATTCTATCAAAAATGTCATTATTATTATTATTATTATTATTATTATTATTATTATTATTATTATTATTATTATTATTATTATTATTATTATTATGTAATACTGTGTGTAAAATTGAAGTTTGGATAAAAGAATCCACTTCAAAAAGGTGATTTTAAAGTTCTAAAATAACACGATTTTCATCTCGTTTAATATCTTATGTGTCTTATGGGAGCCTTTCTAAATATTAACAAGCCATGATTTTATTGTCAAATTTAAATTTCATGGTTTTTATTCAAACTATAGTATAATGTTTAAAATTATTGTAGTTTATAATTGAGATAAGTCATCAGCAAATTTTCATTATTTCGCATGAATTTCGAGGTATGACATAAATTTTGAGGCATTTTCTTAGCGAGAAACGTTCAAACTCGAACTAAAAATCATACAGGACTATAACTCAAACTCATAGATAAACTGGTCGGCTTGAGGGGACGAACCCTATGACACCAAAATTAAATCAATCTAAGTTTAATCACACTTGGATCAAGCTGTTAAACACGTTTGGAAGCTTTGTGTGCTTAGACTCAAATAGATTCCAAAACTGACAATCTTATAGCCAAATCTACTGTCTCAATGTGACGAATCCAATGAGTCTAGGATTACTCAATTCTGACATTATTAATCACTTAAATGTCCATAACATGTCATCCGATCAAAGAACTCATTTTTGAGTCGTCGGATAGAGTAGACTGGATTTTTATTTTATTCACATGGGATGCCACTTCCAGACTCTATAAATAGATTAATACTTCTTTCATGAAAGGAGACTAAGAGCTAGAGGGAGATAGACATAGACGAGAATGAGTGGAATCCAAGGGCAGTTATGGATTTAATGACCTGACAATCACTCCTGTAATTGCCGACCACCATCTACCCAGCTCGTCGGCCACCGTCAACTACCATTGGTCAACCCTGCTTGTTGCCATTAGTGGACCTTGTGAAGTAACGACATACCTAATCTGGAGTAATATTGTACATTACAATGAAGCCTCGGGGTATTAACATCGTACATTTTGAAGTAAAAAAACACTTGACGGCGTAGCGAAGTGTCTTGAATAATATGCAATGATATACCCAAAAGACGGTGTACCGAAGCTCCGTCGCTCACTTTTAGTAGCAATCACTCTCAACCATTGTACAATGAACCCTTCTCCGTACGAACAATGTAATTTGAAAGACTTTGTAACTATTTCTCGTTTGTTGGACAATGATTTATACTTGTATTTACAAGCTTATAATGGACCTAAGCCACGTGACTTTTTTTTTCTTTTTCGATTTTCCAGTTAAAAACTTCTGGTGTCTTTACTTGTCATTTTTATTATCTATGCATGTGCTGGATTTTCGTATAACGGTAAGATGCTAAAAAATTATTCTATTGTCATGAATCTTCTAGCACACAACAAATACATATTTATCAATTTTCTCATGTACATCAATCAAATTATGCAAACTATCCGGCAAAAAGCAAAAATGCTATGAAACTAATATACATACTATTGAATAATGGTAAAGACGTAGAACCAGTTTTCCAAAAAATTAAGAGAAATACATGCATACACACATTTTTTGTATATCTACATATATAATACTAGATATTTATATTTATAATATTTTTGTGTCATAAAGATACATAAAAAGATGCATTTTGTATCTAAAAAGTATTGATATTTTTATTTAATATTAAGGATTTAAGTGCATTGCATGTAAATATGAAAGTTTGGGTCTTAGATATATAAATATCTAAGAATTATGTGATATGTTAATAAGTTCTCTAAAAACAAAATGATAAGAAATTACAATTATGCATACAATGAAATTGTCATATGTTGATATTAATAGGGCGGTCAAAAAAGCTCGTTGTTCTCGAACAGTTTGTGTTTGGTTCGTCAATGAGTTTGTGTTCGATTCGTTCAATAAGTAAACGAGACGAACGTGAACAATTTTTTTTCGTTTGGTTAGTTAAACGAACAAAACACCAGCAGTGATGCGTTCGTTCGTGTTCAAATAGTTATTGTTTGAAATATAAAATAATTTAAAATAATTTTATATAAAAAATTTATGATATTTTAAAACATTAAATTTTATAGATTATAATATAAAATAAATTAATAATAATATATTAATATATTATATTAGTAATATACTAATATAGATATTATATATTTATCTTATATAAGTTATATAATTAATATAATATATTATTTATATATATTAATATCAGGGATGTCAAACTGGCTCGTCGTTCGCGAACAGCTCGAGTTCGGCTTGTGTTCAGCTTGTTCGTTAAGAAAAGAACAAGAAGAGTGACTTCACGAACAATTTCGAACACGAGCTTATTTCAAACAAACTAAATTTCAAAAGAACCAAACACGAACATAAGCTCTGTTCGTTCGTGTTCGGTTCGTTTACACCCCTAGATAGTAATTCATATCTTTGGTAAGAAAAAAATTATGCTCTAAAAATGAAAATATATTTATAGGAATAAAAAATTGGTGTAAAAAAAACTAGCTCAAATGATTAAACTTTTGTCAATAATAGTTTGTTGTTAAACAATTTGGTTGGATACATAAATTTTAAATTGTGAATTTCTTTGGAGGAATTTTTTCATTCAAACTATTTTTAAACATTAGTGTATCTTAAGAGTAAACATTAAAATTTTCATTATGAATTTTTATGTCACTAATTCAAGAACAATACAAATAGTTATTCATCATAAGAAAAATATGAACATATAATTCATCAAACATGATATTTGATATTATCTAATTGATTCAATTATGCTAGATATGATTGGTCCATCATCATATTCATAAAAAGACCAAATATATCATTCAATGTTCTTATTAAATTTTGATTGCATGCTCAGTTTTAATTTTAGATTCAAATATTGTCTTTTGATCAAGCACTAGCAATAACCTTAATTTGAGGAGAGGGAGGGGGCGCAAAGTTCTAAATCAACTAAAATAATCAGAATTAAGTTTAATATTTATGAAACAAATGAATAAATAAATAAATAAGATGGAATGAAAAAAAAAACTAATTATGCATAACTTATATATATATATATATACCTACCTCACTTTTGTGAGGATTCACCCCACTCACAAGCACATAACCCCTAGAACGGGGTTGTGCTTACTTGGCCCTCACCGGAGTAAGCCCAAGCCCTCAACCCTTGGTTGAGTTGATTTAAATTTTTTGACCTGGTGATAGACCCAAATTGACCCCCATGGGCAAGACATGCCCTGGGTCACCCAAATAAAGCTAAAACCCGAGGAGCCTTCCTATAGATCATAGGGGTCACTTTGACCATGAAATTCACTTTGGGGGAAGGTTCAACCTAAATTGATCCCTAGCCTCACTAAAGGCCTCTCCAACCCCAACAAACCTTAAAAATCACTTCAAACTCTATCACACCCATTTGATCCCAAAATTTAGTGACACCATGTTTGGTCAAAACCAAATGGGCCTAGCCCAATTTTGGTCAAATATTGATCAATTGACCACATTGTCATCCAATTGAACTCCACCCAACGTGGTCATGACATCACATTATATGGAGAGCACAATTGGCACCATGAAGTCAACCCCCATAATTCACCTAATTAATTAATTAGGAGGATTATTAAATTCCCTTAAGGGCTAAACATTTGGACTAAACCCAACCCAATTAGGTTAAACCCAACAACCCTAAAAATTCAACCAAAGCACTTAGCGCATGAAGCCCATGGCCCATTTTTCATGAGTCACCCATGACACAAAACCTACCCATCATGACATATGGGTGCACAACAATCCAAACCAACCTAAATCCAAGCACTAAAAGATAATATTGACGCCACTCACCATGAGGGAAGACACATGGCACCTTGGTCACAGCTTCTTTGACCCACACTTGGGGAGCCAAACCAGAGCTTGGGTAGCCAAGACCAGACCAAAGCTAGTATTTGCCACTGCCAAAAGGTTTCCCAATCACCTTGAGCATCTCTCCATGCCTCCTTCACCATTGGTGCCACCATAGTCAAGTCATGGAAACTTGCAAAAGTCCCTTCCCACTGCCCAAACCTCCTAAAATTCTTCTAAAAATTCTCTGAGAAGTTGCCTGAGCTTCCCCATGCCAAGCCAAGTCCTCTTCATGCCCTACCATGGCTATTTAAGGAGGAAATCTGAGAGCTCCTGATGCATACCGAGCTCCCTAGATTGCCCCCATATATGCTTGCTCCCAACAGCAAAAACACTCCCTTAGCCAAAGAAAACCATCCACATTGTTTCAAAGCCCCTTTGGCCACCACAAAATCCTAATTTCACCATCCAAATCAAGGGCATTTTTTCGGCCCTGACAACAACTTCCAAAAACTCAACATTGACCTCTCCATAAGCTTCCCCAAGCTTAAAGACACTCTCTCCAATCAAAATTGTGCCCTCCTACAGCCTCAAACCTATTCCAAGACCAAGCCTTGACCGCTTTTGGTCTAGCTCATAGCTAGGGCCAATTCTAACTCAAATTGAGAGAAGGAGGAGCTTCGTGACATCAAGGCACTGTCAAGCCCAATTGATGCCTCACCTCTTGTCACAAGGTATGGATCGAAATCCCAAATTTTTGCTCTTGATTTGGTCTTTTGTGAAAGAAACCAACAATGTATGTCCACCTTGCTGTATAGATAACTTTGTCTTAACTAAATGAATGTGTAGAATCAAACCCGAGTGATTTAGTTGAGAATCAAGTGAGATATTAGGGTTTGACCATAGAACGTTCTTGGTTATTTATCTCATCGATACAATGAACCGATATTGTACATTTCCATGTATTAAAAATGAACAACGAAGATTGAGTCGAACCACTGAACCACTGGGGAGGAGAACACCAAACCATGGGCTACCTCAGCGCCTGCGTGTAAAGCACTTCCAAATAAAAGACGTCGTGCGGAGCTTCGGAGTAGAAGAGGTTGATGTGGTTTTCGCATGATAAAAAATATAATTTGATTTTAAACATATTTTTAATTGTTTTTATGAACATTATAGGTATGAAAAAAAAGGATTTTTTTTTAAGGAATTAGAACATACTTGTAAAAGTGCTTTTTGTTAAATAGATTATATATTGTCCACTTTACAAATCAATTTCACTAGTTTGTTTGAGA
>JXCR01061058.1:19109-33533 GCA_002079205.1 Phalaenopsis hybrid cultivar
GGGCTTTTCAGCCAAGCATTCAGGGTTGTTTGGTGGCTTTGGTTTGAATGTGAACGAGGAACTAATTTCTTTTCTCTTTGCCTATATTACAATTTTTGTATCTAGAACTCTTTAAAAAATTTTACTGTTACTGGCCTGGGTTTTAAAAGCTCCTAAGACAGTATTTTTTATGGTTTGCCTTTATTTGCGACAGTTTGAGAATTCTCGATGCTTGGACTTGAGGTAGTCAAAGTAACTTATGGTTGTGCATAGTGTTTTCTACAGTAAAATGGTGATATGGTATTGCTCACTTTACTTTATAGTTTGTTGATATGGTATTTTTGTCCCTGTGTGCTTTTTGTTCACATTTGTTTCCTTAAAGTAAGAACATGAATTGATTGTTTAGTGTTGATGGTGTTGATTTCACATTTATTTGGCGTTTTGAAATGAGCAAAGGTGCAAACTGTCCGGGATTTTGTCATTTTTCACTTTTTTTTTCAGTCTTCTCTGAATTTTTATTTTTTACTTAGAATTACTTTGTTCTTATTGTACAATGTTTTAAATGGTTTAACACGATATTGTACGTTAAGTTAATTTGTTTAACTATAAATTCTTCATTTAGTTCCAACATGGCTAAGATGAATGAAGGGGGTCCGTCAGCTATGTGGAATGAGGAAATTACGAATATTTTTTACAATCTCTGTATTAAAGAAATTGAGCTTGGAAATAAGCCAATCACGTAGTTTAACAAGAAATGTTGGCAAAATATTACGACAATGTTCAAAGAATTGACGGGAAAAACTTGCGATAGGCTCAAATTTAAAAATAAATATGATCAATTGAAGAAAAACTGAAAAATTTGGAAGGGGCTAAAATGTGGATCCACCAGATTGGGTTGGGATACCATTAAGCAAACAATCGATGCTTCAGATGAAAGATGGGTTGAGAAATTAGAGATAATAATTACACTCATTTTGTTTATTCTCATAATTTTTTGGTTTAACTAATAAGCGCTCTAAACCCCCTCATCCCATACAATGTTACAGGCAATGTCAGCAGTAAAAAAATATAAGCAGTGCGAAATTAAGTCGGAGTTCAAACATAAACTGGATAAAATTTTCAAGGGGGTTGTCGCGACGAGAAATCATGCATTCAACCTAAATGAGTTAGGGTTTGCTGACATACCGATGATTTGCCACCTGAGCAGATTACAGCAGCCGAAGAAGAGTCTAGTATTAACCATAAAGAGATGAAAAAGTTCAGCTCCCTGTCAAAGAGGCCAAGGCTTGCTAGAAGAAAAAATAATGAAAATTTCGTGAAAAGCTCATTCCATAAACTAATTGATGCTTTTGCAGCTCCGCCACCTTCTGCTCCCCCTGACAGCACCATCATTGACTGTATTGGAGCTTTGGATGCTCTTCCAGAAGTAGTTGTCGATATTTGCTTTCATGCAAAATGGGCAAAAAAAACTTGAAGACCCTACCCGTAGGCAAATATTCATGACGCTGCGGCCCGAACTCTACATTGAATATTTGCATGTNAATTTTAATGTGAAATTGCAAATATTGAGATTCAGCTTTATAGTCCTACATGAACTATTTACAGTTGCTGTTGTACACGACATTGTTTAGGGATTTTCAGCTTATTGTTCAGGGTGGTTTGGTGGCATTGATTTGGGTCTTTTCAACTCTTTTATACAGTATATTTCATATGAAGCAATCTCAGTTATAATAGTGGTCTTTATTTTTATAATGTATATAGATATATATTACATAATTCTTGTCAATGTTAGCTATATTTCATATTTCATATTTATAGTCAATGTTAGCTATTATGAGAGAAGAATGTAAATCTTCCAAAAACGTCTTAACTTGAATATGAGACAAGAATGCAACTCTTGTACTATTCATATACATATGATGAAGTCATTTGCTAATGATAATACGTAGCCATTAAAACGAGATTATGATGTTCTTCTTGAAACAAGAATTTTATTGCAAAAGCTTTTGCCAATATAATACTTGTTGTCTCTTCTCCTTGCTCTCAAGATGCCAAGGGGCAAAAAAAGCATTGTACGTGAACTATTTATACGTTTTGCTCTCCATGGCATTGTTTAGGGCTTTTCAGCCAAGCATTCAGGGTTGTTTGGTGGCTTTGGTTTGAATGTGAACGAGGAACTAATTTCTTTTCTCTTTGCCTATATTACGATTTTTGTATCTAGAACTCTTTAAAAAATTTTACTGTTACTGGCCTGGGTTTTAAAAGCTCCTAAGACAGTATTTTTTATGGTTTGCCTTTATTTGCGACAGTTTGAGAATTCTCGATNATGGTCTTTATTTTTATAATGTATATAGATATATATTACATAATTCTTGTCAATGTTAGCCATATTTCATATTTCATATTTATAGTCAACGTTAGCTATTATGAGAGAAGAATGTAAATCTTCCAAAAACGTCTTAACTTGAATATGAGACAAGAATGCAACTCTTGTACTATTCATATACATATGATGAAGTCATTTGCTAATGATAATACGTAGCCATTAAAACGAGATTATGATGTTCTTCTTGAAACAAGAATTTTATTGCAAAAGCTTTTGCCAATATAATACTTATTGTCTCTTCTCCTTGCTCTCAAGATGCCAAAAAAGCATTGTACGTGAACTATTTATACGTTTTGCTCTCCATTGGCATTGTTTTGGGCTTTTCAGCCAAGCATTCAGGGTTGTTTGGTGGCTTTGGTTTGAATGTGAACTAGGAACTAATTTCTTTTCTCTTTGCCTATATTACAATTTTTGTATCTAGAACTCTTTAAAAAATTTTACTGTTATTGGCCCGGGTTTTAAAAGCTCCTAAGACAGTATTTTTTATGGTTTGCCTTTATTTGCGACAGTTTGAGAATTCTCGAAGCTTGGACTTGAGGTAGTCAAAGTAACTTATGGTTGTGCATAGTGTTTTCTACAGTAAAATGGTGATATGGTATTGCTCAGTTTACTTTATAGTTTGTTGATATGGTATTTTTGTCCCTGTGTGCTTTTTGTTCACATTTGTTTCCTTAAAGTAAGAACATGAATTGATTGTTTAGTGTTGATGGCGTTGATTTCACATTTATTTGGCGTTTTGAAATGAGCAAAGGTGCAAACTGTCCGGGATTTTGTCATTTTTCACTTTTTTTTTCAGTCTTCTCTGAATTTTTATTTTTTACTTAGAATTACTTTGTTCTTATTGTACAATGTTTTAAATGGTTTAACACGATATTGTACGTTAAGTTAATTTGTTTAACTATAAATTCTTCATTTAGTTCCAACATGGCTAAGATGAATGAAGGGGGTCCGTCAGCTATGTGGAATGAGGAAATTACGAATATTTTTTACAATCTCTGTATTAAAGAAATTGAGCTTGGAAGTAAGCCAATCACGTAGTTTAACAAGAAATGTTGGCAAAATATTGCGACAATGTTCAAAGAATTGACGGGAAAAGCTTGCGATAGGCTCAAATTTAAAAATAAATATGATCAATTGAAGAAAAAGTGAAAAATTTGGAAGGAGCTAAAATGTGGATCCACCAGATTGGGTTGGGATACCATTAAGCAAACAATCAATGTTTCAGATGAAAGATGGGTTGAGAAATTAGAGATAATAATTACACTCTCATTTTGTTTATTCTCATAATTTTTTTGTTTAACTAATAAGCCCTCTAAACCCCCTCATCCCATACAATGTTACAGGCAATGTCAGCAGTAAAAAAATATAAGCAGTGCGAAATTAAGTCGGCGTTCAAACATAAACTGGATATAATTTTCAAGGGGGTTGTCGCGACGAGAAATCATGCATTTAACCTAAATGAGTTAGGGTTTGCTGACACACCGATGACTTGCCACCTGAGCAGATTACAGCTGTCGAAGAAGAGTCTAGTATTAACCAGAAAGAGATGAAAAAGTTCAGCTCCCTGTCAAAGAGGCCCAGGCTTGGTAGAAGAAAAAATAATGAAAATTTCGTGAAAAGCTCATTCCATAAACTAATTGATGCTTTTGCAGCTCCGCCACCTTCTGCTCCCCCTGATAGCACCATCATTGACTGTATTGGAGCTTTGGATGCTCTTCCAGAAGTAGTTGTCGATATTTACTTTCATGCAAAATGGGCAAAAAAGACTTGAAGACCCTACCCGTAGGCAAATATTCATGACGCTGCGGCCCGAACTCTACATTGAATATTTGCATGTTTTAGAAGAAGAACGAGTCTTTTTTTATCTCACTAGTTTTTTTTTGGTATTTACTTTTAGACGGCTTTATTTATTCTCTAAAACAAATATATGTAATTCGTTTGTGTGCTTTATAGTCCTTCATATTTTTATTATTTCATTTTGCTCCACTTTTTATTTTATCCTAACATCTGCATTGAATATTTGCGTGTTTTAGATGAAGGAGTCTTTTTTATCTCACTAGTTTTTTTTTTAGTATTTACTTTTAGACGGCTTTATTTATTCTCCAAAACAAATATATGTAATTCGTTTGTGTGCTTTATAGTCCTTCATATTTTTATTATTTCATTTTGCTCCACTTTTTATTTTATCCTAACATCTGCATTGAATATTTGCATGTTTTAGAGGAAGGAGTCTTTTTTATCTCACTAGTTTTTTTTTTGGTATTTACTTTTAGACGGCTTTATTTATTCTCCAAAACAAATATATGTAATTCGTTTGTGTGCTTTATAGTCCTTCATATTTTTATTATTTCATTTTGCTCCACTATTTATTTTATCCTAACATCTTTTTCCTTTAGGATGGATCCGTAGCAAGAACGTCGTAAGAGAATGACATGGGTTGCAGCTATTACGATATTGTTGTTGGAGTACTGCCGCTCTAGCACTGGTCGAAAACAACACATGACGCCCTCCTTTGTTGGGGATAAATGAGTAGGTGAGATGCTTTCTAGACATCTGATAAGGTTCAACAACGTTTTTCGAATGACTGCACCATTTTTATGGATCTCTTTCACAAATTATGTCTTAACCACAGCCTCAAAGGTTTTTCTAGAATGAAGAGAGAGTGTTGGCTATAACATTATACTTTCTATCACAAAACGAATCAGTTAGAGGAGCTATGGAGCGATTTCAACATTCCTTACAAACAATTAGCCGATACTTCTCCAAAGGTGTACAAACACTTGTTAGTTTAGCGTCGCAAATCATTAAGAAAGAGGATCCATCGTTCGCTAGGTACTCAAGAACAAATTGCAAATGATCTCCATTACATGTCATATTTCAAGGTAAGTTTTATTAGTGTGTTACGTTAAGTTTAGAATGTAATGAGTTTCTAANGATTTTCGGGACCTCCCAAGTTGTGTTGTGTTGATGTGAACTACTGGCTCCCTTACTGACGTCACGTCAGCCTCACAACAGTGGAAGACAGTTTTACAGTTCTCGCAGGGGTATTTCAGCTCGTTGCAGTTTCTTCCATTGGACCGACATTCCAACATATTGCACTGCCGATAACGATCGGGCTGCGATGATTTCTCAAGAGAACATTGAAATTGAGGACAGACATCATCAAAGTTTTAAATTAAACATTTAATATTTTTAATTGTACTTGTAATTGCATTTATCTTTATTTTATTTCTTTTGATGCTCATGCATGAGTGAGCACTCTATTTTATTTTTTGAACTAATCTATAATGGTTTGCGACTTCTGTTTTATCTATTATTTTGCTAATGCAATTCTGTTGCAAACAATATCACTAAACAATAACAGAATGATCATTTATCCATCAACAACTGCAAATAAGTTGTTCTCAATAAGCTCCCCCAAANCGAACTACTGGCTCCCTTACTGACGTCACGTCAGCCTCACAACAGTGGAAGACAGTTCTACAGTTCTCGCAGGGGTATTTCAGCTCGTTGCAGTTTCTTCCATTGGACCGACATTCCAACATATTGCACTGCCGATAGTGATCGGGTTGCGATGATTTCTCAAAAGAACATTGAAATTGAGGACAGACATCGTCAAAGTTTTAAATTAAACATTTAATATTTTTAATTGTACTTGTAATTGTATTTATCTTTATTTTATTTCTTTTGATGCTCACGCATGAGTGAACACTCTATTTTATTTTTTGAACTAATCTATAATGGTTTGCGACTTCTGTTTTATCTATTATTTTGCTAATACAATTCTGTTGCAAACAATATCCCTAAACAATAACAGAATGATCATTTATCCATCAACAACTGCAAATAAGTTGTTCTCAATAAGCTCCCCCAAACAACAAGTCAGTTTATCCTGATAATCTGCAGATTATCAGATTGTTAGGATAATTTGCTTATTAGCCAATTATAAATAATCTACAATTGCGCTAAACAGACCCTTAGTCTATTTAACATTAAAATTATCATTATTTTTTATGACATGAGCTTATCCATATTTGAATTAAAATTTGTCAAACNGCTTATCCTGATAATCTGCAGATTATCAGATTGGTAGGATAATTTGCTTATTAGCCAATTATAAATAATCTACAGTTGCGCTAAACAGACCCTTATTCCATTTAACATTAAAATTATCATTATTTTTTATGACATGAGCTTATCCATATTTGAATTAAAATTTGTCAAACTAATTTTAATTAAAAGGGGTTAGATAAATGTTATTTGAAAGTAGTAGAAGAAATTTAAAAGTCTCTCCTCACATCTCCACTCCTCTTCCTGGCAAAAGACTTAATTTTTATCCTTCTCTCAGGCATAAAAATTATCCTTTCTCTCCTTGTCATATGACAATTACAAAGACTTGCTTCTCAATATTCCTAACTATCTTAGAACCAATTCTCAAAAAGCCATTCACAAAAAGCCTAAGCGTGAATCCTAAGGATGCAAAAACCACTTTCAAATATTGAATTTAAATAAGAATCAAATAGACCAAAGGTAACTTGAAGAAGGTAAGAGAAAAGTAAGAAAAAGTTCGTTAACAAGAGCTCATCAATAATTTTTTCTTTCTATATTATTTGGACCTTTGGTAAAGAGCTAAATTTTCTGAAAGTAATTGCTTCTAAATATTAGCCACCCATATGCCTCCCTTTCACAGTCCCACTTCACCTCTTCCATTAATTTCAAAATAAAAAATAAAAAATAAAAACAAATCTCTCACCCTCATCTTAATACATATACTTTCTTCGTCAATTACCATGATAAATTTAAAGCAAAAAAAAAAAAACTAATTATAGTTTGATACATTATTTTTTGGAGTGACATCATAACATTAAAAACCTCTTGTGCAACTACAAAATCTCTCAACTCAATTTAAACATACGAATTTATTGATTAATGTCTCCAAGCTTGCAAGCATCAAAGTTCAAAATATTTAATCAAAATGGCTTAGATTTTGGGGGATAAAAGCTCTTTGCCATCATAAGCACCATAAATCATAATATTGTGCTATGCAAAAGTATGTGCCATTATGAATGAGAGACAATTGCCTAAAAGTAGTCGATGAAATAGTTAAGGGATCAAATACGTATTGTTGCTACAGTTTTGATGATTAAAGATGGCAAGGGTTTTTTTTATCAATATCACAACTAAAAATTAAAATGGCTTGATTAGAAATATTAAAATCATGATTGGCAATCTAATATTTGCCAATTTCAAGGATATTATAAATTATTTTCAAAACATATAAATGTTGATACATCTTAAGTTTATTAGAAATTCTATGAAAATTATCTCTTGAAAAAGACAAATATCACCATCAATATTGATCTTAAAATGGCTATACATATGATTGCCATGTTCATCCCCGCCTAGAAGCGTTGGATTATGATTAAATATCAAATCATAAACCATTTTCTGAAACTTCAAAGGTTCAAAACTTGTGTCAATCTAAACTCCACAGACTTATGTCAACTTTGTCAATTATAAAAAGTGATTCATTGTGCTTAGATGGGCTATAAAAATCATTATTTTATTGATTTGAACTTTATAAATTAGTTTGATGACATCAACCAATGTGTAAGATCTAGAATTGTCCATGGATTATACCATAACCATATTGCCCACATTATATGAGTGGAGAATGAGGGAGAGAGAAAAACACAAGGAAAGAAAAAAAATTCACTAAGCAGGCAGAAATGAATGTAGTTCTAGATATATAACTCAAAAACCTTAGAATCAAACCATATGCTCTCTCCAAAAAATCCCTCATTTATAAATAGGGACTTGATGGCTCGAACACTACATGAAAGACTGCAATATATAATAAATACATAATGGTATAAAAAATAGAGGTAATCACCCTGGATGCAGTTTAGGATTGATTGGTAGTTAGTCATAGATATGTCTTCTCATAGTTGGACCTAATGGCTTTTTCAAGCATAGACGATTGCTTAGGTTGGACGAATCGAACAAGTATGGTGGATTGCCATGGAGCGTTTCATCTTAAACCTTGTGAATATTCCTCTCTTTAGTCAACATGTGAGCTCGCTACGTTTTCAGCAGGTGCATGCCTCATAAGCTAGGCTGGTGATAAACCGGGTTCATCATTGCTTTCTCTTTACAAAAGTATGTCCCTTGGGGNTGTTATTTGAAAGTAGTAGAAGAAATTTAAAAGTCTCTCCTCACATCTCCACTCCTCTTCCTGGCAAAAGACTTAATTTTTATCCTTCTCTCAGGCATAAAAATTATCCTTTCTCTCCTTGTCATATGACAATTACAAAGACTTGCTTCTCAATATTCCTAACTATCTTAGAACCAATTCTCAAAAAGCCATTCACAAAAAGCCTAAGCGTGAATCCTAAGGATGCAAAAACCACTTTCAAATATTGAATTTAAATAAGAATCAAATAGACCAAAGGTAACTTGAAGAAGAAAGGTAAGAGAAAAGTAAGAAAAAGTTCGTTAACAAGAGCGCATCAATAAATTTTTCTTTCTATATTATTTGGACCTTTGGCAAAGAGCTAAATTTTCTGAAAGTAATTGCTTCTAAATATTAGCCACCCATATGCCTCCCTTTCACAGTCCCACTTCACCTCTTCCATTAATTTCAAAAATAAAAAATAAAAAATAAAAACAAATCTCTCACCCTCATCTTAATACATATACTTCGTCAATTACCATGATAAATTTAAAGCAAAAAAAAAAAAAACTAATTATAGTTTTATACATTATTTTTTGGAGTGACATCATAACATTAAAAACCTCTTGTGCAGCTACAAAATCTCTCAACTCAATTTAAACATACGAATTTATTGATTAATGTCTCCAAGCTTGCAAGCATCAAAGTTCAAAATATTTAATCAAAATGGCTTAGATTTTGGGGGATAAAAGCTCTTTGCCATCATAAGCACCATAAATCATAATATTGTGCTATGCAAAAGTATGTGCCATTATGAATGAGAGACAATTGCCTAAAAGTAGTNTATTGCCTAAAAGTACTCGATGAAATAGTTAAGGGATCAAATACGTATTGTTCCTACAGTTTTGATGATTAAAGATGGCAAGGGTTTTTTTTTATCAATATCACAACTAAAAATTAAAATGGCTTAATTAGAAATATTAAAATCATGATTGGCAATCTCATATTTGCCAATTTCAAGGATATTATAAATTATTTTCAAAACATATAAATGTTGATACATCTTAAGTTTATTAGAAATTCTATGAAAATTATCTCTTGAAAAAGACAAATATCACCATCAATATTGATCTTAAAATGGCTATACATATGATTGCCATGTTCATCCCCGCCTAGCAGCGTTGGATTATGATTAAATATCAAATCATAAACCATTTTCTGAAACTTCAAAGGTTCAAAACTTGTGTCAATCTAAACTCCACAGACTTGTGTCAACTTTGTCAATTATAAAAAGTGATTCATTGTGCTTAGATGGGCTATAAAAATCATTATTTTATTGATTTGAACTTTATAAATTAGTTTGATGACATCAACCAATGTGTAAGATCTAGAATTGTCCATGGATTATACCATAACCATATTGCCCACATTATATGAGTGGAGAATGAGGGAGAGAGAAAAACACAAGGAAAGAAAAAAAATTCACTAAGCAGGCAGAAATGAATGTAGTTCTAGATATATAACTCAAAAACCTTAGAATCAAACCATATGCTCTCTCCAAAAAATCCCTCATTTATAAATAGGGACTTGATGGCTCGAACACTACATGAAAGACTGCAATATATAATAAATACATAATGGTATAAAAAATAGAGGTAATCACCCTGGATGCAGTTTAGGATTGATTGGTAGTTAGTCATAGATATGTCTTCTCATAGTTGGACCTAATGGCTTTTTCAAGCATAGACGATTGCTTAGGTTGGACGAATCGAACAAGTATGGTGGATTGCCATGGAGCGTTTCATCTTAAACCTTGTGAATATTCCTCTCTTTAGTCAACATGTGAGCTCGCTACGTTTTCAGCAGGTGCATGCCTCATAAGCTAGGCTGGTGATAAACCGGGTTCATCATTGCTTTCTCTTTACAAAAGTATGTCCCTTGGGGTGTACAGGGTGTACAGGGTGTATTGGGTGTACAAAATCATCAACAATCATGCCTATGAGCTTAACATAGACGTTGTGCTAAAGACTATTCCTATACCAAAGTTTAAGAATATATTTGAGCATATTAATAAGACAAAGACTGAGATATCTTCCACTAATATTATTATGATAAATAAAGATTAATCCAACGACTCTAATGTTGCTAAATTCTTCTAAAAAAATAGTGTTCTTGTTAGTTTAATAAATAAATTTATATGATTTTGACCAAACCATTGTGCTTAGATGGCCTATACAATTTTTATTGTAATGATTTGAGTTTAATAAATAAATATAATGAAAATGACCAAATTGTAAACAATCATGCTTATGAGCTTAACATAAATAAGAATAAAGTTACTTTTGGGCCTCGGCTTGAAATTATATATGAGCATATTTATGAGCATAAGACTACGATATCATCTATCACTGTTATTAAAATGATAAATATTTAAATTAATCCAATGATTCTAAAATCCATNGTAATAAAAGTTATCATCCACAAAATAGAAGGTATTACATTTTTTAATTTATACCAATTGCATGAATTGTGTGCAAAGCAAGCATGTAAATATGTAAGTTATGATAGTATGCACGTTGCATTGGGTATGGGGAACTAGAAGTATAGGTGTGTTATGGGTGAATTGATGGGCTCAAACACCACCAAGAAAAGCATGCAGGTGTGGACAAAAAAATATTTGTGCGGGGTAAACAAAACAAAGGAGCAATAAGCAATTGTCGATCATGTGACCTATGCATGTAGGGTGGTCAAACACCGATCAACCATGTTGGAAATTATGAGTGGCACATAAGAGTGTGAACAAGAATAAAGGGAGACAAGCATAATACAAACAGGGTGAGGTGCAATGTGAAAAACGTCCATAATGCAATTAAGAAAGAAAGCAAACCAACAATAAGTAATTGGAATGCACACAACGATGAATAGGAAGTAGCCTGACCATGTTCAAAGGCCAAGGGGTTTCGAACAACTATTAAAACATTTAACCAACAACATAATCAAAATGGTGAGGGGCCAAAAGCAAGAAACTATGATTGCATATGTAAGTGGGCGGGACAACAAAATACAACATGCATGGAAAAAAAGCAAAGTGACAACAAAAACGCACAAAGCTATAGTAGAGTAAATACAACTTGGGATGAGATTGTACCGACAACAAACCCAATTAGAAATTCAACTGTGATGATACCAGAGCTCAAGAAGCATGTGTGTGCTACAAGCACATATAGCTTAGACTAAGTGAGGTTGCATTACAATGCCGAATAATGGGTTAGTCAATGTAACAATTAGAAATACACAAAAAAAATAGGGGGGAGCAAAGAATAGCCTGAAATTCCATCAATCTGAGGAAATTGAAGTGCGTCAAGCAATGAAAAGGGAGGAAGGATTATGAATTTGACCTAAAACCAATTAATGTAAACAAAATCCATTGAATCAAAGTTGAACTGCATCATGTGGTACAACATTATAGATAATTTATCCTTAGCAATGGCCCTACAATGGCCATAAGTGGGAGCTAGAAGTAAGCTTGCATTTGATTGATGTTGGATGTCCATAACTAATCTTTAAATTACTTAAAGGGTAATGATGAGTCAAATATAAGGAAGATTTAGAGTAATTATAGTAATGGTGAAGGGAAGTGATGAACTAGCATATGAAAGGCTTATAAGGCTTTAAGATGGCATGGACATAATGAGTGCAGGAATTTTAGTTGAAGATAGAATTAAGAGGAGGAAGAGAATGACAAGAGATTAGTAAGGGAATATATAGAGGTGGGAGAGAAAGGAGGGGGGATGATGATGAAGGGGAGGAGAGGGGGTAATTGAAAGAGATGAGGAGAGGGTGAAAGAAAAAGAAGAAAAGGGATAAAAATTAGGATAAAATCACAAGAAACCAACTAAAAACTAACATATCCCCAATCATGGTAGAAACATAAACAAATATCAAACATATATAAACTAGTCCAACGGTCCATGATTATTCTACAACATCTCCCCCCTATTAACCATTTAAGCCGGAGGAATGCAAAAAAAAAAAGACATCTTTCTTTTGGCTGAAAAAAATAAATAAATAAACAAAATCCTAAAGGGTGACATAAGTGCTCAATCTTTTGTAATATCCCTTAATCTATCAATTGTTGAAAAGAAGCCCACAATCATGCNAATGGTCAAAAACCAGAAGCAACAGTGCCTTAGGGTAGGAATGGAGAATGAAAAAGGAGAGATGCGAGTTTGATTTTGTCCACATTTAATCAGTCCACAAAAAGATCGAGCATGTTTATTTATGACCAAAGAAACCCTAAAATACTGTAAATTTGGATCCCGAATTAATTTTTCTTGGAAACCAGAATATTTGAAGAGCATCAATCAGCCTGCATTTTGTAAATCTTATTTTGGCCGTGCCTTTGAAATAGAACATTTTCNGATGGTCAAAAACCAGAAGCAACAGTGCCTTAGGGTAGGAATGGAGAATGAAAAAGGAGAGATACGAGTTTGATTTTGTCCACATTTAATCAGTCCACAAAAAGATGGAGCATGTTTATTTATGACCAAAGAAACCCTAAAATACTGTAAATTTGGATCCCCAATTAATTTTTCTTGGAAACCAGAAAATTTGAAGAGCATCAATCAGCCTGCATTTTGTAAATCTTATTTTGGCCGTGCCTTTGAAATAGAACATTTTCGTTTTTTTGAGAACTATGATTCCAAAATTCCAGCCCAGCAAGTGAACCCTCCATGCTACATCAAGAGCTTTGGGAACACACCGACGGAGTAGGATGCTCATCTACATGAGAGCACGGTGATTTTATTTTGTACAAACTAGTAATAGTAAATGAAGAAATCATCATTACTAAACAAATTATAGATCTCAGATGAAAGACTCGGCCACAATAAGGAACAAACCTAGGATTCATTAAATATTCAAGAACACACATTCGGATTCCAAAAGAACAATGNCGAACACACCGACAAAGTAGGATGCTCATCTACATGAGAGCACAGTGATTTTATTTTGTACAAACTAGTAATAGTAAATGAAGAAATCATCATTACTAAACAAATTATAGATCTCAGATGAAAGACTCAGCCACAATAAGGAACAAACCTAGGATTCATTAAATATTCAAGAACACACATTCGGATTCCAAAAGAACAATGAGAAATTTTGAAGCAAGTACCATCAGTACACTTACACCAAACATGCATAAAAAAGTTTGGATAATATCTGAATTATTTCATCATTTTAAAGTGTCCTTGGACTTATATTTCAGTTTTAGTGCCCGTTTGGGGCAGCTCATTGGTGTGTGGCGGCATTTTTAAAACACCACAGCACCGTTTGAAAAACACGTTCGCCCCGCGTTTTGGAGCCGCACCTAAAAGTCGTTCTCATATTCCTTAATAGACGGGGATGCGGGATCGACCCTGTGTCCCGCATCTCCTTCTTGCGTTTGGGTCTATTTTCCTCCAGTGCCCTTCTCTCTCGCCCTCGCCCATTGCTCTTCCTTCTGCTACTTCACAATCGTGGGATCGACACCGCGTCTTCCTTTTCGCCGATCGTTCCTCATCGTTCCATCCCTCGCTGCTTGTTTGACCTTCCTTCGCCTCATATGAGGTATGTTTTCAACGGAACCCTCACTTTCGCCTAGCTACATGATCCTGTGGAAAAACATACATCAATAGTTCGAAGCAGTTTGTTACTCGACAGTTCTCTGCTAGTGATAATATGGTCAATCTTGATAAATAGTTAATTATCTTGCCTAAATTTGTGGGTGTTAAATCCTATAATTGAATTTAAAAGCCTTAGGCATCAGATTATGCTTGCTACAGGGAATTTATAAGCCTTATGCATGGAATTTATAGTTCCTTCTCCTCTGTCCCCATGTTTAGTA
>JXCR01061070.1:13859-25673 GCA_002079205.1 Phalaenopsis hybrid cultivar
TATTACTACTACTACTATTACTACTACTACTTTTACTACTATAACTATTACTATTTGTATTACTACTATTTCTACTACTACTACTATTACTATTACTACTATTATTACTACTACTATTACTATTACTACTATTATTAATACTACTATTACTATTACTACTATTACTACTACTACTATTTCTACTATTACTACTACTATTATTACTACTACTACTATTACTACTACTACTTTTACTACTATTACTATTTCTATTTGTATTACTACTATTTCTACTACTACTGCTATTACTATTACTACTATTATTACTACTACTATTACTATTACTACTATTATTACTACTACTATTTCTACTANGAATCCTCTCCAATTATCTTAGTACCTGGAAAGTGGCTGGTATTCAGTTCAGTTCGAAAAGGTAATTTTATTAAAGCTATTTTTACTACTTGTTTATTTGCATGAACTCATTTCTGTGAATGCGTTTTGATGTTATAGGTGAAATGAATTTTATTTTTTTTGCTAGCCTGCCATTAACTATATGTTATTTTATTATTATTGTTGAAGGTAAAGTTGTAACATATCTTTCCATTAATTCTATGTGCTTTATTATTATTATTATTATTATTATTATTATTATTACTACTATTACTATTACTACTACTAGTAGTACTACTACTACTACTATTAATATTACCACTACTACTACTATTACTACTATTACTACTACTACTACTATTACTATTGTTATTACTATTACTATTACTACTACTGCTGCTGCTATTACTATTACNTACTATTAGTACTACTACTTATTAATATTACCACTACTACTACTACTATTACTACTACTAATACTACTACTACTACTATTACTATTGCTATTGCTATTACTATTACTATTACTATTACTACTACTACTGCTGCTGCTATTACTATTACTACTACTATTACTATTTCTATTACTACTATTTCTACTACTACTACTATTACTACTACTACTATTACTACTACTATTACTATTACTACTATTATTACTACTACTATTTCTACTATTACTACTACTATTATTACTACTACTTCTACTATTATTACTATTACTACTACTACTATTACTACTACTATTACTACTACTACTTTTACTACTATTACTATTACTATTTGTACTACTATTTCTACTACTACTACTATTACTATTACTACTACTATTACTATTACTATTATTATTAATACTACTATTACTACTATTACTATTGCTATTACTACTATTACTACTACTATTACTATTGCTACTACTACTATTACTATTTCTACTACTACTACGATTTCTACTACTATTACTACTATTGTTATTACTACTACTACTATTATTACTACTACTATTACTATTACTACTACAATTTCTACTACTACTATTTCTACTATTACTATTATTATTACTATTACTACTACTACTATTTCTACTACTATTAGTATTACTATTACTACTACTATTTCTACTATTACTACTACTATTTCTACTACTACTACTACTATTTCTACTAATATTTATGCTACTATTATTACTATTACTATTATTATTATTATTACTACTACTAGTACTATTATTATTACTATTACTATTTTTACTATTTCTACTACTACTACTATTACTCTTCCTATTACTATTACTACTATATTATTATTATTATTATTACTACTACTACTATAAACTCTGATTCTTAAAATATCACAAATCTCTAGGCCCATTCAATGCTATTGATCTTTAGCCAGTCGAACTTGAGTTCTATCTTGTGCTAGTGTACTTGGCTATACATATTGTGCTTTTAATTGTTTGGCATTTTCTAACCCTCGTTTTGAAAAACTGAATTTCAATCTTGCTGTTGCAGGAGAGCTGCATCTAGTTATCATCTAATGTTCCTGGACGTAGGCGAAAAGCCCAAACTATTAAACTACGAATAAGTTTCTGAGAAAGAAAAATGGAAAATGAAGGAATTGAAGAGATAGAAAGAGAAACTATCATCGAAGGACATTCAATTCATCTTATGTAGCGCTCAGAAAATTTAAATTTTGACGCCCGTTAACTAGGAACTTGTCAGCAAGAGCCAGTCTGGGAGAAGCAACTCCAGAGTCTACAGCAATGCCTGGAGATGAATTGCAATCTTCAATCAATGTAAGGCCCTTACATTTACATACAAACTACCCTGGATCTTTACCATGGCATAAAAAATTCCACAAGCACTATCTTCTTAAAAGTGGAATACACCTTTTCATGCATGGGTTTATTATGATTATAAGTGTAAATATTAAACTCTTTAGGCGTTAGATATGTAACATTAGAATTGTGTGGTTACGCATGTAAATTCCCTTTATTTACAGCTTACTTTGTTGGGTAAGTAACTGCCATTGATCGAAAGGATTTGTTTTGCCTTGTTTAGCTGATTAATCTTCTATTTAGATTGTGACGAGGCTAATTGTTATTGTGATGGTAATGTTGATTGATGATTTTATCATTGGAGATTTGCTTCTAGCAGGTTTTCAGATTTAGATCTGTTCAAATTTGTTGCTCGGATAAGATCTTAAATCAATTTCGGACTTGTGAAATTTTTGTTATAGGCGTATGAAAGGTGGAGGTGAATGCTGTGCAATAGTGCGAAAAGATATTTGAATTAAATGTTTAAATGCTGTGGCATATATGTATTTCTGTGCTGTTTTGAATGGAAATAATATGGAAGAACATGTGTATATTTTCACTTATTTTAAAATTTTAGCTGTTAATAATATGTACATGCATAATCGATAGATTGTGTTTATATATATAAAAACTTCCAAACTAAAGTGTGTCAAAATTATAATTTAAAACAAGAAAAAATATATTAAAAAAAAAAAACAAACATTAGTCCTAAATAGGCCCTTTAGTTTCTGATATTCTAGACGCAGCAATAATTTCATATGACAAGTTATGGCGAACTTCATTCAATGACATCTGACAAACAACTTTTTTTTAGATAATTTTACAAATAAGAAGCTCGCACACCAGTCATCATTTATTCCCATTTTTTTAGCAATGATAATGAAACGTTTCAGTAACATCCAATCTCAAAAACACAGGAATTGTTGGTTTGATGCACTACATGCGTGACCATGAAGTCTCTGGAGATGATGAACCAGCCAAGCTCTGCACAAAATTAACTTCTGGTCAGTAAAACAACTGAATGACATAGCTTGATAAAAAATTGGGAAAGTTACATGCACACCGAATAATTCTTATGTATTTACATATCTAACACCCTAAATTTGATATTTATATTTATTATACATTAGTCTTAAGCTTATGCATGATAATATGTATTTCACTGATATTTTTAATGTGATATTAAAAATTTGAGTTGTACGTAAACGCCTCTAAAAGTTTTCAAGCTTTAAATTGAGGATGTTAAAAATGAATAGTAAATTAAGAATATCTCAATTCTATGTTACAATAGATTATTTAAATAATTAAAATAAATTAAGAGCAAGAATGCCATTAAATGGTAAAATTAATTTATAATTTAAAATAAATTAACAAGAAATGTTAAATTTGAATGTAAATATTTTTTTTATTAAAGAAGAGGTGATAGAACATAAAGAAAGAACTTTTTGAGTTTGAGCCGAGTACTTATGTTTTTGCATTACAGTAATGTTTCTTACTTCCTGATTATATTCTTTATTTTAATTTTTCACAGTTATGCTTTAGTTTATTGAGACTTAGACTACCAATAATGTGTTCATATTATTAGGTTAGCAAAGTGAATGTGTTAACCATTCTGCATAAATAATTGTATAATGATTTACAGGTGAAGTTATTAGATTATTGTATGCCCTTTAAATCCTAATAAATGTGTATTTATTCATTAGTAAATGAATGCAAAGTGTCACATAAAAAATTAATTTATGCTATGATATATAAATGAATGTTTGTATGTGTTTGTTAAGAGGAGTTTACCCCATTATAATACTAGTTGGGGATGTCAATGTGCCCATAAATGTAGATATTTTCTTACCATATCAGACAGCTGTAAAATACAGATCATTAATCACTTTGCCAACATAAAAGTATCGATCAAGGGCGAGTAAGCACCCTACCATCTCAGATAACTATAAAATTTAAATAACTAACCACTATGCCGACGGAAGAGTGTCGGCCAATGATGAGTAGGTACTACTCATCATTGGGCCAGAAGGAAAACAACAAATTTGTTGGGGCGCGACAGTGACTACCTCCATCTGATTCCCTTACACAACTCTCCCCCTCCCTGTTTTCTGCTTCCAGCTGCTGGTCTCTTCCCCCTTTACCTATTTTTTGCTTCCAGCCGACAGTCTCTCTTCTCCATCTTTGATTCCTACTTCTTATGATGTCGTAAACCCCACCTGCAACCTTCCATCTTGTTGTCGGCCCCTCCCCTACTTCCAACAGAGCCACATACTCTCGTTGCTCCGCCCTTTGGTCGCAGGACCTTTCTTGCACCACCCTCGTGACAGCCAGCCCCTTCTCTCACCACTGTCGAAGGGATATCCCCTTCGACAATAGTGGGACATTGATATTTTGTTGGTATTTTTGGTTCTTCGAGTTTTGATTGTAATTTGTTGTTTGGAGTAATAACATTTATTTTTCTATCAGAAAATTGATTTCGGGCATCATCTGTTGCAAAATAAGTTGTTAAAGAAGTTGAAGTGACTTTTTCAAAAAAAATTTTATTTTCAAATATTTAAATCATAACTTTCTGGCAGGCACAACACTTTAGCCAAGTCAAGATATAAAAGGCAACTTTCCCGCCACAACTACTTAAGAAAATAGGCAAAATGCATTTTTACCAAACGCATAAGCGGTGCAGTGTAGAGCACACATCACCTCTAACACCGCCTTAAATGAGCCCTTAAAAGATGTGTTGGTCAGTGTCGTGGACATTGCGGTCAAGAAACAAAAAAAAGTTTTCTAATCCATCGGTCTTAAAAGATGAGTTAGGCATTCAATTAACCTAAAAATAGGCAAACACAAGCACGCAATTCTCTAAACTGGTACATAAACTTTTCTGAACGATTTCTCCAGACATAGAACTCAAATTTCTAAGAGCGAGTAATTCAATTTTCTTGTTTTATAGTAATTTTCGGAATTAGTACATAAATTTTCCCGAGTAATACTTAATTTCCTGGAACTAGTACTTAATTTTCCTCATATTTTTAATACATTTTAAGAATGAGTTGATGGTTGACAACAACCAAATGACTGCAACAAAATACAACAGAGGGTAAAGTGAAGTAGAGGGTCGGATTCAAGCAAAAATGGTTTGGGTCACACCAGAGACGAAGCAGAGAAAAGGATGCAATTCCCTAGGAAAAATGTGGGTCTTGGCATGCAAAACAGAGGGCTAGGAAGTTTGGTTGGGTCACATGAGAGACCAAGCAAGGAACGGTGTGAATCGGCATGGGTTTTTGAACTTCGAACAGAGAAGCGTACAGAAATGGAATTTTTTCGAGTATGGCAGCAGAGAAGCAAAAAAGATGATGGCAGCCTTGTGCACGTAACAAAGGCGAATGTGAACAGAAGCGAGGGACTCCTCTCCATCGTCCGAAATCAAGGGAAGAAGACTAGAAGTTTTCAGCTTATGTGGTTTTCCTGCTTGCATTGAACTTCAGTTGTGGATTTTGTGGTAGAGAAGAGATTGCGGTTGGGAGAGAGCTTTGGTTCAGATAGGCAGGGCGTTCGTGCGGTTTAGAACAGGGAAGAAAAATAGGCAGAACAACGTAGAGGAAATAGGAGAGATTGCATGAACAGGAAGAACAATGGAGATAATTGCGGTGGATTTTTTCAGTGATATGGGAGTTAACCCAAATAATAATAGGAAAGTCAAATATTATTGATAAAGTCATTCGGCGGTTACAACTAACACACGGAAATGACAACAACACGACACAAGACACGTAACTAGGGAGAATCTAGGGATATGGTGGTGACTTGTAGAAACTTAGAAAGGTGGCAACAAGGTGGTGGGCATACTAGAAAGAGGAGGAACAGATGTTAGAAGTGGTTCAAAGCGGCTGGTACAACAGTGAGAAGGATTATGATGGTTGTCACAATAGTAAGGCTGCAGGAGGAATGATTCTGGGCAGATGGCAGCAAAGAGGTGGCAAGGAGGGGTGGTTCTAAGTGGTTGGGGGCAGAAGGAAAACAACAAATTTCTTGTTTTTCAGATGGCGGCAGCGAGGAACAGTGATTGGGAGTGGTGCAGGACAAGTGGGGAGGGGTGGAAGCGATTGTGCAGGGTGGCAACGAGGTTTGGAAGAAAGAGAGGCGACTAGAATAGGGCAATAGTTGTTGTTATGATGGTTGCAGGGGGGTGGGTGGGGCGGCCAGGAGCTATGTGGCTAGGATGCGGAACGGGGTAGGGAAAATAATAACCACCTGAAGACCAAGATACAGCTGAAGCACCACCTAAACTCTAGGATATTGCCATCTAAGGGAAGAAGAGACGTCAGCGGTTGTCCCAATACAAAACTCACAAAAAAATTGAACCTAAAACATCAAAAATACTAATATATAATAAGAAGATAACTAAGAGTGGTCCAAGAGGATCATACGACTCCTCGAAAGGGAGAAAACATGGACTATTTCAGTCAAAACAAATCAGTCGTGCCGCGCGGAACTCCCGCACGACTGTGAGTGACCCACGTCAATGCAGGAGACACTCCTATGTAATTCTCTTGGGATAGGGGGTTCAACCTCAAATGTCAAAGCTTTTGGCTCCTTGTAGTATAATGTCAAGCTATGTAGCACCGACACTTCTAAAAAAGTATCATGCCCGTGTCAGACATGTATCAAACACCGACACTACAAAATTTGCTAAATTTTATTCAAGCCCTAACATGTCCGGATCACACCTCAAAACCACATCGAACGTGACCTTAACACGATTTCGAGAAAATGAGACACGAGAATTAGAAAATTATAAATATATGTATAGTCTTAATTATACCTCATACTCAAAAAAACTTCATCTCTGAAAATGTTGAAGTTTCATCTAACATTTGTCAAAATCGAGCATCGAAGATGCATCAAATATTCATCGAAGCCGTGCATTAGTAATTATCTCTTTATAATAAGATTTTTTAAACTTTAATACAAACTTGAACTATAAGTTGGATGAATTCTTTGGAAATACTTTATATCTAATTTTAAGAATTAATTATCATAAGCATGAGATTGTACAATATAAATTAAATTTATGAAGTTAAATATTATTCTTGCATAATTTTTGTTGTGATGTTTTAATAAAAAATGAAGAAAAAATATATAATTTATATTAATAATTAATTATACATAATGTGTCCATGATGTGTCGTGTCCTACTTGTTTCAATTATGTCGTCCCCGTATCATGTCGTGTCTGTGTTCGTGCTTCATACGTGTCATGTCAGTCACATTGAGGATGGAGAGGCTATTGTAACTTCTCNCCTTGTAGGCGCAACTCAATAAGTAGATCATATGTCTGAAAAAGTCTGAAATTCTTTTATCTAGAATTGTTGTGTGTCTGATCGATTCCTCAAACTTAGGATTATTTTAGACAGCCAATATTAATTTTGTTGGAGTCTCTCTCAAGAGCTCAACTTGAACTACATGCATTTCTCTCTCATCAGTTGGAATCTGGTACTCTTTTATGTCATCACTTTCTTCAGTGTTTACAGCGTCGCTGCCTATTTCTTTAATAGCACTCTACTCAGCGAAATAGTTCATTCCCCTGGTTGTGCAATTTGATTCAATCCGTGACACGTGAAACACTTCTTGGCTGAAACAAATTTGGGAATTCTGATTGGTTTCCACCCATTTTCCATTCTGAGTGTCTCATCAAGTGTGGTCGACTTGGATGTTTCACTGGGTGTACTCTTGTTTCTTGTTCTGAGGTTGAATTCTGCTTGTAAAATGTGGCGGTCATTCGGTGAGGTTGTCTCTCCACCTTTGAAGGTAGGGTCTGAACATCCTATTTGTAAAGAATTGGTAGGTATTGGTGTTGCATCCCTCAATTCTTCTTTAGATCAGGTAGTAATTATACTCTTCTCTTCTCATTATTGAAGAATCTTCGAATTCGCCCACCAATGAGATGCACTCTTCCTTAACTTGTTGGCAGCTAATTTCGCCATTCCGTTTGGTAGGTCGTCCTGACACTCAAAGACACATTTCAATGTCCAGAGTCACTAAATGAACTCATTCGGATCTTTATTTTTGTCGAAATATTGCAATTTGCCTTTACATTAAAAGCTTGGCTTCTCTAATATGTCATGCCAAATATTCAGCATGGTGATTCTTCATCTCGGGGATGAAATGAAATTTGTGTGACCCCTCGGATGGTTTCCTCTCGAAGGCGGCATGCCTCTGTTGCAATTGGACGATTTCCCACTATATATCCTCAATAAAACATTATCAGACATCTCTTCGCAGATTTCTCATAAACGGCGTTGTGACATTTCCACCCAAATAGGTCTCTGACAATTTTCTCTTCGTGGCGTGGTTGGGATTTGAGTATTTGAAAGAGGGTTTGAAGGGGTGATGTAGGATGGGGAAAAAAACTTTTTGGGTAGCTAGTTTGGAAAAAATCAGTAAAAGGGAAGGGTGTTGAGTAGATACAGGGTTGGGTATTGGTGGAAGCTAGAAACAATAGGATAGGACTATGATTAAGTTAGCTCTGATACAAAATGATACTAAAGTTAACTCAAACAACAATATGAAAGACAAATATCATTACTGACAAAGTCAATCAGCATTACAATCAACACACGGAAATGGAACATCACGACACACGACTAGGACATATCTAGGAAGGTAGTGGTGACTACTAGGGATTTGGTAAAGGTGGGGGCACGGTGATAGGTGGGCTGGAAAGCAAAGGAAAGGACGTTAGAGGCGATCCAGAGTGGCTGGAATAACAGAAACAGGAAGGCTACAAGAGGAATAATTCCAGGCGGCTGGCAGTGACAAAGCAACAAAGGAGATGGTTCTAAGTGGTTAGGACAACTAATTTCCTGGTAGCGACAGTGAGAAACGACGACTGGAAGTGGTACAAGATTGTTAGGGGAAAGGTGAGGCGGCTGTGATGGGTGGCAACAAGGTTGGGAAGGGAGGGAGGAGGGTGGAAATGAAAGAAATGCAGAAAAAATCAGCAATAGTTGTTGTTCCGACGATTAAAGCAGGGATGGAGCGACCGAGGGCGATATAGGAAGGATGTAGAAGGGGATAGAGAAGAGAATCACCACCTGGAGATCAAGATACAACCAAAACACCACTTGGACTAGAGGATAGAGCCCTCGAAGGAAATAAGAGATATCGACTGCTTTCTAGATACAAAACACACAGAAAATTGAACCTAAAACATCAAGAATACAAATATATTAAAAAAAGAAAACTATGATTGGCCCAAGAGGACCAACTGACACCTCTTAATGGAGAAAACCTTGACCGGTTAGTTCTTGACGAAATAGTCGGGTCGCACAAGAACTCCCGCATGTGGGACGTCATCTCGCTTACGCCTACGGGTGACATGCATCAGTGCGGGAGACGTTGCCGCATCATTTGGCATGGAAGTTATGTGCGGTTCTTCTATGACCGAGGAGGGAGGAAGTGAAGTGTGAGTGGGTGGGTTCGGGGGAACAATTAAATTGTCTTTAAATAAGGAACCTCCAAACAAAATGCAAGAGCAGTCATCATCTTGAGGCGGAAATAAGTAAGAGTTTTGATTAATTTTTTTTCTACTTTTTTAATTTTATTTCAAATGTCAACTGCTCATCTCCTAATAGCATAAACAAATCATTGGATATGTCAAACTTACACAGTTGGTTTGAATTTTTTTCAATTATTACAAGTTATGAGTAATTTCTAATTGTCAGAGATATGATGATTTTTTTTAGACTATTGTCATCGCTATGTATGTGTGGCTTGACGAGTGGCTTTACACTTGGAGACAAAATGCGAAATGAATATATCCGTGATAGGGTTGGTGTAGCTCCTGTGCGGACAAAATCAAATAAAGTCGTCTTAGATGGTTCCGTAACATTAAGCGTTAACCATCTGATGAGCCGATTAAGAGAGTAGACTTATGTTAAGAAAAGCATAGGTAGACCTAGGAAGACTTGTGCTTATTGTATAAAAAATGATCTTAATTTATTAGAACTAAATGAAAATATGACACTAAATAGACGCAATAGAGAAAAAGGATTCATGTGGCCGGCCCCACGTAGAGGGATTAAGGCTTTGTTGTTCAATGGAGAAAAAGGATTCATGTAGCCGACCCTACGTAGTGGGAGTAAGGCTTTGTTGTTGTTGCATGGAGAAAAAGGATTCATGTGGCCGACCCCACGTAGTGGGATTAAGGCTTTGTTGTTGTTAGAGAAAAAGGATTCATGTGGCCGACCCCACGTAGTGGGCTTAAGGCTTTGTTGTTGTTGTTGTGAAAAAGGATTCATGTAGCCGACCCCACGTAGTGGGATTAAGGCTTTGTTGTTGTTGTTGTTTCTTATTAATGTAGCCGCCCCCACGTTATGATTATTATTATCGCTATGTATTGTAATTATTGTGACTATAGCTTTTGAGTAATAAAAAACTAACATTTTTTTATAAATTTACTTAGTTGTGAGATTCTGAAAGCTTATGTTATTAGAAAGAAGTTTAAGATTCAAAATTTTTAATCATTCAAGCCAAATTCGAGTCAGACAAGTTGATTTATATTAAGACAAAATCAAATAATGTCACAATATGACTCGAGCCTTGGAATTAATCAAGACAAGAGCAAACGGTCAGGCGATGTAAATTAAATTTTCTATATTCAGTTACTATTTAACAAATGAAAAAGCCACTAATCGAAAAAAATTAAAACAATATATTTAAATTTATCTTGCTACCGGTTGTCCGCATTTTTTATACATGTTTTATCTTCAATCGTTCATTTTTTAATCAGTTAAATTAACTTGAAAAGTTAGTTTAAAAGTAACAGTGAGCTAAACAAGTCAATGAATACTCATACTCTTAAACTACAGTAATACAAGAAACAAAAAATGAAATGTATGTCAGTTAAACTTTTAATAAATCAAACATGTTATTTTATCAATTATTATATCAATATCATTTTATATCTGTATAATCATCACAGGAGCACCGTCTAAATATGTATCATTCAAGGTACTTCAATATCAATATATATTTTTTTCATTTACATGCTCAGGTACCTTAGTGTTCTCCGACTAGTACTATTAAGGGGTGACTCCATCATAGTCGTTTACGCATATATAAGTATTTTATAAAAATTATTATTTATTAAAAAAATATTTCATTCTCATTTGCATATTATACAATATACTTATAAATCATTTAAATAATGTTTTACACGCATATCATTCCTAAAATATGAATAAAAATTAATTAGAATTCAAAATCCCGAGTTTGCAATAATTACAATATAAATAATGAAAGTACTAATTAATACATTTGGTCTAGAAGAAGCAGAATATCACTATAGTAGAAAGACATGAGTACTCACCTCGATGATAAACAATCTACTAGCTCTTAATTTGTGTTACTTCTGTCAAATTATCACCTATAAAATACTCAATTATCACTTCATTAAATTTTAATTTAATTATCAATTATTATTTTATTGCATTATTTTAAGATTTCCATACTTAAATTTAAGTCTGATTATTGTAAAATAAGAGTAAATATTATTAATTTAAAATTAAAAACTTAATTTTTCTTTAAATAATAACTATATATATATATATATATATATATATATATATA
>JXCR01061085.1:0-18400 GCA_002079205.1 Phalaenopsis hybrid cultivar
TTTATGTTCCTAGGTATAAATGGAATCTTTCTGAACTGAGCTTAGACAGACGGCTGGAGTTCTTTGAAACAAACTGGGCCTTTTTTGCAGGATTTGGTATTGATTCCTAATTTAAGTTGATTTTATGGACATATGATATAATGACATGTATTACTTAATTGGATTTAAAATCTGAATGACCATGAAATATATAAGCATACTTGGTTAATAATTTTCATGTTACATATCATCTAGGCTATTAACATTATTCTGGTGATTAATTTCAGGAAGTCCTTGCGTGCTAGCAGTATGTTTTTTCTCTCGACTTGTAAGCTATGGAGTTATGGCTATGCTTTTTCCTTTGGTATGCCCTTGTTATTTTTTCACCATCTGCTCGAAATGAATCGCATTCATGCACCTTTTTGATTGTAATGGCCATGGGCATGCATAGCTTCTCGGGTGACTGGTTGTTCAGATTAGGTTACCTTCATATTTCTGATTCTTACATCCTTGTTTGAGCCGTGAGCTTTGGCCAGTTTAGTGCATCCCAGGCATGTTTTTTTTCATGCCTCTAATGCTTCTGATAAAGTGTTTTAGCTTGATCCAAGCCAGTCTACGAGCTTACATGAAGTTTTCTCCTTAATTGTTATNTGGGTGACTGGTTGTTCAGATTAGGTTACCTTCATACTTCTGATTCTTACATCCTTGTTTGAGCCATGAGCTTTGGCCAGTTTAGTGCATCCCAGGCATGTTTTTTTTCATGCCTCTAACGTTTCTGATAAAGTGTTTTAGCTTGATCCAAGCCAGTCTACGAGCTTACATGAAGTTTTCTCCTTAATTGTTATCTTTGTTAGCGAGACTCTGGCTTGGTCTTCCTTAGCTTTGATATTTTCAAGTTTGTAAGTTTAACTTTTGTTCCCAAGAGTTGCAGTATGTTGACTGATTTATTTTTTCTCGCTTATTTTGGTTTCATCTCTCTCTTTTTTTTTTAAATTCATTTTTGGCTTTTCCAAGTTTGCCAACATCATCATCGGCCAAGACTGTGCTCTTCAGTTGTCTTGATTTCCAAGTGTTGCAGATGTGCCATGGCTTAGTGTGATGACATTAATTCCTTGTTGGATTTTATGTGCTGTAACGGAAGCAATGTGATGGGATTCCTAAACCCACTTTATGAATTTGATTGGTAGAGCCTGATTCAAGCTAGAAGTTTTCGGATGGACTTAACGAATTTAACTAGGGATGCTTGAATAGTCAAGAAGTTTCATAATTTAGGCAGGCTTTTGCTCAATATAGCAAGTATAAACAATATTTAATTTGTAATTTTCTAATCATGGGCATCATGAAGAAAGGGTAGTTTGAGTCATATAAATAGTCTCACTGCAAATACAGAGCTAAGATTGTGTTCTTTAACCATTCTGAGACCCTTGCGTGAGTTTAATGTAATTTATATGCTATTTTTATTTCTTGCAAGCTCCAATTATTCTTAACATTTATAACTCGAAGAATCTCAAGTAGGGGCCTGTATGGAGAACCAAAGCCAATATGCAAATCAATGAAATGTGTAGTTAGAACTGAATATTGCCTTTGCACCTTGGATCATATTTATTTACTCTTTTTTCTATTGTTGTTGCATAGTCATTGTTCTGGATTTATAACTGCATTTCTTTCTAACAGCGAAGCTGTGCATTTGGTGTTAGGAAACCAGTCATTTGATTATCTGGTATTTTGTCAGTTTGTATTGACAGCAGCAGGTAGCCAAGCAGAGCAAGTTATTGATTTTATCAGAAGAGACTGGAGTGGAGGAGGACCTGGAAAATTTCCAATATTTTATGCAGCAGACACACTGTCGTAAGCAATCCTTCACTTCGTAGTTTCCTTCATATTGATATATATTAGTCGTAGCAGAAAATAAAATAGCTTGCTTCTCCATTGGTTGACAGCAACATTTTATTTTTTTCCAAAGTTTTGAAGTGCTCTTTGCATGCTCATTTCTTTAATAAATGATATTTTTGTGACAATTTACTGATTTGCTAATAGGTCTAACATGCCAACCAAAGCATTTTTTTTGGTACTGGAGATGGTGAAAGTAATTATTGAGAAGAAGGTTTAGTCACTTCTAGAATTGGAGTGTGAAATTAGAAATATTTTCTTTTTTTGACTATGAAGAAAAGAGCTTTATAATTTGTAAGCGGATTTTTAAAGAAGCTTTGGCTATAAAATGCAGGGTAATAAAATGTAAAATATATAAAATAATTAAGGCAATAGATAAGATCTAGAGCCTATCATGTTAGAGGCATCGAAGATGATGATACTTGGATCTTAGTCAAAGATAAAGGTATCATGGAAAGATAAATTTGATACTTTGAGAATTGGTTAGATATAAGTTGAGGAAGAAATGTTTTCAAAATAGCATAAAAAATAGATAAAATGAGATAAATTATAGATATATTCATCCCAAAAAAATATTGCCCAGATACGATTGATATTTTAGTTTTGTTAACAAATACTTTTGATAGAATTTTAAAAGCTATTAGGATTATAAATTACAAAATATTCAATAATTAGTACTTTATTAAGTAATAATTAAGAGTAAACAAGATGTTCAATGGTGTGGCAATTATAGAGGAGTCAGACTTATAAATCATGCAATGATGTTATGGGTGATAGTAATGAAGTTTAAATTTGAAATGTTTATCATTGACATTGTAGAATCAATATAGTTTTATGTTAAGAAGATCTGATATGAATGTAGGTGTTGAGGAAATTAATAAAAAAATACATTGAGCAAAATATCTTCAATTGATTTTTATTTATCTCGAGAGGATATATATGACTATATAGTACAAAAGTTGAATTGGTGCACATAATTCTTTTTATAGGGATATGTTGTAGTTAATGAATACATGCATGGCATAGCATTAATTAATATCATCAGTTGTAAAATAACTAAGGAGTTTCTAATAATTAGATATAGATCAAGGACCAACATTATGCTTTCATCATTTTATAGATATTCATAGTGAGATATTGTTATGTTTTTTTTTTTAAATAGGTGCATTTCTAGTCGACTGAACATTTGCTGCACTATTTGGAAATATAAAGCAACGCAAAAATATTTAAAAAGATAATGGATTCAGAATTATTGGACCAAGGGCTTGGCAAATGATGTCAAATTTTACTGTGTTATATTATTGATTACCAATCACTGCTATTAGAAGAAAAAGTGATGTTTGGTTGTCGTAAATTTAAGTATTTTGGATCTATTATGTAGAAAAAGATTATATAAGTGATTTATAATCTTTGAAGTTAAAATTAGGTGGTTAAAATAGAGAAATGCTAAGGAGCAAGCTTTAAAATTGCACAATTGGATATTAAGACATTTTTTATTTGTAAGGTGGGGCATAAGTCTCAAGACATTTGGAGGCGTTAGCCTCATGCTCAAAAACTTGTGTATAGGAAATATGCTATAGAAATTTTAAATTATAAAATAACAACTAGCATATTAACACATTAAATAATAACATATTAAGAAGTAACAAATTACATAAAAAAATGAGTTGCATGCTAACATCTTAACATCAAATCTTGAAATAAGAAGGATTATATAAATATTAAACCAAGTAAACTAAGATATCAAGGCAAAATACTCAGAAGCAAAGCACATAACCAAAATAAGTTCAACTATTCATCTTCTACCACTCATATTATCCTTCATTTAAGTTCAAAAATAACAATCCACTGACATTAAAATTTGTATTTTTAGAAGTTTTCATGAATCATCCATGTGATAACTTATTTTCTCTTCGCCTCCTCTTCAATTGTATCTATATTCATTCATACCTCTTCATTTTCATTAAAGTGATGTTTTCTTCCTTAAAAATATTAGTCAATAAAAAAATGGTTAAAATTTATAACAATGGCTATGTTTATGGTTAGATTTTCGTTTACTTCAATTTTTATGGATATTTTACTGGTGTTGGACTAATTTTGTCCCCATAAAAAAGTGTTAGTATTAAGTTCCTCTTTTTACAGATTAGATGGTGCTTCATTCTCATCATTTGATAGTGTGCATTTACAAAGGATCCTTATCATATTTTAATGCTTATTTTTTAAAATTTCTTTTCCTTATTCTCTAGTTATATATAATCTAAATGAACGGGTACATCTAAAGCTACTAAAATGATTTCTTCTTTCTGTATGAATTGGAGTATATGTAATATAATTTTGTTCACAACCTAATGATGAGCATAAAAGTCTTAATAATACTTTTATAGCAAATCATTGTAGCTTCAACATGTTGTCACGAAATTGACTCCACCGTTGAATTAAATTTGAAAAAAAATAATAAAATTGGTAGATTTTTTTTATTTTAATTAGCAAATAATAAAAATTATTTGAAGAATATTTTGCAACTGTATCTTTGACTTGTAGTTCAAAGCATCCTTATTTCTAAATGGACAAGTTGCATATCAACCTTCTTCTGCTCAGTTGAGTCAACTATCAACATATCCTTGCAGTGATACAAGCCTAATTTGAACTCAAGGTTAATCAACTTACTTTTAACATATTGAATTCATGGATTAAAATAATATTCCACGACATACAAATGATGATGAAGCCAAAGTTTTCTCTTTTCAGCAATAATTTTTCATATCTAATTTTGGTTGAATTATTCTTTAAATTTAGAGCAATCTTTTGTAAATGAAGCTCATAACTGGCTATTTTGTTGAATTCATCATCCTTAAAACTTGAACTAGTAGTTTTATTGTTAATATTGCATGATTAACACCTAACCAAAATTTCTCCCTTAGGACAATCTCTTGTACTCCTTGCCCTTCTGGTTTCTTTGCCTAAATAAAATTAAGACATTATGTGAAGGTGAACATATATTACAAAGATTTTTGTGCTTTCAACATGCTTTGTAAAGTCATATAAGCTATACTTATTATTATTTTTTTAATTTTCATTAATGCCAAAATTTGTAAGTGATTCTTGATGAATTTTATTATGTTTTTTGTTTTGACCAAAGCATTCTTTTGATGGGCTAGTCGCCAAGTTTTTCTAAAATTAAACCAATACAATATGCCACACACTTAGGGTCTGTTTGGGGCAGCTACAACTTATCGATAATCTGCTCATATAAGCTATACTTATTATTATTTTTTTAATTTTCATTAATGCCAAAATTTGTAAGTGATTGTTGATGAATTTTATTATGTTTTTTGTTTTGACCAAAGCATTCTTTTGATGGGCTAGTCGCCAAGTTTTTCTAAAATTAAACCAATACAATATGCCACACACTTAGGGTCTGTTTGGGGCAGCTGCAACTTATCGATAATCTGCTGATAAGCAGCTGATCTGGATAAACTACTGATCAGCATCTGATCCAGATATGCTGGCTCGCTGTTTGGTTTGTGCGTATGAAAAATAGTTATTTTTGGAAAAATAATCATTCTGTCTTTATGCTGTAAAGTTGTTTGCAACAGAACTGTAAGTAATGAATCAATTAAAGAAGTGATAAAATGAGAACATTCTAATGTGTAGGTTTTAAAGTGCTTAAAACTTTAAATTTCCTCGAAGACAAATGCACGATACCACATATTGCATATCCAATTGAAACTTAACTAAAAAAGTGCATAAATAATATGATTTATGTGGTATGCATGTAAATCTTCCTTTTTATAATAATATCACACTCCTAACTCCTAAGCATATATGTTAACAGCAATTATATAATAACGAAATTATAAAGCGTTATGCAAATTATTTTAACATTCATACCCATTTAATAAAACACTTTTCACAAATAAAAAAAAGTCCCGACGTAATATGTAACTAAAATGATACAGTAATAAATCAAAGACGAGCTGAAGCCGATAAGGTATACTGTAATTCTCTGTTCTCTTCCCTCTCCCTCAACGGCCTTGTCACTACATGCGAGCTACGTTCATGCTTGCCGCTGCGACACTCGCCCTCCGGCCATGTGGCAGCTTACCGTCGCACGGCTAAGAGAGGCCTCTCACGCTGAAGTGAAATCCTCCTATTCTTCTCACCGACCTTCATATGGTCACCATGGGCAAATGGTTTGGTAAGCTCTGTAGGCTCTGCATCAGAAACTCTTCATTTTCGATCCGAGCCGTTACGATGGGTTCTGATGAACTCAGTTTCTCACAAACGATCGATGAGGTTATTATTTTCTCCGCTTCCGAACATTTTCCTTCGCCGACTGTGAGTTCTATGAACTGGATCGCCCTCGCTCGGGGTTCCAAGGGCGGCAGGATGAAGTCACAGGAGCGAACGCTAACCGCGGGGTCGATTTTGCGGTCGTGTTTATTAGATAAATTCAAACACCGGTTTGAAATAAGTTGTCCGAACGTGATAAATAAACAGGAGGGTGACATTTTCAGAATGCCGCCCTCAGTTATAATTTGCTCCAAACGGAGCCTTAGTCTTGTGCATATGTTGTCTCTTCTCCATTAATTTTTTTTACTAACCGCTCTGTAAGCACTTGCATTATCTATAACAAGAAGTTGCTCTCCGATATGCTCTAATCAAACTTCTATTGCTGCTCTCTAGCCCTATTGTTCAAGTTGTTACAAAAAGTCAAAAAATGTAGTCCGCCTCTAAGCTTATCTGATGCTTAAATAGATTTTAAGAAAATAACGTTGTAGGAACTATTAATCAAATTGTTAGTTAAACATGATCATCACTCCAATTTATTATAAATTTTCTTAATCTCCTTAATGCTCTCTTCAATATTGTTTAGTTCCTCTTTTAGCTCTCTAAGTTCTTAAATCATGCATAGATGGTGGTCTCAAGCANACCTTCATATTGATATATATTAGTCGTAGCAGAAAATAAAAAAGCTTGCTTCTCCATTGGTTGACTGCAACATTTTATTTTTTTCCAAAGTTTTGAAGTGCTCTTTGCATGCTCATTTCTTTAATAAATGATATTTTTGTGACAATTTACTGATTTGCCAATAGGTCTAACATGCCAACCAAAGCATTTATTTTTGGTACTGGAGATGGTGAAAGTAATTATTGAGAAGAAGTTTTAGTCACTTCTAGAATTGGAGTGTGAAATCTGAAATATTTTCTTTTTTTGACGATGAAGAAAAAACCTTTATAATTTGTAAGCGGATTTTTAAAGAAGCTTTGGCTATAAAATGCAGAGTAATTAAATGTAAAATATATAAAATAATTAAGGCAATAGATAAGATCTATAGCCTATCATGTTAGAGGAATTGAAGATGATGATACTTGGATCTTAGTCAAAGATAAAGGTATCATGGAAAGATAAATATGATACTTTGAGAAATGGTTAAATATAACTTGAGGAAGAAATGTTTTCAAAATAGCATAAAAAATAGATAAATGAGATAAATTCTAGATATGTTCATCCCAAAAAAATATTGCCGAGATATGATTGATATTTTAGTTTTGTTAACAATGATAGAATTTTAAAAGCTATTAGGATTATAAATTACAAAATATTCAATAATTAGTACTTTATTAAGTAATAATTAAGAGTAAACAAGATGTTCAATGGTGTGGCAATTATAGAGGAGTCAGACTTATAAATCATGCAATGATGTTATGGGTGAGAGTAATGAAGTTTAAATTTGAAATGTTTATCATTGACATTGTAGAATCAATATAGTTTTATGTTAAGAAGATCTGATATGAATGTAGGTATTGAGGAAATTAATAAAAAAATACATTGAGCGAAATATCTTCAATTGATTTTTATTTATCTCGAGAGGATATATATGACTAAATAGTACAAAAGTTGAATTGGTGCACATAATTCTTTTTATAGGGATATGTTGTAGTTAACGAATACATGCATGGCATAGCATTAATTAATATCATCAGTTGTAAAATAACTAAGGAGTTTCTAATAATTAGATACAGATCAAGGACCAACATTTTGCTTTCATCATTTTATAGATATTCATAGTGAGATATTGTTATGTTTTTTTTCTTAAATAGGTGCATTTCTAGTCGACTGAACATTTTTTGCACTATTTGGAAATATAAAGCAACGCAAAAATATTTAAAAAGATAATGGATTCAGAATTATTGGACCAAGGGCTTGGCAAATGATGTCAAATTTTACTTAGTGTTATATTATTGATTACCAATCACTACTATTAGAAGAAAAAGTGATGTTTGGTTGTCTTAAATTTAAGTATTTTGGATCTATTATGCAGAAAAGATTATATAAGTGATTTATAATCTTTGAAGTTAAAATTAGGTGGTTAAAATAGAGAAATGCTAAGGAGCAAGCTTTAAAATTGCACAATTGGATATTAAGACATTTTTTATTTGTAAGGTGGGGCATAAGTCTCAAGACATTTGGAGGCGTTAGCCTCATGCTCAAAAACTTGTGTATAGGAAATATGCTATAGAAATTTTAAATTATAAAATAACAACTAGCATATTAACACATTAAATAATAACATATTAAGAAGTAGCAAATTACATAAAAAAATGAGTTGCATGCTAACATCTTAACATCAAATCTTGAAATAAGAAGGATTATATAAATATTAAACTAAGTAAACTAAGATATCAAGGCAAAATACTCAGAAGCAAAGCACATAACCAAAATAAGTTCAACTATTCATCTTCTACCACTCATATTATCCTTCATTTAAGTTCAAAAATAACAATCCACTGACATTAAAATTTGTATTTTTAGAAGTTTTCATCAAAAACATCACTTAATGGGTCTTCATTTGAATCATCCATGTGATAAATTATTTTCTCTTCGCCTCCTCTTCAATTGTGTCTATATTCATTCATACCTCTTCATTTTCATTGAAGTGATGTTTTCTTCCTTATCAATATTAGTCAATAAAAAAATGGTTAAAATTTATAACAATGGCTATGTTTATAGTTAGATTTTCGTTTACTTCAATTTTTATGGATATTTTACTGGTGTTGGACTAATTTTGTCCCCATAAAAAAGTGTTAGTATTAAGTTCCTCTTTTTACAGATTAGATGGTGCTTCATTCTCATCATTTGATAGTGTGCATTTACAAAGTAAAGGATCCTTATCATATTTTAAAGCTTATTTTTTAAAATTTCTTTTCCTTATTCTCTAGTTATATATAATATAAATGAGCGGGTACATCTAAAGCTACTAAAATGATTTCTTCTTTCTGTATGAATTGGAGTATATGTAATATAATTTTGTTCAAAACCTAATGATGAGCATAAAAGTCTTAATAATACTTTTATAGCAAATCATTGTAGCTTCAACATGTTGTCACCAAATTGACTCCACCGTTGAATTAAATTTGAAAAAAAATAATAAAATTGGTAGATTTTTTTTATTTTAGTTAGTAAATAATAAAAATTATTTGAAGAATATTTTGCAACTGTATCTTTGACTTGTAGTTCAAAGCATCCTTATTTCTAAATGGACAAGTTGCATATCAACCTTCTTCTGCTCAGTTGAGTCAACTATCAACATATCCTTGCAGTGATACAAGCCTAATTTGAACTCAAGGTTAATCAACTTACTTTTAACATATTGAATTCATGGATTAAAATAATATTCCACGACATACAAATGATGATGAAGCCAAAGTTTTCTCTTTTCAGCAATAATTTTTCATATCTAATTTTGGTTGAATTATTCTTTAAATTTAGAGCAATCTTTTGTAAATGAAGCTCATAACTGGCTATTTTGTTGAATTCATCATCCTTAAAACTTGAACTAGTAGTTTTATTGTTAATATTGCATGATTAACACCTAACCAAAATTTCTCCCTTAGGACAATCTCTTGTACTCCTTGCCCTTCTGGTTTCTTTGCCTAAATAAAATTAAGACATTATGTGAAGGTGAACATATATTACAAAGATTTTTGTGCTTTCAACATGCTTTGTAAAGTCATATAAGCTATACTTATTATTATTTTTTTAATTTTCATTAATGCCAAAATTTGTAAGTGATTCTTGATGAATTTTATTATGTTTTTTGTTTTGACCAAAGCATTCTTTTGATGGGCAAGTCACCAAGTTTTTCTACAATTAAACCAATACAATATGCCATACACTTAGGGTCTGTTTGGGGCAGATGCAACTTATCGATAATCTGCTGATAAGCAGCTGATCTGGATAAACTGCTGATCAGCATCTGATCCAGATAAGCTGGCTCGCTGTTTGGTTTGTGCATTTGGAAAATAGTTGTTTCTGGAAAAATAATCATTTTGTCTCTATGCAGTAAAGCTGTTTGCAACAGAACTGTAAGTGATGAATCAATTAAAGAAGCGATAAAATGATAACATTCTAATGTGTAGTTTTTAAAGTGCTTAAAACTTTAAATTTCCTCAAAGACAAATGCACGATACCACATATTGCATATCCAATTGAAATTTAACTAAAAAAGTGCATAAATAATATGATTTATGTGGTATGCATGTAAATCTTCCTTTTTATAATAATATCACACTCCTAACTCCTAAGCATATATGTTAACAGCAATTATATAATAACGAAATTATAAAGCGTTATGCAAATTATTTTAACATTCATACCCATTTAATAAAACACTTTTTACAAATAAAAAAAAAGTCCTTATGTAATATGTAACTAAAATGATACAGTAATAAATCAGAGACGAGCTGAAGCCGATAAGGTATACTGTAATTCTCTGTTCTCTTCCCTCTCCCTCAACGGCCTTGTCACTACATGCGAGCTACGTTCATGCTTTGCCGCTGCGACACTTGCCCTCCGGCCATGTGGCAGCTTACCGTCGCACGGCTAAGAGAGGCCTTTCATGCCAAAGTGAAATCCTCCTATTCTTCTCACCGACCTTCATCTGGTCACCATGGGCAAAGGGTTTGGTAAGCTCGGCAGGCTCTACACTGAGCCGTCACGGTGGGCTCCGATGAACTCAGTTTCTCACAAACGATCGATGAGGTTATTATTTCCTCCTCTGCTTCCGAACATTTTCCTTCACCGACTGCGAGTTCTATGAACTGGATCACCCTCGCTCTGGGTTTCAAGGGCGGCAGGATGAAGTCACAGGAGCGAACGTTAACCACGGGGTCGATTTCGCGACCGCGTTTATTAGATAAATTCAAACACCGGTTTGAAATAAGTTGTCGGAACGTGATAAACAAACAGGAGGGTGACGTTTTCAAAATGCCGCCCTCAGTTATAAGTTACCCTAAACGGAGCCTTAGTCTTGTGCATATGTTGTCTCTTCTCCATTAATTTTTTTTACTAACTGCTTTGTAAGCGCTTGAATTATCTATAACAAGAAGTTGCTCTCCGGTATCCTCTAATTAAACTTCTATTGTTGCTCTCTAGCCCTATTGTTCAAGTTGTTACAAAAAGTCCAAAAATGTAGTCCACCCCTCCAAATCCTCCTATGCTACAGTGGTTCACAAACGCAGCTCCCCTTTTCACCTCGCAGATAGTGTGGTATTCCCGCAGATTTACCATGATTCTGTTGAAAGAAATGACAATTGCATTCTCATAAAAAAACTACAGAAAAAGACGGGCAAACCAACAACTTTCTTCTCTGACACTGAAATTTCAACTCGTGCAGGAAAATACAAATTTTCACTAGTTGGAAAGTTCCAATTAGGTTGCCCTAAGATGGAGATCATCAGGAATGTTTTTGAAGATTTCAAACTAGTTGAGGATTGACAGGTGGGTCATTTCGACGGAAGGCATGTTATAATACAGCTGAGCACAGAAGATGATTACACAAGAATTTTCTCGAAGAAATTTATCACAATTGAGGGCAAACATATGAAATTGCTCAAATGGACCCCTAATTTTGATCCCAGTCAAGAACCCTCAATTGCACCTATCTGGTTCTCATTACCCGAACTCAAGCTTCATCCTTTGACCTACCTATCTTTTATGCAATTGAGACTATCCTTGGTAAATTTTTACAAGTAGACTTACCTACAGTTCATTTCTCAAGGACTTCTATTGCAAGGATTTTGATTGAGCGAGATATTACACTACCAGATGTAGAAGAAGTGTGGCTTGGATCTGCTCACAATGGTTATTGGCAAAAAATCATTATGTAACAAAAATCATACTACTGCAAGCACTGCAAGATGTTTGGACACCCGCAGGAGAAATATTTCAGATTGCACCCACAATTGAGAACCAATAGTTAAAAATAAGAACACACTATTAGTGCACCTCATGTGCCTGAATGCGTTCCCAACAAGCCTGATGACAGCCAACCTGAGGAGGGAATCAGCACAAGACAGGAGTTGGTGTCTGCCCCTTGGATCCCCAAAGGATAATCTTCGAACTGAAAATCAGGATAGTCCCGCAACTCCTATTCAGGAAGCATCAGGTGCAGAGGTAATAATTTACACTTCACATACACTGGAACCTATCGCGGTGGCAACGACTATATTTCCTCCTACTGCGGTTCTAACATCAAATCAGATCGAGGTCACATGAGCCAGTCTTCAGATGAAGAATGACAGGTTTACACTTCTCGGCGGAAGAAGAAGGTTGGGGGCACACTCCAACTTGAAAATTTAATGGATGATGCTTTGGTGACTCCTGACAATGACACGACTCTTCAAAGTTTGTTATCTGTTTATGCTCCTAAAACTAGAGGAAGAGGCATGGCTAAACTGGCTCGTCCCTAGCTACTTCTTTTCTGCATGTTTTAAATTTGTTTTATATTTTATTGAGTTTATCTGTAACTTTTTGTTGGGGTATTACTGTACTTGTATCGCATGGGTAGGGTGCCTCTTTTGGGCTCTTCTCGTACAACCTTTATGTATCCTTTTCTATTTCAATAAAATCAGCCCTTGGACTTTTCATAATATATATATATATATATATATATATATATANTAAATGTCATCTCTCTCTCTCTCTCTCTGTATTTTGGTAAAGCAATTTAGTCTTATAATTAATATTAAATAAAAAAATTTCAACTAAATGGAAGATTATTCAATTATAGCAAGTTACTAATTTAAGTATTGCTTGAGAAATTTAGCTAAATTATACTTTAATTTGTTTAATCAAGGTTGATAAAAGAAAATATAGTAGTATCTGTTAATTATATAAATCTATTAAAATAAAGATTTTTCAGTTTTGACTCGGTTTATGTTTAGCTAACATGCCTATCATGACCAAATCGAGGATTAGAGGGAATTATCTAGTCTTATTTACTCATACGGTTCTGTCTTAGATTTGACCAAAATAATTGCTAGTGCTTGCAAAAATTTGAATAAATTTTTAACTTCAAAAAATATTGTACATCCAAACATATGAGTGATTAGAGGACATGATGATCATTTTGAAAAAAGTCAAAAAGAAAAAAATTATGAGGCTTTTATTATATGCACTAACGGTAGATACGCTTAAGTGAAAGAAAAGGAGACAAGTTTGTTGAGCATGGCTCAACATAGACATGTTAGATAGGTTTGAGGAGAATAGAACTTGTTAGTATGGTGGGTCAAGTTAGTTATATAATTTGTCTTATATAACTAACTCAAAGCTTTCACTAGATCCATCCAATCGACCGTACTAGTTTGATTATCCGCTTTGAAATCGATCGGCCATCCTGACCTGATTGACCTTTTTTCTCAGACTGATCGGACAGCCCATCCCGATCTCCCGATTTTTTGGGTTTGATCAACTGTACTAATTTGATCACCCGCTTTGAGTTCNAACTCGGTTTAAATTTAGCTAACATGCCTATCATGACCAAATCGGGGATTAGAGGGAATTATCTAGTCTTATTTACTCATTCGCTTCTATCTTAGATTTGACCAAAATAATTGCTATTGCTTGCAAAAATTTGAATAATTTTTTAACTTCAACTAATATTTTACATCCAAACATGAGTGATTAAAGGACATGATGATCACTTTGAAAAATGTCGAGAAGAAAAAAATTATGAGGCTTTTATTATATGCACTAACGGTGGATACGCTTAAGTGAAAGAAAAGGAGATAAGTTTGTTGAGCATGGCTCAATATAGGCATGACAAATAGGTTTGAGGAGAATAGAACTTGTTAGTATGGTGGGGCATCTAATTTGTCTTATATAACTAACTCAAAGCTTTCACTAGACTCATCCAATCGATCGCACTAGTTTGATTATCCACTTTGGGTCCGATCGGCCATCCTGACCTGATTGACCTTTTTCTCAAACAGATCTGACAACCCATCCCAATCGCCTGATCTTTTGGGTTTAATCAATTTTACTAATTTGATCACCCGCTTTGAGTCCAATCGACCACCCCAGGTCGATCATCCACTTTTTTTGGTTTTATCAATTGACCCATCCTTTCGGTTCGACTGGTCGTCACGACTCGGTGAACCAATCACTTGCATGCTTGTATGCTTTATATCATATCATGTTGCATGTTTATTTGCATGATATGAAAATATTATTTTGACTAGATGTCTACGATATTCCATTATATGTAAAATATGTTTGCTTCATACGCTTTGCCTATGGCATGTTCAGATGTCTCTTGGAGCATCCATGTGTGGGTGTCTCTTCGAGTAGCCCCACTTGTGTCTTGTTGAGCACCCAGAATTGCAAGCTTCTTTCCTGCATACGTCACTGTATGTGCGGGGATAAGCTCCTGCACACTTTGCTAGGAGGCAACTTATATAAGCTATCCACCCCATTCCTTACGACACTACCTAGAGTGTTGTAGGTATTTCATATTGTGTCAAGTATAAGTCATGCTTCTTAGTCCCATAACACGTACAAGACACAATGTGTGTTCACTTAGGTATGGTAGTATATTAGGGCAGTCTCTTGAAGAGAGCCATGCCTAAACATGCATGTTGTCTGGTGGGAGGAGCAATGGTAGTGTATGCATGGTTATATATTAGGGCAGTCTCTTGGAGGGAATCATACCTAAACATGCACACATAAACAAGTTTAATAAAGGGAGGAGCAATGTAATGCTTATGTATTAACCCCTTTCTGTAGGTGTCGCTCAGCTCCTCCAGCCAGGCATGACTCTGACAAGTTACATGTAGATAGATTTTTGCGCTAACATTTTTTCGTGCAGGCCAAGTCCTTTTTACTTTTTCCATATGTACTTTTTAGATTCCTAGGAGAGTCTTGTAGTAGAAATAAGAGAAGGGCACAGTTCCGAGGCGTTTGATGTGGGAACCATATTATAAAGAGACCAGAAACAACAAAAATCGTGTCACGTATCTTAATTATTATATTTGATATTGATGTATAGCATTAGGACTGAAAACTTATATGCAGAGTCCTGCCGCTCTTTTTTTTTTTTGATATTTTACCGACTCAGTGACACCAGCATTTTATAATTTTATATTGGGCTTAATTTTCTGCTTTCTTAGATGATTGTATGCTTGGATTGACTTCGCCCTTTTTTTATTATGCTTTTGTTTGGGATGTGATTTACAAAAAATGCAATATAAGTTCATTATGATCTAAAACGCTAAATTTGCTACAAAATCTTAATAAAATATTCAAGAAAAATGAAAATCTTAGGAATAAAATATTCAAGACTTTAAAATTCTCATTTTTTACTTTCCTGCATGGCCTTCAGGCAAGACATTTAAAGAGACTGCATGCATGGATATCACCCCATCATATTTAATATGGCTTTCACTTAGGATTGTGGTAGATAATTGCATTCATATTGCATGTTCTGAGGAGAAGACCCCATGCTTCTCCAACCTGACTGACCAAGCCTAAGGTTCTACTTAGGTGATTTTTTAGTGCGTTTAGAATGTTAGAAGGCTCCAAACCTCGACATGTGTAAGTTCTTTTGTTGGGAGTGTTTCAGCTTTATAGCTAAATCTCCCTTTCTCTTTCTTTCCCGTGGTATCCTTGCCATTTCGGCAGATATAAGTCCCACCTCTTGGAGCTTCACCTGATAAAAATAGGATAGAGTTTCGTTCCTTTGACTTTAGAACTACTGAGGTTCCCGTAGATGACGCAATTCACAAATTATTGATCAGGGATTTCTAGACGTGTTGGGTCAACTACCTTCACGATGAGGTAGACTTAGTGGCTTGAGATGACGGGTCAGTCGTACCCTGATCAGGCTACCTCTACATTTTAGGATTACTGTACCCTTCCTTGGTTGAGCCCTTTGAGCTTTGTTGTCCATTGCGACTTCGTTGATGTCTTCTTAATGGCCCCTACGGCTCCCGAGGCGATGAGATGCTCCTAGTTGAAATAATCATCCTTTGATGACCTATTCTCCAAGTTCATGATAATATATGCGAAACTCATTTTATAGAGAATATTCTTGGGTATCCCCCAAGATGTAATTAACCAGAGAAATACATTCCTCTAGGAGACTCTTAACCCCTAAAAAAAATATTCTTTTTAGTTCTTTGGTTACGTGTAGTTTATGCAAAGATTCTTTTCGTGGATGTTGTTTTTTGAGATACTTCAATCTGATCCTATTAGGATGTATATTCTCGACCCATCACACGAGGATTACCCATATATAAGTTTTTTTTTGTTTATCTATCTCTTGTCATATTTCCTTTCTATTTGATTCCTCTCTTCTTTGAATCATTTATAATGATCCAAGTGGGAAATTTATCCGAATAAGAGAATTATAAGATGACATACAAATAGACAAGCTGACGACTTCAAGGCTTTAAAAAAACCAAGAAAAACAAATTTGACGACTTCGCTGGGGAAAAGTCTATCTCTTCATATTGGGAGTTTCATTTTTATTCTGGGGATATAGGCTATCTCTCCATATTTGGAGTTTCACTCATATTGTTGTGACCCGATATTTTTTCCTCAAGTCACTTGTTGAGTTTTTTGTGAGATATTGATTTTCAGTCCATGCGCCAATTGCTATGGTTAGCGACTTGATGTTTTTTGTCTCGTTTTCTCACCCACAACATTTCATTCGCTACATAGTCACATGCATCTGTGATGTTGTATTGTCTTTTTGTGATTGGTTTTTTCTTGGCCTTTCTTTTTTGTTGATCGTTGTCTCCTTTTGTTTGAAAAACATAGCGAGCGAGAGAGTTGTTACACTCGCTACTACTGAGAGGAACTTTGTTTCCTTCACCCCCAATGTCTTCCGTGCCTCGAAGATAATATAGCCTTCGGTTCCTTTGAGTAACCCGTTAGGATTACCTTGGGCGATCCTACGCCTTCTGAGGCTTCTGCTCTGTGCCCGTCCCCTAGAAAGGGGAGTCAAGCCTATAAAGTCATTCATGCTGTAGTGGCTCACGTTGAACCCACCTCTTATGCACAGAAGAGGCCGACACCCGATGACGATGCATTGCAGTGCCCGTCAGTATTCTCTAAGTTGTTAGGTCGTCTGTACGCCTTTTCACGGATCTCTACAGGTCAATCTTCTGGCAGCACTAATGCTGCTGTTATTTCCCATGCTATAATTTTAGACCCTTTTGTCCCTATTCTCTTTGAGGTTGATCCTACTCCTAGGTTGGGAAGGAAGGCCCGGAGGACTCGGAACATTTTGCTCAGGGTGGTTCAAAATTAGGCTTCTACCCTTGTTGTTTCAATTCATGTTCAAGCGGAGTCCCAAAGTCCCCTTGGCTAAGAATCCTTTTTTTATACTTTCTGGTTGTGAGGACTACATCCCCACCAAGATTGCCTGGAGGGCTCCCCCTCCTCGTCCTGGTATAAGCCGCCTCAGACCCACTGTTTAGTTTAAAAAGGCCACCACAAACCTTCTTTCAAAGAAAATTATCGGGGTCATCTTCTCTCGAGGAGAAAAGGGCCTAATTCTGAGGAGGTATCCGCTCAGGTCTTTAATACATCTAAGCTAGTCACGAGAGAGCTTCTCTACTTCCCCCACCCTGGAGGCTACTGTAGCAGATTGGGCTTCGCTTGTCGATCCACTGCTCGACCGTTGTATTTACCCTAGATTATGGAGGTTTTCATGCATGTTGGGGCATTGTTAGGAACCCCCAATGTAGTGTTTAATGCCGATGCACAAGAGTTTGTTCCTGTTGTTGTTAGGTTCACAGAGCCCACACCTGATGTGACTTTTTAATATTAATAAAAAGAAAAAAATATTATTGCTTAGTTAACTCTAAGATCTCGAACTATGAGAGGTTGGATCCCATTATAAAATCAATTAAAGATAATTTTCATACAAGTTCTTAAATTCCTTGAAAATTGGCATTTTTTTGTTTATATATATATTTCTAAAGGTGAAATCCATATTTGGTCCAGTGGGCACCAAATATCGATTCCCTTATATAGGTTGAAAACCCAGTGTGCTTGATTCTGATTCGAAGAGCCCGCGCCGCATGATTCAAACCCCCGACCTGAGGGACTTATGTCAGATACCGCACCAATGAGCCAAGTCTTTCGCACGACATTTTTTTTGGGCATTTTTTCTTTATGTATATATATATATATATATATATATATATATATATATATATATATATATATATATATATATATA
>JXCR01061086.1:0-201927 GCA_002079205.1 Phalaenopsis hybrid cultivar
ATATATATATATATATAAGTGAGGAGAAGCTTGAGGAGATGCCTAATAAAAAATTAGCTTCATTTGGACCTACCTAAAGGGAAAACCTGAATACAGTCCTGAACTTATATTTATGGAATAAGATCTTTTACTAGTAATGTTCTCATGAAGTTCCTATCATTTGAATATTTTAAGTGACTTGATACAATATATAATTCATTTGATCTTTTACTAGTAGTGTTCCCATAAAGTTCCTATCATTTGAATATTCTAAGTGACTTAATATTACAACATATAGTCATTCTTGAAATGTTAGAAAAGTAGAACTCTTAAACTTGATGACTAGATAATCTTGTGGCTATAGAGTTAATTTTATTACTTGAATAATTACTTGAATCTCTGAAAATCTTACTATGGTATTTACTTAAATCAAAGTTATAGTATTTCTGAATTAAAACTTTATAGACTTGATGACTAGATAATCTTGTGGCTACAGAGTTAATTCAATTACTTGATTTTTTTCTAAATGACTAAATAATCTTGTACCATAGAGTTAAATTAATTACTTGAAATTTTTCTGAAAATCTTACTATGGCATTTACTTAAATCAAACTTATAGTTTTTTTGAATTAAAACTTTACCACAATAGATCATAACTTTTATGTGGTACTGAAATTACTTGATGACAAGTAATAGTTAAGTTTGGGGAATTTTGACCAAAGGAAAATATGTTAAGATTTTCATGCCTATTTTACATTGATTTTGATGATATTTCACTTTAAAGAAAGGTATTTTTGATGTTTTATTACAGGTATGTTGAACTATGGTCATTGGAGCAAAAAGATGCAAAAAGGAGCGAATTTGGAGCAAAAAGGACCAAAATAAGAAGATTTGATCTTGCGCGCCGATGGCAGGCTCGACGCCACCGACGGTGAGTTTTTCCCGAGAGTCCATAATTAAATATTCTAGAAGGCCGCCAACGGCGAGCACGTCGGTTCTCTCAATAGATGCATTGAATGTGGACAATTTTTGAAGGGACGCTTGGGCAACTCTTGAAAACTCTTCTACAACTTTAAAAGAAATAATTTGGAGGCCAACAAAGGTGGTGTCCACGGGGTGTCCACGGAGTTTTTGTTGTTTGTGGTGCTCATTGGAGTGTAGAGAGTGGTTAGTACTTTGAGAGATTGTAAGAGTGGAGGGAAAGTAAGAGATTTCTTCCTCCTTGCCGCTTCAAAGGAGAATTTTGTGTGTTGTAAAGCAAGGAAGAGATTCAGAGGAACTTCGAGGAGTTTGCTTGGGGAGGAATTAGAGAGAAGTTGTATTTACTTCTTGAAGTTTGTATGATTTTGCTTTTATATATAAATTCCAAGCTCTGTCATATCTTCTCCATGAGTTCTGAATAGTTTTCTCGATCTTTCTCCTTTTCTTGAGATTTTGAGAAATGATGATTTGAATTGGTTGTGCCATTAGAATGTTAAAGACATTGTGATGATCTTTTCACTTCAATCTTAATTTACTTTCAATATGGCCAATTGATTTCTTAAAATATGTTGAGTTTTACAACTAAAGTGATGATTACATCCAAGATTTAGGGAGGTCAAAGTCCTTGAAAGTTGGGTGCAAATAAATAGGGAATTAAAATTATCGAGTGTAGAATTGGAGATTTTAGAGTGACAGGCTAAAATCCTCAATTTAGTCCTATCATTTTGGTGCTGATGTTTAGATGTTAACTCTCAGGCGAGGGGAACGTGGGAGCTCCAAAGTAGCCACAGATTCGGTCACCAAGCATAGGATTAGTCATTGTTCTTTATGCCTTATCAATTTAGGTATGCTCCTATTTGGCACAATACAATTTGAACTAATTCAATTTATTCATTCACTTATATTTCTTGACAAAGAGAAGGATGCTTTCTTATATATTGAACTTCACATTAGAAACTTTATTAGTAGAATTAGTTAATTAAGAGTTTACTAAAATTACATTTTTATTTTAATTGCCTATTAGTTACAAACATGCAATTTGAACTATATTTTTGTGATTAAGTATTGATTTTTAAATCCTAGTTCGTAGCCTCTAATATTACTCCTTGTGGGATCGATATCTAGGACTCCATTAGAGCCCTGTATTACTTGAGCGATACGTATACTTGCATTGATAAGTGTGACAGGATCGATATCCAGGACTCTATTAGAGCCCTGTATTACTTGAGCGATACGTATACTTGCATTGATAAGTGTGACTTTGCAATTATTGAATATTTTGCCTTTATCAAATCTATAACCGCTGTCAAGTTTTTGGCGTCATTGCTGGGGATTTAAATCTTTTAGCAGCAGTATCAAATTCTTGTATTTTTAAGCATATATAAAGTCATTGTCAATGACATGTTTTAAAAAATTTATTAACATCTTTAAAACGAGCAGGCCAATAAAATCCATCTTGCAAAATGTTATGTGCAGTTTTATTTGTTCCAAAATATCCTCCAAATTCAGAATCGTGACATTTTTAGTTATTTGTTGAGTTTCTTTATAAGGCACACACCTCGTAATAATTAGATCTTTACATTGTTTATATAAATATGGGTCATTTCAAAAATAGATTTTTGAATCATAAATAAATTTCTTTAATTGTTGATTCTTAATATCAGGTGGTAGAATATCACTTACAATATAATTTACTACATCGACATACCGCAGTATATTCATTATATCAATATTGTATAATTGTTCATCAGGGAAAGTTTCCAAAATTTAATATGCAAAATTAGTTAATATTTCTTTTTCTAGCTTAGATAAATGACATGTTATTTGATTATCATTTCCCTTTATATCAATTACCATAAAATCATACTCTTGGAGAAGAAGTATCCACCAAATTAAACTTGGTTTAACATGCTTCTTTTGCATCAAGTATTTGATAGATGAATGATATGTATGCACTATACATTTGATTTCGATCAACTAAGGTCTAAACTTATGAAAGACATAGATAATAGCTAATAATTATCTTTCAGTAATAGTGTAATTAATTTGAGCATCATTTAGAGTTTTGCTAGCATAATATTTTACTTTAAAAACTTTGTTGTGTCATTGTCCTAAAATAACTCCAAGAGCATAATCACTAGCATCGCACATTATTTCAAATGGTTTCTCCCAGTTAGATAGAATTATTATAGGTGCAGTGATTATTTTTTACTTCAATAATTTAAATGCTTTTATGCATTCCTCATTAAAATCAAATTTTGTTTCCTTTTCTAAAAGTTGGCATAATGGTTTAGTTATTTTTGAAAAATTTTAATGTAACGCCAGTACAAACCAGTATGTCCTAGAAAACTTCTTACCCTCTAACCGTAGGAGTGGTAAGTTCTCAATAACTTGAATTTTTGCAGGATCTACTTCCATGCCATTTTCAAAAATTTTATGCCCAAGTACAATTCCTTCTGCAACCATACATTAATATTTTTTCTAATTTAATACTAGGTTGATTCGTTCACTTAATTCCAGAACTTTTCTAAATTATTTAAACATAATTCAAATGAAGTCCTAAATATAGAGAAATCATTCATAAATATTTCCATTCCATTTTCAATCAAATTACTAAAAATTGACATCATACATCTTTGAAATGGCACAGGTGCATTGCATAGTCCAAAAGGCATTCTACGAAAAGCAAATTTTCCATAAGGGCTTGTAAATGTTTTTTTCTCTTGATCCTCAAAAGAAATTAAAATTTGATGATACCTGGTATATCCATCTAAAAAGCAGTAATATTTGTTTCCAGCCAATCTATCCAACATTTGGTATAAAATGGGTAAAGTAAAGTGATATTTCCTGGTGGCTATGTTTAATTTTCTATCGTCTATACAAATTTGCCAACCAGTAACATGTCTTAATGGAATTGATTCATTTTTCTCATTTACTTCAACGTCGCTCCTCCTTTCTTTGGAACACAGTGAATTGGACTTACCCAAGCACTGTCTGAAATAAGATATATAATTCCAGCATCTAACCATTTTAATATTTCTTTTTTAACAACTTCTTTCATTATTGGGTTTAATCTCCACTGAGGAACAACTTTAGGTTTGTATTGTTCATCTAATAGAATTCTGTGCATACAAATTGAAGGACTAATTCCTTTGATATCTGCTAAAGTCCATCTAAAAGCCTTTTTACATCTTTTTAACATTTCTATTCATTTTTATTCATGAATTTCAATTAAATAAGAAGATACAATAACAGGCAATATAGATGAATCTCCTAAAAACACATAATTTAAATGGGCAGGTAATACTTTTAGTTCAAGTTCATGTTATTTAATACTTTAAGGAATAAAATTTTTATTATCATTTTCGAACAAATCTAAAATTTCAAATTTGTCCTGAATATAATCTAAATTCTCTTCTTTTATTTCATTCTCATAATATTCTTCTTGCCTTAATTTTTCTTCAAACACTTCCTTAAATTGCTCATTACTCGGATAATCAGTAACTTCCATTCTAAAACATTCATTATCTTTTCTATTATAGGATATTTCATAGCTTTCGCAATATTAAATGTTACTTTTTGATCATTAACTCTTATTATTAATTCTCCGTTTTGCACATCTTTCACAGCTCTCCCTGTTGCAAGAAATGGTCTCCCAAAAATAATAGAAATCTCTTTATCTTCCTCCATATCTAATACTATAAAGTCTACAGAAAAAGTAAATTTATCCACTTTTACTAACACATCTTCTATAACTCTTTTAAGATAAGTTATTGATCGATCAGTAGGGGAAATCTCTCCTAAATCTAAACATTTTAAAATTGATAGAGGCATAAGATTGATACTCGCTCCTAAATCACATAAGACTTTTCCAAAGAAATTTTCACCAATAGCACAAAGTATAGTAAAACTACCAGAATCTTTTAACTTTTTAGGAAGCTTTTTCTGAAAAATAGCGCTACACTCTTCATTGAGTGCAACGGTCTCATGATCTGCAAATTTCCTTTTCTTGTTTAGTAAATCTTTCATAAATTTCACATAACTTGGCATTTGTTCCAAATCCTCATTAAAAGGATTGTTTATAGTTAACATTTTAAGAATTTTCAAAAATTTTGTAAATTATTTATCTTTATTCATCTGCTTCAATCTTTGAGGAAATAAAGGTCGTGGTTTTTCTAAAGAAACTTGTATTGGTTCATTTTCATTGTGGTCGCTTTTAATCTCTTCCTCAACCTCAGTTTTTCTTTGTATTCTTGTTTCTACTTCTTTTCCACTTTGTAATTGAATAATTTTAATTTTCTCCTTTTTTTAATCTTTTGGATTAACTTCCACAGTACTCAGAAGAATTCCTGATGTTTTGTTACTAAGTGCAATGCAATATGTCCTAATTGATTTTCAATATTTCTAATAGCAATGCATTGATTTTGCATTAGATTTCCCATATTCAACATTACTTCTTCCATCATCAACTTCTTTTCCTTAGCTTGTTGGTTAATCCAGGAGGATAATAAGCTCAATAATTAGTATTTCCTTGGATGTTTAAATTTCTTAAGGGGTTCACCAAATTTTTATAATTATTCCAACTAAAATTAGGGTGATTTTTCCATCCAAGCTTATAATAATTATAATAGGGATTGTTATTTTGATTATTTATAGCATTTAAAGTTTCATAAGATGATTGAGTATCAATAGTGATTTTTTCTCTCATACTGGTGGTATTTGAGAATAGTTCACTCTGATTTGATCAATCTTTTTTGACACAGCAGCAATTTGAGATGTTAAAATAGAAATTGCAACAGAGTCATGAATACTGGTTACTCTCTTAGGATTTAACTGTTCAGAGGACCATTAAAAAATGTTAGTAGCCATTTCTTCTATTAAAGAGTATGCTTCATCAAAAGGTTTTAACATTAGTGATCCACCTATAGTAGCATATATAATATATCTAAGTGATCATACTAATTCATTGTAAAAAGTTTAAATTATTAACCAATCATGTAAAGCATGGTGTGGACATTTCCTAAGGAGATCTTTAAATCTTTCTCAGGCTTCATATATCGATTCCGCTCAAACCGATTAAAACATGTAATACGTTTCTAAGCTTAGCAGTTTTCGAGGGTGGAAAATATTTAGCCAAAAATTTTTGTGATAGTTCTGCCCAAGTTCTGATAGATCCAGATGTTAATGAATTTAACCAAGCTTTAGCTTTATCCCATAATGAAAAAGTAAAAAGTCTAAGCCTAACAACATTATTAGACACTCCATCATATTTAAAAGTAGCTCATATTTCAAGAAAAGTAGAAAGATGTAAGTTAGGATCATTAGTAGGTGTTCCTCCAAACTTAGATTAATTAGAAATAAGTGTATGATCCAAACTTAAAGGAGACTTCCACCAGTTTGTCAATAACTGAAGATGAGTCGGAGTTTGTTATTGATTCTACACCCTCTGAGGCCCCCGATGAGCAGTGTGCATGATGCCCGACATGCAATGACAAAATACTAAGACAGACACGATTGATAGGATCATTCACAGAGTGCCCAGAGTATAATGTCCTCCACCTGGAGCTTTATGTGACATTTGAAGAATACACGACTACTAGCATGAGATTCAGAAGTGCAAAGCACTCGGATGTTGAGCCATACATACTATAGTTTGTAGAGCCGCCACAGTCATGGAATCCTTCAATGGTTGAGTCAGAGGAGTAGCCCTGAAGTTTGCAAGGGATTCCCACATTAGACCTTGAAAGAATGACTAGAGTCCAAAGCTGAGAATTTGAGTATTAGGAAGAAATCAAGGAAAATTTTTCAATATCCTGGAGGGTCTTGAATTACATACTGGAGTATATTAGAATGTGATGAAAGAAAGATACTAGATATGTTTTTTAATTAAGGGGTAGAGGCCGAGCTAGTTATTTAAAGATAAAGACCTATTCTGAGTCACAAAAAAGGATTCAAGGAAAAGGAAGAATCAATATTCAATGCGGTTGCTATTACAATTTTACAAAAAACAAGCTGGGGAATCCCTTGGGCATTATTAGATATGACAAGGTGGATCCCCTGTCATCCACGATAAAGCGCATGATTATGAGGATGGTAAGATGAACTATATTGTCAGCGGATTGCATAGCTGCATCATCAATATCTATGAAGAAGGAAACTGCATTCCTCCCCACATTGATCATCACGATTTTGTCAGACCATTTTGTACAGTTTCTTTCATAATTAAGAGGAATATATTATTCAGAAAGGAGATAGATATTTTCAGGCCTGGAGAGTTTAGAGGGTCAGTTGAAATTCTGCTACTAATTGGTTCAGTGCTAATATTAAAAGGAGATGGAGTAGACCTGGCAAAGCATTGTATTCCTAGAGTGTCACGCCATAGAGTCTCAGTCACATTTAGAAGAATGGATGACAGAAAAATATCGTACGGATTCCAGCCAGATCTAGAGTTGGAGGAGCTACACTCGTATGAGATATTAGATAGTTGTACCTCTAAGTGTGTGAGAAAGGACCCTTATCTTGAAGCGTGTCTTAGAAGGTTAAGTTGATGTCGGCGCTATTTTTGGTTGGCGTTGCCCGTAAGAAGTTGTCAGTCATCAGAATCGAAATCTTGTTGCCCATTTTGGAAGGACATTTTAATTTACATATATATTCAGTTTTAGAAAAATATGAAATCAAATTGTCCCCATATTTTTCATAGTTTAAATGAAAGAGTGTTGTACCTCAAATCCTGTATCTATCCCGAAGGATAATTTTTCATAGTTTAAAATGAAAGAGCACTGTACCTCAAATCCTGTATCTATCCCAAAGGATAAGATACTTGAGGATGAGACTCGATCAAATAAACTAAGAAATACATGACGTCCGTTTGGTCTACGAAACCTTTATATTTGTCAACAAGTTCCCCAATTTAATATAAATAATTAAATAGGGTTTATATTAAGATGGGTTCGGACATGCTTCCTATAAGGGCAAGCCCCTATAGTTAACTACTTCTTAAATGAGCAAAGTCACCTAAGAATACTCTCGATAAAATCCAGAAAATATTATTTTCAAGGAGTTTCAAAGGGTAGGACTTTTCAATGAGATCTGACGTAGAGGTGTGAAGGGGGATTGGTTCAAATTTGGAACATTTTATTGTAGAGTCGAAAGGAGGAAGAACTAGGGGTTGTCATTGATCCAGAGGAGAACCTCGGTGACTTCCTAAGCTATCCAAATATTTGGCTTCAGTTTTGAGGAGAAATATTTAAAAGTTTCATCCTGCCAATTTTATTAGTTAGGGCTTACAATCATGTGAAAGGATCACACAAATAGCCTGGAAGATGTGAGGATTTAGGTCGTGACAAACGACAACCTCAGAATTTTAAGGCGAGTTAGAGGTTATATTCTATAGCATGGCTCGAAGTCCTATGACTTTGTTGTTTAACTCTAATGAAGGAAGATTGGTTTATTCGGGGAAGACGGGTTTTACTGTTGAAGATGGCCATGCTTCCCACCATGCTGGCTCCAAGCTCCTTGCTGCGACGAGTTTGAGTTTTTTAGTATGTCAAGTTATGATGTCTAATCAGGTGACCCTATGGTTGAAGTTCTTTAAATTTTATGGGGGCATATTAAAGTTGATTAGAGCGACACCGATTAGGATCCTACGGTTCCCTCTTTCCGGCATCACTATTTTCTATTGGATTCACTTAGTCCAAATGATGGGTCCTACGGTTCCCTCGTTCCGGCATCACTATTTTCTATTGGATTCACTTAGTCCAAATGGTTTGCGGTTCCCTCGTTCCGGCATCACTATTTTCTATTGGATTCACTTAGTTCAAATGAACTTACACGGTCCCTTCGTTTCAGCACCACTATTTTCTATTTGCTTCACTTAGTCCAAATGAATTTACTAAACTCAACTTAATGAGTTCCATAATTTCATTTAGACCTTGGGAAGCCTCGTTAGCAACCGTAGGTTACCTCCTCCGAGGGGTTCCCGATCTTCCAATAAGGACATTTTAATTTAGCGGAAAACCTCGTTAGCAACCGTAGGTTACCTCCTCCGAGGGTTCCCGATCTTCCAATAGAGAAGAAGCCTCATTAGCAACCATAGGTTACCTCCTCCAAGGGATTCCCAATCATCCGATAAATACATCTTAGTTTAGTTGCAATTGTAGTTTTGTGTGATGTTTGTGATTAAATTTTGAGTTGTTTTATATTTTATGTTATGGCGGTGAGTTTTATCTTAGTTGATTTTAATTTTGGTTTTGGGTTATGGTTATGATTTAATTGAAGTTGTGGTTTTATGTGATGTTTGTGATTAAATTTTGAGTTGTTTTATATTTTGAATGCGTGGGGGTGAATTTTATCTTGGTTGATTTTAGTTTTAGTTTTGGTTTTGGTTTTGTGGATATCCTGGCGGGGAATTTTATCTTGGTTGATTTTTAATTTTGGTTTTGGGTTATGGTTAACATGCAAAGCGATGAATTTTATCTTGGTTGATTTTAGTTTTGGTTTTGGTTATGGTTTTGGTTAACATGCAAGAGGTGAATTTTATCTTGGTTGATTTTAGTTTTAGTTTTGGTTTTGGCTTTGGTTTTGGGATTATTTTGGTTCTGTGGCTATCCATTTTATCTTGGTTGATTTTTAATTTTGGTTTTGGGTTATGGTTATGGTTAACATGCAAATTTTGTGTGATGTTTGTGATTAAATTTTGAGTTGTTTTATATTTTGAATGTTGTGGAGGTGAGTTTATCTTTATTTATTTTAGTTTTTTTGTTTTGGTTTTGATTTTGTGGAAATCCTGATAGTTTTAATTTTCATGCAGGGTGAAATCGTTGTTTAACATGCAAGTTTGCAGGTATAAAAGCACAGTATGAAGGTACAAGAAAGACAATGCTGAAAAACTGTAAAAGCGTACCTGGCGAGTCTTCTCGTTCCACCACCTGAAACTCAAAAGGCATGTTAAGGCAGTTTATATGGAACATGAAAGTAAAGTTTTGACAACCTACCTAACCCTAAGTCATATCTTGGTGGGTCCCTATTTGATCAATTAAGGATGATTTTATCAAGCAAAACATATTAAGTTTAGTAGATCTCTGAGGTATCTAACAGATCTAGAGAAAGAAGCAGGTCCATGCTACTCTCTCGCTTCCTGGTGGAAAATCCCGAGTTTTTTTAAACTTATTATGTTGCTTAATAATTCATCCTGTAAATACTCTTAATGCTCAGTGAGCATTGATGTCTCAATTATCCCTAAGAGTAAGGTAATTATCATTTATAATTTAATTTTGAAAATTACATGGGTGAAGGCCCTTAAAGAGGCAAGTTAATGTTATTAGAACACTTCACCAAATTTTGGTTATAATTAGGCTTGTAGTGTTTGAAAGATGTTCAAATTTTTAATGATATTTACTTTTCTAATTCTCATTTAATTGAAACTTGATTTAGCCTAAGTCACCACTAAGCCCTTAAGACCTAGGTGAGTGCCTTAATTAGTTTTGAAAAGATCAAGCTTTAGGTGGTAATAATTCATGATTTGAATTTTATTTAAAAATCAAAATAGGGGTATTAAATTGATTAGTTATTGACTTCAAAAGTCATACCCCTAAGTTTTAGGTTCATTTTATTTTAACAAACTTCCAAATTTTAATAATTTAGAAATTTATTAACTTATCTTTTTCAATTAAGAAGGTGAGGTTGGTTTCTACCAATTAACCCCCTGTGTTTTAAACATCCAAATTAAGATCAGAGGTTACCCATTTCCCTCCTTGAATCAAGCCTAAATGTTAATTAAGACTAAATTTCCAAAATTATACATTTGCACCTAAGGCTCTAACACTTCATAATTTGTCAAATTCAATTCAAATGACTTTAAAATTTTTATCCTACCTCATTCATAGATCAATTAAGACATCAGAGGTGAAAATGTGGTTTTCCAAAATTTAATTTAATTTACATAATTATTTTCATGCAAAAAAAGGATTTTCCAAAGAAAATTCCTAACTTGATTAAGGTAAATTCTAATCCCTTGAAATTTTTACTGGAGGTAGACCTAGACTAGAGAAACCTTTGGGCTAAATTTCATGATTTTTTGAATTTTTTTTTAATTTTTAGGATTATTTTAAATTCTGGGGTATTTATTAAATTTAAAATATTTTAAATGGGGAAATTAAGTTTTATATTTTTAAAAAATCTCCATAAGGTCAGAGAACTCAGAGGAGAAGATTTTATATTTTTTGAATTTTATTTGATTTATTGGAATTATTCTTAATGAAAACCCATTTTTAGCCTTTAAAAATCATTTTTAAGTTTTAAAGTTCAATATCTTTATTTACAAAATCAGGAAAAATATTACAATTGTTCCTAAGTGCTTAGGAAACAATTTAGAGCATTTCCATGAATTTAATTATTTTTGTGATTTTTATGGATTTTTAATTATCTAAATGTTTATAATAGGCTAAAAATCAAGTTTTTATTTAAATATCATTTTACTTTTAGAAAATACCCATGATCACAGAGAACTCAAAAAACTAAGTTTTATAATTTTTCAAGTTTTATTTTGATTTTTAAAATTCATTTTTGTGCCAAAAATGTTATTTAACTTAAAAAATCAATTTAAGTTATCAAATGAACCTAAAATGCTTTGAAATTTTTATGGTGGGTTCTCTGGATTTTAAAAAATAGTGGAGATCAAAAATCAAGTCATTTCGTTGTTTGTATTTTTCAAAATTATATATATTAGTGATTTAGGGTTTGTAAAGATTAGGTGCATTTTGAATGACTTAGCTCATGAGAAACTTTCCCAAGGGTTCTCTGGTCATAGTAAACCTTCCAAAATTTTCTTGGATTTTTCTAAACAACATGGTAATTTTCATGATTATTTTAAGCAAATAATGCACATAAACTTGAAAAATGTAATTCTCTGTCTAGGGACCTCCTCTGACTTTGGAAAAATCAAGGAATGTTCCCTAAGATAGAGGCAACAACATGCTAAAATTACAAGCTATAATAAAATGCCTATATGCATGGAGAATCAAAATATTCAAATTAGTGTTTAATTAATTAAAAATAAAATATACATGACATGGACTTAAAATTATTTCTACATTATTCTCCTTTATTCATTGAGCAAGTGGATATTTTTATTTTATTTTTTTTATTTTTCTACACCAAGATATGAATTTTTTAAGTTAGGGGTATTTAAATAAATAGGAAAAATCCTTATTTATCTATTTAAACAGCACGGCGCCATGTAGATCCTAGGCAGCTTCGAACTCCACACGCCACGCTCCCATTTGATGTCGTCATCCACCTTAGCGCTGACTCGCACACGATTTATGTTCTAAAGAGCTATCTAGCTCGATCTCCTCCGTCCATTTGATACACGCTTGATCAAATGACTCCCTGTCATCGTCCCCGATAGAGTGATCCCATGATCGTCCACACTAAAACCTTAAGATCTCGACTTAGACTCAACCAAATCACTTCAGGTTTGATCCTATGGACTCGTCTAAGTGAGATGAACACATACATACAGTAATCATGCAATTAAATTAAGCCTAGTTAAATGGAGAATCAAAATGGGTTATGGAGGAAGAGAAGTTTTATACCTTTGCTCTGAGAAGTAAAGCTTCGATCATAAGGTTTCGGTACATTTTTTGTGATCCAAAGAGGCTATGGATTGAGTCTCTGGTCTTGGTGTGAGGCCTAGATATGATTTCTATCACGGCCGAATTTGCGTGTTGGTCTAGAGCTACTATAAAGGTTATTTCAGAGGGAGATCTTATGGGGCTTTGGCTTCTTTCTCAGTTGTGAAGGTGTAGGCACATGTAATTGAAGTTTGGTGGATTGTGGAAGTGTAATGAGCTTTGTCCTGGTTTTTGGCAGAGGTTTAAGCTAAAAATTGAGCTTCCACAGTGGAATTCAATGGGGGAAGAGGGTTGGATTGCACTTGGGGGATCTCAGAGAAGCTTTGTGAGAATTTTGGGGAGGCTCTCTCTAAGAAATTTTCAGCACACCTCCCATGGCTGTGGAGGTGAGTTTTTATAAAAATGGCCATGGGGTGGCTCTCAGAATGTTTGGGTGCATTTTGGTGCTTAGGTGGAGGGCAGAGGAGCTCTACAATTTGGTTTGGCTGAGCTGGCCTCTAGGTTTGATTTGGGTGAAGTTCCATAGGGGTGGCTCTTATTTTTTAGCTTCTCCAGCAACTAGGCCGGCCAACCATGGCAGGCGGAGGTGGCTAGGTGCTCAGGGCATCCAGGGAATCTGTCAAAGCAACTTAATGCAATGAGGTTTAGTTTTGGTAAGGGTATCTTAAGCATGTGCATTTTTGGAAATAAAATCCCTTAATTTGGGGGACTTTTTGTCTATGGCTTAGTTTAGGTGGTTAGATGAGTTTTCGCTCAATCTTAGGGTCTAACCAATGGCTGAGGTGGAGTTAATTTGATGACTTTGGGGTAGTTAGGCCATCTTTAATGCATAGGTCAATGTGGGTTCAAGTGATCAAAGCTTGGGTTTGGGATAGGTTATCCATGTCAAATGACCCTATTGATTGATCAACATTGTGTAGATGATTGTTATGAAGATTTTTGGTGAAGGGTTGAAGTGATTTTGAGTTCAATTGGTAAGTCAATTTGACGTATTTTTGGAATTTGGTCGATTTTAGGTATGTTGGGCTAGACATGGATCTAGGTTGGGCTAGCCTTGGGCTAAGTCCAAATTAAATGGTTCATATGATCAAGGGAGATTTTTTGAAGATTTTTCAAGAAGGGATAAAGTGGAAATTTTGGTGTTAAGACTCTCAATTTGATGAGATTTTGAGACATGGCCAAATTGGGGCAAATTTGGGGCTTTTGGACTTAGGTTGAAATCAAATGAAATTGAGATTTTTCTAAGGCTAATTGAAGGTCAATTTCAATGTATGGGGATGTTATGAAAATTTTTCAACAGAAATTGTGGCCAATTGTGTAGGTTGTGGGTTCAATTTGGTGGAACCAAGCCATAGGGCCAAAATTGGGTTTTGATCTAAATCAAAATTGAGCTCAAAGCATGGGTCAATTGAGCTTAGATTTGGTTTTTTTGGTTATATTGAAGGTGAATTTGAGTTTAGAATTGAAATTGGGGTAAATTGAGACCAATTGGCTAGACATTTGAGGTAATTTGGGGAAAATATGGGCCTTTAAAGGGCAATTTGGGTTTTGATCAAAGATGGTCAAATTGTCCAAATTGGGTCATGTGATAGTTGATAAAAATGAAATTGGGAATATTTGGGAGGTTTTGGGAATTTTTGAGATTTTTTGGAATTTTTTGAATTTTGGGGTAAGGAGGGGTATTTTGGTTATTTGGCCAATTTGGGGATTTTGGGTAGTTTGGGTGTTTTCAAGGTGTTTGAAATGATTTTTGAACCAAGTTNTTTGATTTTCTCCGGCGACTAGGTCGGCCGACCATGGCAGAGGGAGGTGGCTGCTCAGGGCATCTAGGGGAATCTGTCAAAGCAACTTAATGAATTTAGGTTTAATTTTGGTAAGGGTATCTTAAGCATGTGCATTTTTTGAAATAAAATCCCTTAGTTTGGGGGACTTTTAGTCCATGGCTTAGTTTAGATGGTTAGATGGGTTTTGGCTCAATCTTAGGGTCTACCAATGGCTGAGGTGGCGCTAATTTGATGACTCTGGATAGTTAAGCCATCTTTAATGCATAGGTTGAATGTGGGTTCAAGTGATCAAAGTTTTGGTTTGGGCTAGGTTAGCCATGTAAATTGACCCAATTGATTGATCAACATTATGTAGATGATTGTTATGAAGATTTTTCATGAAGGGTTGATGTTATTTTGAGTTCAATTGGTAAGTCAATTTGAGGGATTTTTGAAATTTGGTCACTTTGGGCATGTTGGGCTAGACATGAGTATAAGTTGGTCTAGCCTTGTTATAAGTCCAAATTGAATGGTTCTAATGATCAAGGGAGATGTTTTGAATATTTTTTATGAAGGGATTTTGGGGTTAAGGCTCTCAATTTGGTGAGATTTTGAAACATGGTTTGGGGTAAATTTGGGGCTTTTTGGACTTAGTTTGAAATCAAATGAAATTGAGGTCTCATCAAGGCCAATTGAAGGTCAATTTTGATGTATGGCAATGTTATGAAGGTTCTTCAACACAAACTGTGGCTAATTGTGTGGGTGATGGGTTCAATTTGGTGGAACCAAGTCATAGGGCCGAAATTGGGGTTTTGATCTAAATCAAAATTGGGTTCAAATGATGGACCAATTAAGCTTGGATTTGGTCTAGATTGGTCATATCAAGGGTGAATTTGAGTTTAGAATTGAAATTGGGGTAAATTGGGACCAATTGGATAGACATTTGAGGTAATTTGGGGAAAATATGGGCCTTTAAAAGGCAATTTGGAGGTTTTGATCAAAGATTGTCAAATTGGCCAAATCGGGTTATGTGATAGTTAAGAAAAATGAAATCGAGAATATTTTGGAGGTTTTGGGATTTTTTGGGATTTTTCTGAATTTTGGGCTAAGGAGGGGTATTTTGGTAATTTGACCAAATTTGGAGATTTTGGGTAGTTTGGGTGTTTTCAAGGTGTTTGAAATGATTTTTGAACCAAGTTGGGTATTTTTGGTAGATTTGGGAATTTTGGCCAAATTTGGGGTCCCAAAGGTATTTAGGTAACTTGGAAGGATTTAGGGGCAAAATGTGAGGTTGGGTATCTTGGTAGAGTTAGAGTGCCAACCACTATCAATAAGCCATGGTCCAATGGAAACCCCAGTTTGGGTCCTCTATGTATTGATCTTAGCCAAACCCTAGCCTAGGGCTAGTGGGTTTAGGGGACCACTACATGAGTCTCCCAAAAGTATCAAGGTACCAAAGCTAGGAAATTTAAGTTTAGGATAGCGAGTGATTGTGAGTGTAAGTATGTACCTTTTGCCCTAAACCAACACCCAGGGTTAACCCTAAGGTCTAGCAGTCCTAAGGGTGACTCATCTTGAGTTCTCCCATAGTGACCCCACCTACTAAGTGCTAGTGGTTAGGACCAATATGTGGAACTTCAAGTTGAGTAGAGAAGAGTTTGAATTTATAATAGTGAGGATTCCTTGTCTATTTTTCTAATAATAGTCAATAGGAAAGTCCTATGGCTAGAACTTAGGCTACTAAAGAAGAAAAACAAAACCTCAACCAAAAGTGAGGTCAACATGGCTAATTGAAATGTTAAAATCTGTTGTGAAACATATGATCTGGGAAATGGAGTATGAGTTCTACAATAAAGTGAGAATCACATTCAATTCTATGAAAAAGTATTTTTTTCATGAAATTAGATGAAAATAAGAAGGAAAATACATATTATTGGGCGAAGAATTCGAGATTTTAGGGCGACAGACTAAAATCTCCAATTTAGTCTTAGTGTTTAAGAACTAAAGCGAGAGTTAGCTTTCAGGGGAAGGGAAGTGAGAGCTTTAGAGTGAGAGCCAATATCCTCCCAGCCTAAACACAGATTAAGAGACTAAACCAAAGATTAGCCAACAATTATCTATACACTTGACTAAGGGTAGAGATTTAAAATTTCTCCTATTTGGAAAAATACAAATTCAAACCATTTATCTCTCTCATTTAACCAAAAACTCATTGCAGTGGGAAAGATGGTTTCTCATATTTGATAACTTCATTACAAAAAACATAGTTTGGTAGTTATAGTTTAACTTTACAGTCTTGCTAGTAGTTGATAATATAGTTCTGGTAGCACCTTAAACATTTGAAATTACCATAGTAGACTTTCTTTATTATTGTGAAGTTCCTAATCTAAATTACCATCTCGAGTTTAAGCCTTCCCTGTGGGATTGATATTTGGGGCCTAAACAGAAAATCCTGTATTAATTGATAACGATACGTATAATTTTGTAGAATCCAAACATAAATTGTTTTAATTTCCTATTCATAAATAACGAACCAAATATTTGGCATCGCTGTAAAGCGGAGTCATCTTTATTATTTTTAAACAACTATAATTTTCGGGATCACTCGCCAGCACATGGCAAACTTCTAAGCCAGTTGTTGCAACACTGGGGGTAATGAAGCCCTACTCTTCTTATAGTTTGATAGTAGAATGTCTGGGATAACGTTTGATTGGTACACAAACTTGCCTAACAGTTCTGTAAAGTCATTTACTGAGATGGAGCAGTTGTTCATAAAAAGATTCATAGGAGCGCAACACCACATTACAATATGGGATCTCGTGGTTGAACAACAGAAAGCCAAAGAGACTTTGGTGGATTATATTTTGTGGTGGAGAAACTTGAGCTTGAAGTGTGAACCTCAGATATAGGAACAACATGAAATTGAGATACTTCTCAAGATCTTACATGGGCCGATGGCTTTCATGCTTATGGGACTTACAATTAAGTTATTTGAAAAGTTACTCAGCAAGGCTAGCAGCTTGCAAGAGGAAGTCAGACATGGAGTCCTTGAAAAGGATAGAGAAGTCCAAAGCAGGTAAGATATTTGAGAAGAAGTCTGAAATAGTAGCGATATTTGACAAGAGAAAACAACCGATAAAGATTCTAGTTAAGCAGTCTCATCATAGTCACCAGTATTCCTCCGAGCATAGTCAGCCTCAGCATCAGTCTGCTTAGCAATATGATCAGTCAAGCCAGTAGCAGTTTCAGTAGAGGATGATTGGGATAGATGGCAGGCCAATTCTGACGATCGCAGAACAAATGAAGAGAATATACTCCTTTAAAGATGAAGCCATGACGAAGATGTTCAGAAGTCTGATGAAGAAGTCTGAGTTCAGACTGCCCGAACTAAACAAGCCAGATGTAATGGATAAGAAGGACCACTCCAACTATTGCCCTTAAAACAGAATCCTTGGACACACCATAGACGGTTATTTTAGTTTTAAGGATTGGCTTGAGAGGAATCTTAAAGAAGGAAATATAACAATTTCGAGAGAATATTCAAAAAGACAAGAAAGAGGTACTGTAAATATGATTTTAATTGAGCCAAGTCCTCCAATAGATCCTGATTCAGATGAGGTTGAATGGAGCATAGTTTGGAGCAAGTCATCTAGATATATGATCAGATTCAGATTGCTTTAGTACAATCCACCGCTCAAAGTCAACAGCCTATCAGGCGCAAGTTGGAGATATCACCGAAGAAATTTCTGCAGCCAAAGAAGAAGGATGTGATCATGAAGACCGTTAGAACGTGGGGTAGGGTAGGGGCTAACTCTATTAGATTGGTTGTCACAGATTTGGGGGAGAAATTCCTCGAACCCCTGACCATGTATGATTATCACTTTGCCCCTCCGGGGTCTTTTGAATATAATAATTATTATGACCTTTGCTGCTTTTTAACTCTCTCTAGTGATGACGTAATAGATTGTGACCAATCTAACCTCAATCTTGATTCTCAAAATGATCCTCAAATCATACTTAAGTCCAACAAACACGTTAAATAAAATGAAGAAGATATCAATGACACTTGTTACCATAGTTCTGGGAGCGAGGAGCCAGCCCTCAAGTGCTAAGGAGCACTGCTTACCATCAACTTAGATTTCTCTGACATAGAAGAAGCGCTCAAAGATTTTCTTGCTATGTTTCAAGAAGAACAAGAAGAGGTTACATAAGTAAATTTGAAAAGTGGAAAGGTCATATGAAACGCCTAAAAATCACCTACTTTTCATATATATTTTATGCCAAATTTTAATGGTTTTTAATGTTATTACACTTTAAAGGAAGGCATTTTGCATATTTGTTTTGTTTCAGGTACAAGAAATGGAATTTATGTGAAAATGAAACAAAAATGGTCCAATTTGAAGTAAAAATGAGCAAGAAAGAAAATTCTGACATGGCACATTTCGATATGTCTTCTATGCATAATCTACTTTATATTTCTTACATATTTTTTAATGAAATTACACTTTGAAGAATGTTTTTTTTTCATATTTATTTTGTAGGTATATTTGCTATAAGCAAAACACAACTAAAACGGGGTGAAAATGAGCTAAAACGACGCTAAACGGAGCAAAACAGTGGAGCTGTTGCAGGGTGGCGCATGATGTGTAAAAATCTAGAGAACTGGTGCTTAATGCACCGATTTGGTGCCAGATGCATCGGAGATTACTTTGTACAGATTAAGGAAATTTAGGATGAGTTTTTCTATGAGTTTTTAAAGGGACACTTGTTCTAAACACCCCTTTGAGTGATTCAATGCATCTAGACACTTTGGAAGGTTCTCTTATGAAGGGATATTTCTTTTTAATCAATGGACATGTATTTTGAATTCAAAAGAGTTGACTTTTGGATAGAATTTTAGAGGGAATTTTGTATTTCTTTTGAGGGAGGCAGCTATCTATAAAAGAGAGGGAAGTCTAAGGCTTGAAGAAGAGTTGTGTAGGTGTAAGTTTTGTGTGTGTGTGTGTGTGTGTGTGTGGCGTGAGAATGAGAGAAAGGGCTTGGAAATTTTCTTCAAGGATTGTAAAAGGAGAGAGAAGGTGACAAATTTCTTCCTCATTACATTTCTAGGAGAGAATTAAGAGTACTTGTAAAGAAAGAAAGTGCTTGAAGAGAACTTCTAAGGATATTCTTGGGAAGGATTATGAGATAAGTTGTGTTCTTTTCTTTCTTTATTTTGTAAAATTGATTTTATATATGAAATTCATGTTTTTCTATATCCTTCTCATGAATTCTAAGTAGTCTTCTTTATCCTTCTCCCTACTTTAAGATATGATTTTGTCATGAATTGATTTTTTCTCATATAGTTTTAAAAGTCAATAATTAGTGATGATTTAAACTTTGATCTTCATTTACTTTTTGATCTGCTCAGTTGAAATGTTAAAATGTGTTCAGAAACAAATGTTCTGAAAGGGCTATGTTTTCTATAACGTGGGGAGAATCACATTTGATTTCATGGGAGAGCATGTCATTCATGGAATTGAGTGTAAATAAATAGGGAAATATACTTTGTTGGAAGCAGAATTGGAGATTTTAAGGCGACAGATTAAAATCCCCAATTTGGTCCAGTTGATGGGAAACTGATGAGAGATTATTAGCTTTTAGGTGAGGGAGTAGTGTGGGTACTATTTTTCTGTGTGTTTTATGTCAATTTAAGTCCCCGGTACAGTGTCAAAAACTTAACCCATCCCGAAATTATGGAGTAATTTAGTTTTCAAAACTATGACCAATAACCTGAACGAATTTATATTAAGAATTTAATGTACAAAATTGAAATGTTATGTAAAATATATAAAATAGATTAAGCATGAAAACAACCTTTCTTTAAAGCGTAATTTTATTTAAAAATATTTTAGAAATGTAAAGTAGATTAAACATAGAAAGACATTGAAATGTGCCAAGTCAGAATTTTCTTTCTTGCTTGTTTTTATTTAAAATTGCACCATTTTTTGCTTCATTTTCTCCAAAATTCTTTTACTTGTACCTTAACCAAAAATATGCAAAATACTATCCTTTAAAGTATAATATCATTAAAAATCATTAAAATTTGTCATAAAATATATTTGAAAAAGTAGATAATTTTTAGGTGTGTCAACTCCCTCAAACATAAATGTTAGTTGTTCTAAAGTAACCCTTTTACTACATAAAAATATGACTTAGGATAGAGAATAACTTATAAATTTCTATACTTTAGTTTAATAAATAAAATAGTAAAATTTAAGAAAAATCTTTAATAGCTTAGATTCAAACTTTAAGTCTAAGAGTACTTAGTAACCAAATTTAAGAATTGTGAATCTCTATTCATTTCAATAAGAATTGCATTTTTTCATATCAAGGATACTTAGATTGTTCATATGAAAAAGAACTTCATGAAAACTTTACCAGTAATGCTACTAATACTCCAATACAAGTTTAGAAAATTTAATAAAGCCTTTTCCTTAAGTTGATTCAAGTGAAGCCAATTTTTATTAGGCATCTCCTCAAGCTTCTCCTCACTCATTTTTCTTTTATTTTCTTTTATTTTCTTCTCTTCTCTTTTTATTTCTTTTAGGATCTTTTCAATCCTTTCTTTTCTTTTTTTTTTTTTCTTTTTCAAGTGAGGATTACTATATCAAGATGTCCTTTAAAAATTTTGAAATTCACTATCCTCTTCTTAAAGTCAAAACTCCTTGCCTCTCATAACTTTATAAATTCATATTAGTTTATCATTTTCTTAATGTCTCATTATTTTTTTCTAACATGAAACTCTAAAATTCTTAACACTTCAAAAGTACACTTTCCTTTACTTTAAAAAGAAAAACATAGTCTTATCTTCTCATACTAAATATCTTTAACATTAGAATTGACCTTTATTATTAAAAACTTTTACCTAAATTTACCATAATATTTGCGAACATAAATATTTTCTTTTAGGTTAAACTCTAAAATCCAAGGTCATGTTAAATTAATTATAAAAATATAGTTAATTGAGAACAAACAAAATTTTGTTTACTTCTTTTTAAAAGAAAATTTTATTTTCCTCCAAACTTGCATTTTAAAATATTTTACATTTAATTCTATAAAATGTAGTACGAATAAAAAGTAAAAGTTTCATTTACTAACTACTACAACATCCTATCAAATTCATATACATGCATAATCAAGATAGAATGATTGCAGGAGAAAGTAAATCTAACCCAAAACATGCCTGCAGTAATATTAAAGTAAAAGGAAGTATAATAATTTTAAAATTTATTTTTCTTCCTACATTCAAACTTGATTTTTAACACGTATATCATTAAGTATAGAAAAGATAAGCAGGAAGAAAAATAGTTCAAAAATTCTATCTATAACAAACATGTACAAGTATTCATCAGGAGAAAATAATATGGAATAGAAAGTAAGTCCAAACTAAAACATGCCTGATAAATTGGAAAGAAAGGTCTAACAAGATATATATATATATATATATNTAGATTTGAACATTTTGGCCAAATTTGGGGTCCCAAAGGTATCTAGGTAATTTGGGGGAATTTAGGGGCAAAAGGCTAGGTTGGGTGTCTTGGTAGAGTTGAGGTACCAACCACCATCAATAAGCCATGGACCAATGGAAACCCTATTTAGGGTCCTCTATGTTCTTAGCCAAACCCTAGCCCAGGACTAATGGGTTTAGGGAACCACCTACAGGAGTCTCCCAAAAGTATAAAGTGACCAAAGCCTAGAAGTTCTGGGTTTAGGGTAATGAGTGATTCTAAGTGCAAGTGATTGCAAGTGAGTGCCTTAGCTCTAGACAAAACACCCAGGGTCAACCTTAAGGTCCGGCAGTCTTAAGGGTGACTCATCGTGAGTTTCCCCCATAGTGACCCCACTTACTAAGTGCTAGAGGTTAGGACCAATATGTGGAACTCCAAGTTGAGTAGAGAAGAGTATAGAAATTCTAATGGTGAGGGTTCCACGTCTAGTTTTCTAAGAATAGTCAGTAGGAAAGTCCTATGGCTAAACCTTAGGGTACTAAAGAGGAAAAACTAAACCTCAACCAAAAGTGAGGTCAACACTTGATTACAAGCTTGCCTCAAGGGACAGATAAATAGTGGTTAATGTGTGAGAGCAGAAATGATATGATATGTAGTGTTATAATTTCTACATAGATGTACTCAGCTTGTCATTTTGGATAGTTTCAGTATGTGATTAGTTGTACTACATGTTTGGAGGTGAATTAATGAAGTTTTTGAATTTTAGCATATTTGTTGATTTGCCTTTCTTTGTGATTGATAAGAAGCCACATGACCACACGATGGTCCAAAATTATAACGAATAACGAATGATACCAAAAAAAGTTCAATGATATAAGTAAAATCCAAAAAAAAATAATTAAAAAATCATATTTAAAAATACCTTGATAATAAAAAACTATGTAAAAAAAGGATAAGGAATAATAAGCAAATTCTCCATGTCTCTCTCATATTCTGTGTTCTTCACACACATTCCACATTCTCTGCACCTTACAAAATCCTCCATGATCTCTACAATTATCAAAACCTCCTCTACACTCGGGATTGTAGACCTCTATTTTACTCCCTTGGGATTGTAGGCATTTTTCCTACTCCCACCTCACCACTCGAGATTGTAGACCTCCGTTTTACTCCCTATAGATCATACGCCTCTGTCCTACTCCCACCTCTACACTTGGGATGATGGACCTCCAATCTATTCCATAGGGATTGTAGGCCTCTGCCCTACTCCCAACCACCACCAGAGATCGTAGACCTCTGTTCTACTTCTGCAAGACTGTAAGCCTTCATCCTACTCCCACCTTAGCACTCGGGATTGTAGACCTTCATTCTACTCCCTCGGGATTGTAGGCCTCTGTGCTACTCTCACCTCAACACTCGAGATTGTAGGCCTCCATCCTACTCCCACCTCAGCACTCAGGATTGTAGACCTCCGTTCTACTCCCTCGGCATTGTAGGCATCTGTCACACTCCAACCTTAGCACTCAGGATTGTAAACCTTCATTCTACTCCCTAGGGATTGTAGTCCTCCGCCCTACTCCAACCTCAACACTCGATATCGTAGACTTCCGTTCTACTCCCTCATGATTGTAGGCCTGCATCCTACTCCCACTTCAGCACTCGAGACCTTAGATCTCTGTTCTACTCCCTCGAGATTGTAGGCCTCCATCCTACTCCTACATCAGCACTCGAGATTATAGACCTCCATTCTACTCTCTCAAAATTTTAGGCCTCCATCCTACACCCACCTCAGCACTCGGGATCTAATCCCTTGGGATTTTAAGCCCTTGTCCTACTCTCATCTCAACACTCAGAATTATAGACCTCAGTTCTACTCCCTTGGGATTGTAGATCTCCATTCTACTCCCTCAAGATTGTAAGCCTCCATCCTACTCCTCCATTAACACTTGGTATCATAGACCTCCCTTCTACTCGCTCAGGATTACACGCCTCCGTCCTACTCCCATTTCAAAACTTGAGATCATAGACCTCCATTATACTCCCTCTATACTTTAGGTCTCCGTCCTACTCCCACCACAGTACTCAGGATTGTAGACCTTCATTCTACTCCCTCAAGATTGTAGGCCTCCGTCCAACTCCTATCTCATCACTTGAGACTATAGACCTCCGTTCTACTCCCTTGAGATTGTAGGCCTCTGTACTACTCCCACCATAGCACTTGGATTGTAGACATATGTTCTATTCCATCGGGATTGTAGGCCTCCACACTCGAGATTGCAGAACTCCATTCTACTCGCTCGAAATTGTAGGCCTTCATCCTACTTGTACCTTAGCACTCAGGATAGTAGACCTCTATTCTATTCCCTAAGAATTTTAGGCCTTTGATCTACTCTCACCTTAGCACTCTGGATTGTAAACCTCTATTCCACTCCCTCAGGATTATAGGCATCCGACCCACTCCCACCTCAGTACTCAGAATCGTACACCTCTATACTACTCCCTTGGGATTGTAGGCCTCATTCCAACTCCTAACTCAACATTCAAGATTATAAACCTCCATTCTACTCCCTTGGGATTATAGGCCTCATTCCTACTCCTAAAATAACATTCAAGATTATAGACCTCCATTCTACTCCCTTGGGATTATAGGCCTCCGTTCAACTCTCTCGGGATCGTAGGCCTCCATCCTACTCCTACCTCAGCACTCAGGAATGTAGACCTCTGTTCTACTCCCTCAAAAATGTAGGTCTCCATCCTACTCCCATCTCAGCACTCGAAATTATAGACCTCCATTCTACTCCATCAGAACTGTAGGCCTCCATCCTACTCTAACCTCAGCACTAATGATTGTAAACCTCCTTTCTACTCCCTCGAGATTGTAGGCCTCCAACCTACTCCCACATAAGCATTCAGAATTGTAGACCTTCGTACTAGTCCCTAAGGATTGTAGGCCTCTGTCGTACTTCCATCTTAGCACTCCAGATTGTATACCTCTATTCTACTCCCTTAGAATAGGCCTTCGTCCCACTCCCTTTCGGTCGCCTCTTAGGTTGGTGTGAGTCCCCGAGCTTTCTTCCATAATGTGACATCCTTCGCTACTTCTTGAGTTGGATGTTAGTCCCGGAGTTTTCATTCTCAATGTATTAAATTTGAAATTCCCTTTTGTTACCTCTTGGGTTGGATGTGAGGCCCAGAGCTTTCTTTCACAATGTAGCACCCCTTCTCAAAGATCCGGTCTTTTCACACATCCTTAATTCTTGAAATTTTCTTAAAATTGAATGTCGGCACAATTTTAGAGGGGTTGTGGAGTTGTAAGTTGCCAGTATGGATACCCCAACACGCATTTTGATTTAACTTAATATATAATTTAAAAAAAATAGTATTTTGAATTTTGGAAAATACAAGACCGGAACGATCTCATATCCCTAGTTGTTTAAATAAATGAGACAAATATCGCAAGTAATGTATCCATTTTGAAGGATAAAAACATCACTTACTAGTAAGACTCGAATAAATAAGCTTTAGATTGTGTGACATCCGTTAAGTCTGTGAAATCATTTTATTATTATAAGCAGACAAGTTCCTCGATTTAATATGAAGGATTAAATAGTGTTTATATTAAGCTGGGTTTGGAAATGCTTCCTATAAGGGCAAACCCCTATAGTTAATTACTTCCTAGATAACTGAAGTCACCTAAGAAAACTCTCGATAAAAATCAGAGGATATTATCTTCAAGGAGTTCAAAGGAATAGAACTTTTTAACTAGATCGACAAAGAGGTGTGAAAGGGTAATGGCTAAAATTTAGGACATTTTATTTTAGAATCCAAAGGAAGAAGAACTAGGAGATGTCATAGATTATGAGGAGAATCTCAGTGACTTCCCAAAACTATCCTACAATTTGGCATCAGTTTTAGAGATTTGAATTACTGAATATTTCATCCTGCTAATTTTATTAATTAGGGATTACATTTGTGTGAGATGCTCGCACAAAAAGCTTGGAAGGTATAAGGATTTAGGTTGTGACAAACGAAAACCTCGAAATCCTAAGATGAGTTAGCGCTTATATTATATAACAGAACCATACATAGGCCTAAAGATAAATTGAGGATTTATGTTGTATAAGGAAATCACTTTGAAGTTCTATTGATTGTTGTTTAACTCTACGAGAACATATGTTGTTGTAAATTCTCTTGCTAATTGTAGATCATTGTCATAGAATGCTGCCCAAAGGAAAGGTCCAAGCTCCTTAATGAAGTAGTTAGTTTTAGTTTTAGAAATGTCAATTGAGGAGATGAGAAAAATATCATTTTCTCGTAGTCACAGTTTCTAGTGTGTGAAGTCATGATGTCAAATCAATTATTTCCTAAGGTTATGGTCATTTAAGTTTTATGGGGGATACTAAAGTTGATTAGAGTGACATAGGTTAGGAACCTACGGTTCCCTTGTTCCGACACCACTATTTTCTTTCGGATTCACTTAGCTGAAATGAATTTATTAAACTCAACTTAATGAGTTCCATACGTTCATTTAGACCATGGGAAATCTCGTTAGCAATCGTAGGTTACCTCCTCCGAGAGATTCCCGATTATCTGATAGAGACGTATTAATGTAGTTGTAATTTTGGTTTTTAATGATGTTTATGATTAAATTTTGAGTTATCCTATAGTTTGAATGTTATGGCGGTGAATTTTGTCTTGTTTGATCTTTAAATTCTCGTTTTGGTTTCAGTTTTGTGGCTATCCTAAAAGTTTCAGTTTTGGAATGCAGGGGGACACTGTTGTTTAACATGCAAGTTCACGAGCAGGAAAAGTACAACAAAGAAAGTGTTGGAAAAGAATATGCTATAAATTATAAAAGTGTACCTGTCAAGTCTTCTCTTTTCTCCACTTGAAAGTTTAGCACTTGCAAGACATATGTATATGTAATTTCACAGGAATTAAAACAAGCTTGTAGAAAAAGTAGTAAGTACAAGTTTAATGTGTGTCTACCAGATCCTATGTCATATCTTAATGGGTCCTATTCATTTAAATGGATAGATGATTTCTTAAGCAAGGCATAATGAGTTCAATCATACTTCAAGATATCCAAAAGAGTATGAGAAGGATCTAGGGATCAGGCCCCAGACATCTCACAATCTCTTGAAAAGTCTCGAGTTTATTCAAACTCATAATATTGCTTAATAACTCATCTCTATCCTACCCTTATACTCAATGAACTCATGTTCTAGCCAACCCTAAGGATGGGGTAATTATCACTTGGTGTTTTATTTGTAAATAATATAAGTAAAGATTTCAGGGGCAATTTAGTTTAATTAATGAACTTAGCACTTTGATTTTAAAGATGGTCTTGTAGTGTTTTAAAAGGTTTTAAATTAGTTATAGGTTATTTTCTAAACCTCATTAAATAAAATTTGAATTAAGCCTAGTTCACTACTAAGCCCTTCAAAAATAATGGGTAGAAATTTAAATGTTTATAACTTTAATCCTTATCATTAATTATAAGTAATTTCAAAACCATTAATTAAGGCTTAAAATTAGTGAGTTATGATCTTCCAAAAATCAAACCCCTCACCTTAATATCCTTTTTTTTATTTAAATATTCTTTCAAGTTTCGTCAATTTTAAGAAAATTACAAATTTATCATCTACAAGACCAAAGTGATGTTGGTTACTGCCATTTATCCCTTACATATTCCAATCATCAAAACATATCAATTAAGATTATTTGTTGCCCATTTAGGTTAAGCCTAAATACTAATTAAAACTTAAATTCTAAAGTTTCCCTTTTGCCCCTAAGGCCCTAATACCCTATAATTCATTAAATTAAACTCAAATGACTTAAAAATTTTAAAATACCCCACAAATGGGTTAATTAAAACATCAAAGGAGAAAATGTGATTTTTCTGAATTTATTTTAATTTTATAATTACTTCTAATACAAAAATAGGGATTTTTCAATCAAAACAAAACCTCTATCCTTAAGAAAATTATTGGAGGTGCACCTAGGTCAGAGGACCACTTGGACCAATTTTCATGATTTTTAGAGATTTAATTTAATTATTAGAATTATTTGTTTGTTTTGAGCATTAATTAAATATAAGATATTATTTAAGTATAAAGTTAAGTTTTATATATTTTTTAAATCTCTCTCAATCTAGGGAACTCAAAGAAATAAATTTCATATTTTTGTGATTAATATTTAAATTATTAGAATTATTTTAGTTAAAATTAAAGAAAACTCATTTTTTAAGACTTTAAATTTAATACCTTGACTAAGAAAATTAGGAAAATTATTTTAATTGGTTATAAGTGATGAGCAAGTCAAATGTGGCCTTTTATATATTTTGACAATTTTGCATTTTTTTAGGATTTTTAATTAATTTTTAATTATTTAAATGCCCAAAAATATCTCAAAAATGTAGTATTTATTTTAATTCCAATTTTATTTTTCTTAAGTTCCTCTGGCCATAATGAGCTTTCAAAACAAATTTAGTGCTTTTTGAGTTTTATTTTAATTATTATAATTATTTTAATGCCAAAAATGTTATTTCACTTGATTAATTCATTTGAGTGGTCAAATGAACTCCAATTAACTTAAAATTTTTATGGGAAGCTCCGAAAACATTAAATTACAGTAGAGAATGATTTTTATGTCATTTACATTTATAATTTTTCAAACTAATTTTATTTCATTTTTTAGGGTTCAAATTAACTCCAATTAACTTAAATTTTTTATGGAATGCTCCTGTAACATTAAATTATAGTGGAGAATGATTTTTATGTCATTTACATTTATAATTTCTCCAAACTAATTTTATTTCATTTTTAGGGTTGGTGAAAATTGGGATTATTTTTAATGAGTTAAATCAAGTTTATATTTTTTTTAGAGTCCTCTAACCACAATGAACCTACCACAGTAAATTTTGTATTTTTCTGATGAGTATTTTAATTAATATAATTTTTATACTAAAACCAGAACCATTAACTTGAAAATTAAATATCCATGCCTAGAGATCTCTTCAGACCTTGGAAAAATTAGGAAAGCCTCCTCATAACACATACAATCAAAGACCCAAAAATCAAGTCATGATGAAAAACCTATGCAAATGGAGAATAAAAATAAGAAAACACCATTTAATTAATTAAGAATTATACATCAATCAAATGGACATGAAAATATTTTCACATTGTTTTCCTTTGTTCGCTGAGCAAGAGGGTATTTTTATTTCATTTTTCTGATTTTTCTACACCAAGAGATGACTTTTTGAAGTTCTGGCGATTTAAAAAAAATAAGAAACTCCTTATTTTCCTACTTTAGTGATGTGGCGCCATTTCAACCTAAGCAGATATGAACCCCAGAAAAATCTAAATTTCAAATGCAAATGTTGATTTCAAGCAGCATCACGTCGGGTAGTTTATCTTTAAGTAGCGACCATTGACTGGCAACATAGGTCTTTCACCTCAGAAATCCACCAGCTGGTAAGATCCTTCTGAGTAAACTTCTTCTATGACAAATCGTCCCTCCCAAGTTGGTTCAAATTTCTCACCTATCTTACGGTGTGTAAGAATAGACCATTTGAGAATGAGGACATGATCACCAACTTTAAACATCCTCGGGCGGACCAATTTGTCATGAGCCTGCACCATCCTTACTTGGTAGAGCTCCAAGTGTAGTTGTGCTTCTAGTCATTTTCCCTCAAGACTTTCTTATTCCTCAAGTTTGATTTTTGCACTTTCTTCGGTTGTGATTTGTTTGGCGATGGCAACTCTGAGACACGGTGTCTGAACTTCTAGCAGTAGTACGGGTTCGGACCCGCGCACAAGCGCGTAAGGTGTATTTAGTGAGAGTCCTAAACGTCTTCTGATTTGCCCATAAGGCTTCTAGTAGTCTGTTGTGACGGTCTCTTTTATTTTCTTCCAATGTCTTCTTTAGAATCTGCATGAGTGTTTTTTTTGAAAGCTTAGGCTAAGCTATTTTTCCTGGGATAGTAGATTGTAGAGTATCTCCAATCTATCGCATGTCGTTTAACGAAATTGTTGATCTTTGTGCTTTTGAAGGCTATCCCATTATCAAAATTTACCTTACGTGGAACACCAAAATGGTAGACTATATTGGTCTTAAAGAATTGCAGAACATGTTGTGTTGTAACCTCTCGTAACGACACTACTTCTGCCAACTTGGAGAAATAATCCATAGCGGCAAGAATAAATCTATGTCTCTTAGAGGATGGAGGATCTATCGAATATATTATGTCCGTGCCCCAACACTCAAATGGTCACAAGGCAATAGTTGGGTGTAGCACATTTAGAGGTTGGTGTAAGACCACCCCATGCACTTGGCAAAGGTGACCCCTTCTAGCTGTATCCATGCAATCGAATATTTTTAGAAATTTTGGCAAAAAATAGGGTTATAGCGGTATTTTGGTAATTTGGTGATTTTGGGCTAGAATGGGCAAGTAAGCCATGAAGCCATGCCAAACCAATAAAAGCCATGTGAGGACTCATTTTGGATACTCAATATGCTGGTTCTAATCCTTTAGCCAAATAATAGGGGTATAGGTTCATTCATATGAGCTTTCCAAAATGAATGATGGGACCAAATCAAGGGGCCTTTGGGTTGGGCTATGTAAGAAAGTTTTGTGTGTACAAGCCACCTTAACCATCACTAGACCACCCAGGGTTAGTCCTAAGATCTGACCATCTTATGGGAGACACCCTTTGAGTTCCCCCATATTGAGTGCTAGAGGTTAAGACCAATATGCGGAACTTCAAGTTGAGCAAAGAAGAGTTTAGAATTTCTAATGGTGAGGATTTCTTTTCTAGTCCTCTAGGAATAGTCAATAAGAAAGTCCTGTAGCTATACCCTAGGCCACTAAAGAGGAAAAAATTATAGCTCAACCGAAACTGAGGTCAACATCAAAATTGAATTAATTTCAACTAAAATTAAAGAAAATCAAATTGAATTTTCATCACAACTGTCATTATCATGGACGGTTGTCTCCGGAAATCTGCCTTCCAATCCCAAGCGGGAGTCCCTGTCTACTCCCAAGAGAAAACCTTTTTTATTTGCTTTCTCCTCTGCTCTGAGCATGTTGGCTTAGGTAGTTGTGTTTGTTTTTTTATCTCTTAGGTCAACACCAATATGTGTGGTGTGCTTGCTCCACACACCACACCTTTTGGGGATCCATTTGTTGACCTCACTTTTTGTTGAGGTCTAGTCTCTTCCTTAGAAGCCTAGGATCTAGACATAACACTTTCCTATTTACTATTCATAGAAGTCTAGTAAAGGAACCCTTACAATTAGAAAGTATAAAACTTTTCTTTTCTCATCTTGAAGTTCCACATGTTGGTTCAAACCTCTACCACTTAGAAGGTTGAGCAAATATGAGGGAGCTCAAGAAGAGTCCCCTTAGGCCTGTATGGCCTTAGGGTTAGCCCTGGGTGGTGTGATCTTAGTCAGTCTTGTACACACACACTTGATACCCCCTCACCTTCACTCACAACCTAAACCCTTAACCAAACATGTTTAGCTTGATCCCTTACTCTTTTGGAAACTCATGTGGATGGTCCCTTAAACCCTTAGCCTTAGGCTAGGGTTTGGCTAAGACCAACATCCAGAGGTTCCAAAATTGGTGTTCCCTTGGTCTCATGGCTCACACAAAAGTAATTTTATGATTATCAACCTTAATTGATCTCATCCTACCCAAATACCTAATTTAGCCTTTTTCCCTCAAACTTTCTAAAAAATTACCAAATTACCCCTAAAACCCTAAATTTCAAATATTACCCAAATTAACCAATTTTGTCTAAAAATCATTTCAAACCCTTTCAAACTATCCAAATTACCTAAAAATTTTCAAAATTTCCAAAATACCCCCAAAATTACCAAAAATACCAAAATGCCCCTCATGGCCCAAAAATTTTCAAAACCTCCAAAATCATTCTAAACACTTCCAAAACCAATCTTGACCATTTATGAAGTCCAATTTGACCTTAAACGCCCAATTACCCCAAATCACCTCTAATTTCCACCAAATTGATTTCAAATTTTCTCAATTTCAAATCTAAACTCAAATTTGTCATGTCTTAACAAATTTTGAACCAAATTCATGCCCTCCAATTTCAAACCCAAATTTCAGGGCAAATTTTAATTCCTAATTTGACCTTAAGCCAAATTTTCATCAAATTAAACCCCTTAACCTATCTAATTTTCTCAATTTTTCATTCTAAACTCTTCATGGCATTTCCCCCATACTAATTTAAACCTTCAATTAGCCTTGATCCAAACCCTGGCCCAAACAAAACCCAAACTCAAATCCATTTCCCCAAAATTGACCTAACTTCAAAATTACATCAAACTGAACATTAAGATCAACTCAAATTCTCCAAATTCACTTCCTAAACTCTTTGTGACATCCGCATGGACCCATTGGACCCTTCAAACAGTTTTTAAGCCAAGCTCAAAGCTAACTTTTGGCCCAAACCTTAATTTTGAACCTAGACCCCAAATCAACTCAAATCTTTTCCATTAACCAACCTTAATCCTCGCCTTTCGTGATTAGGCCCCTAGGATGCTAATCAAATCACTCAATGCCCAATTTTAGAGTCATGGACCAAGGATCCCCTAAATTAAGGAGATTTTCCCCCCATTTTGGCTAAGCTCTTCACACTATGTGATCTACCATCAAGCCTTAAGATTAATCACAATTAAAGCTTTTTTGACCCTTCCAGACTCAGTTAGCCACCACCTCACCTCTGGTCAGCCACGCTAGTCACCAAAGGGCTCAAATCTGAGAAGACCTCCCATTCTTTGAACTCAAATTTGAATCTATCCACTCTGACACATCCTGATTTGTTTCTGGCACCAAACTCCTCTCCACATAAGCTTATTAGCACAAGCCAATTAGAGCATGAAGCCCTGCCCTTGACCATGCCTATAAAAAGCCCCATTTTTTACCAACTTCCAACTGTGTCAAATCCTTGAGGAAACTCTGCTAATTTGCTTCCAGAGCCTCTCCAAACTGTCTTAAGCTCATTCCAACCACTTTCCCTCATTAAAATCGACTGCCTGAGCTCAATTTTGAGTTCAAAATCTAGAGTTTTTTTTTGTCACAACATTAAACTCCACCAAAGCTTAAATAAAACCACCCAAAAGCTTCCTCAAACCAAATAAGGAAGTTCCCCCATCAAAACCCCCCTTCTATTGAGCACTCTAACCCACTTCTAGACCAAGGCCGCATCACCCCTTTGTGAAACTCTTTCTTAGGCTCAACCTTAGCTCAAATTGGTGCTTGGAGAAGCTTTTTGGAGTCACAACGAACATCTAAAACTAACCCAATCGAGGCATCACCTCTTCGGCTAAGATATAGATCACAAACCCTAAAATATTGCTCAATTTCATCAATTATGAAGAAAATGTTAATTTCAAGGGCATCTAGCTGTATGGATGTGTTTGGTTTGATTAGATGAAGCTATAGGAACAAACTATGAGTGAATTGGTGGAGTATCAAGTGAGATCAAAGAATTTTAGTGTAGATGGTTCTCAATTTAGAACTAATGGGGACGATGAACGGATGTCATCCATTTGCGTGTGTATCGATCCATCGATGGAGGAGGAGTCGGATTAGGAGATGGTTCTTAAAGCGCTGCCACATGACAACCAACACAGAAGGCTACGTCGAATGGGAGTGTGCCTCGTGGGCTTTTAGAGCTACTGAGGATCCAATCAACGCCACGTGGATAAGTAGAAAATTAATTGTATTTTTTATTTAATTAAATGCTGAAGCTTTAAAAATTCATAACTTGGTGTAGAAAAATGATAAAAAGAAAATAAAATAACCCACTTGCTTAGTGAATAGAGGAGAATAATGTGGAATAAAAAAAATTTACCTTGGTTTTTAATTAATTAAATACTTTTTTAGCTATTTTAATTTTAATTAAGTAAATATTAATCACCATGGCTTGAAATATTGGGAGTTGATTTCTTATGACAGTGTGGATTTCTCATGACAAGGCGGATTTCTACTGATTTTCCAAGTTTAGAGGACACCTCTAGCTCTAAAACTCTAATTTTCAAGTCTATTGCCCCATTTTTGTTTAAAATAATTATATAAATTAAAGTATTAATTAGAAAAATAAGAGGTTTATTTGGTTAGATTCCTTATGGTCAAATGACTCTAAGAAAAATATAGAATGTATTTAAATGATTGTGCTTAACTTTCTAACTAATTAAGTGTCTAAAATTTAGAAAAACATTAATAAATATGATATTATTCAAAAATTAACAAAAGTGATTCCACATAGGAAATAATAACTACTTTGACTCACTGTAAAACTTTGAAACCCATTTAAGTTGATTTGATTACTAAAGTCTACCATTCAAATGAAATGTTTTTTTTTTTTTGCATTAAAATAATTATAAGAATTAAACTAAAATTATGAAAATTATGAAAAGTGGCTTTCTAAGTCCCTTGTGATTAGGGACACTTGAGAAAAATAAAAATTATTTTAAAATAAATAGTTCATTTTTGAGCTACTTTTTAAATTAAAAATAATTAAAAATTTTAAAAGATAAGAAATTACTAAAAATGTTCCTAATTGTTCCCTAATAACTTGGGACCCTTTCAAAAAATTTTCTAACTTCTCTAATTTAGTTATGTATTTTTAAATGTTGAAAGTGTATTTTTCTTAATTTTTCATTAAAATAATTATAATAAATAAATAAAAANCTGTCATTTAAAACCTTTTGAACCCTTAGACATTAGGCCTGCTACTTCGACAAGGAGCTTGAAGCTAACTTTGAGGGCAGCATTCTACAGTAACAAGTGGATCTACAATAGTAAATATTTGTTTAGAATTAAATAACAAGTCATAGGATTTCAAGGTTGTTTGCCTAGTGCATCATAAATCCTCACCTTATCTTTGGCTTTTTTACAATCATGTTGTGCAATCTAAGCCCTAACTCATCTTAGATTCTTAAGTTTTCGTTCGTTACAACCAAAACCCTCCTATTTTTCAGGCCATTTATATGATTGTGTCATGAAAGTGTAAGCCCTACTTGATAATAATTGGCATAACTAAACATTTAATAATTTTCTTCTTAAAATTGAAGCCAAACCATAAGATAGTTTGGGAAGTCATTAAGGTTCTCGTCAGAATCTGTGACAACTCCTGATTTTCCCCATTTGGATTCCATAAATATGTTCAAAATTTGAGCCTTTCCTATTTGACACTCCTTGGTTTAATCTTTGAAATATCCTACCCTTTAAGATTCTTGAAGACAATATTTTTTTATCTAAATTGAGAGTTTTCTTAGATGACGATGGTCATTTAAGATGTACTTAACTTTGATTGCTTGCCCTTATAGAAAACTTAAAAAACCTAGCCTAAAATAAACTCTGTCTAATTTTTCATCTTAGACATGGGAACTTGTTGGTCAACAAAATGGTTTTGTATTCTAAAACGGATGTCATGAATTCTTTAATTTTATTTAATCGAGCCTCACAAATAAATGATATGTCTATTCCTTGGGATAGGTACGTCACTTATAGTGTTGTGTTTATTTATTTAAATTATTGTCTATATGGGATCAGTTCGGTCTCATGTTTTCAAAAGTAAAATATTACTTTTCAAATTTATAATATATATTATATTAAATCGAATATCCTTTTCTTGATTCGGTCACTGATAGGCCCAAAACGCTTTATCAAGTCTAACTAACCAATCTTTTCTATTAGTATTTAAAGTTTTTTCGAATATACTTTTAATTTCATGATTGAACAAATCTATTTGACCACTAGTCTAAGGATAATATGTTGAGGCAATTCTAAGTTAAATTCCATATCTCTTAGTTAATGTTAAAATTCTTATATTTTTAAAATGGCTTTCCTCATCTGTATGATCACTCTGGTAAAAATATTTTTCTTTAAAAATTTTGCAAAGCTTTAAGCATCAAAATGGTGTAAAGCAACTATTTCAATCCATTTAGAAACATAACCCACAACAATTAAAATATACTAGTTTTTAAAAGATGGTATAAATGGTCCCATAAAATCCCAGCCTCAAACATAAATAAGTTCAACTTCAAAACTAAACTTTAGGGGCATTTCTATCCTTTTAGAAATATTGCCTACTTTATAACATCTATCATATGTTTTTACATAAATATTAACATCCCTAAATATAGTAGACCAATAAGATCCAAATTTTAAAAATTTAATTACATTTTTATCCACACCAAAATGTCCCCCCGAAATCAGATTCATGAAATTTTTCAATAATTTCTAAGGTTTCTTTAAATGGTAAACATCTTCTGTTAACTTGATCCTTACGTTTCTTATATAAATAAGGGTCTTCCCAAAAGTAAAATTTTACATCATGAATGAACTTTGTCTTTTGGTGGTATATTAATTTGTAGGTTAAAATATCACTAACTATATAATTAACTATATCAGCATTCTACGGAACAAACAACTCAAAAATATTGTCTTTTAAATTGATCTTAGTTGGAGAGAAAGGTTTTCCCATATTCTCAGGAACATTTTTTTATGTTTTTCAATTTTCTCAATTCCCTCTAAACTTCAATCTCATTTTGCACTTTATTATCCAATTCTCTACCACTTCTCAACTAGATGGCTTTAACTTCCTATTTTTTTTATCTTTAGGATTAATTTCAATATCACTAGGAAGTGTTCCTTGAGGCCTATTGCTAAGTGAGTTAGCAATTTGTCCCAATTGATTTTAAATATTTCTAATTGTAGCACTTTCATTTTGTAATTTACTCCCCATCTATCACACCACTTCTTCTATAGACAACTTCTTCTGTTTAATTTGTTAGAAGGTTTATAGTTAGTAACACACTATTTTTTATAGTTTCCCAATGGGTTTGCTTCCCTCACTACTATTTTCCACCACCATAATTATTATTCTAGTTAAAGTTAGGGTGGTTTCTCTATCCTGGGTTATAATAGTTAGAATATGGTTTATTGTGTTTATTATTAATTGCATTTAAAGTCTCAAATGAATGTTGAGAATCAATAAATTATCCCAATGGTTTTCCTTAATCACATATGGTGTTTAAGATAAGTTCATTCTGAATTGGTCTAGCTTCTTAGATAATGTAGCAACTTGAGATGCCAAAATATTAATCGAATTAGTATTGTGAACACTGGCTACTTTCTTAGGATTTACCCTTTCAGAAAGCCATTGAAAATTTTTAGTTGTCATCTCTTCTATTAATTCTTTTGCTTCATTAAATTATTTTGATATTAATGATCCTCTAGTAGCAACATCAATAATAGATCTAAGAGATCATACCAACCCATTTTAAAATGTGTGAAGAATTAACCTGTCTTGCAAAGCGTGATGTGTACACTTCCTAAGGAGTTCTTTAAATTGGTCCCAAGCTTCATATATTGACTCACCTTCATACTGAGTGAATGAAGTAATATCATTTCTAAGCTTAGTAGTTTTTGAAAGTGGAAAATGCTTAGCTAAAAATTTCTGTGCTAAATCTTCCCAAGTTCTAATAGATCCAGGTGTTAATAAATTTAACCGCATCTTAGCTTTATCCTTTAAGGATAAGAGAAAAATTCTAAGTCTAATAACATCATTTGATAAGCCATTGTACTTAAATGTAGCACATAGTTCTAGAAAAATAAGCAAGGTGTAAGTTTGGATCCTCAGATGGCGTCCCCCAAACTGATTATTTTGTACCATTTGGATTATAATGGGCATTAGCTTAAACAAGTTAGCGGCTACAATAGGGGTTTTTATGATCAAATGAACTGCATGTTGTAGAGTTTACATAATCCCTTAAAGGACTTTGTACATGATGGTGTTCATGTGTTCACCATTTCTTGTAAATTGTGAAGTTTTTTTTTTCTTTTTAATTTTTCTTATAGTTTGTTCTAACTTAAAATTGTAAGGTACTAAACCTTAAAATCATGAAATATGCATACAAAAGTAAAAGTTCAAAAAATAAAATTAAACAAAACACTAAAAAATAATTTTTTTGGTATTTTATTTTTATATAATTTTTTTTATTATTTTAAAAAAAAATTTAACACGGAAATCAAAAACTTATATATTTAAATAACAGTACAAGTTTCCTAAAATAAGTCTATAATTCAAATAAAATTTCTAAGTCAAAAGTTTTGTCGTTTCCTTCCCTGGAAGTGGAGCCAAAAACTTGATCCCTGACACAATGTGTGCGTGTTTAATGTGTAATTACTTCAATTTCAATCTCAGAAGATGGTGCCAAAAACTTGATACAACTGTATTTTTGTAATTTTTAATTTTTAATTGAATATTATTTATCAAATAATTCTCGTTTTCTTTCCACATTTAAATTTTACACATTAGGGATACTACGCAAGTGCTCATACATTTCAAGTAAATAGGACATGAATTTTTGATTTTTTGTTGCAGGTATGTTGAATTACGGTCATTGGAGAAAAAAGATGCAAAAAGGAGCTAATTTGGAGCAAAAATGACAAAAATATGAAGATTTGATCTTGGGCGCCGATAGCGAGCTCGATGTCGCCGATGGCGAGTTTTTCCCGAGAGTCCGGAATAGAAGGTCGGTGATGGCACCATCTAGGCCGCCGACGGCGAGCATGTCGGTTCTCTCAACAGATGCATTGAATGTGGACGATTTTTGAAGGGACGCTTGGGCAACTCTTGAAAACTCTTCTACAACTTTAAAAGAAACAATTTGGTGTCCGCTGGTGTATCCAGGGGGAGTCCGTTGGGGTGTCCGCTGGAGTGTTTGTTGTTTGTGGTGCCCATTAGAGTGTAGAGAGTGGTTAATATTGTGAGGAATTCTTCGAGAGATTGTAAGAGTGGAAGGAAAGTGAGAGATTTCTTCCTCCTTGCTACTTCGAAAGAGAATTCTGTGTGCTTTAAAGAATGGAAGAGATTCAGAGGAACTTCGAGGAGTTTGCTTGGGGAAGAATTAGAGATAAGTTGTATTTACTTATTGAAGTTCGTATGACTTTGCTTTTATATATAAATTCTAAGTTTTGTCGTATCTTCTCCATGAGTTCTGAGTAATTTTATCTATATTTCTCCTTGTCATGAGATTTTGTGAAATGGTGATTTGAATTGGTTGTACCATGAGAACATTAAAGAAGTTGTGATGATCTTTCTCTTCAATCTTAATTTACTTTCAATCTGGTCAATTGATTTGTTAAAATATGTTGAGTTTTACAACTAANAAAAATTTGTTTTCTTTGAGTTCTCTGGATTTAGAGAAGTTTAATAAAAATATTTAAAATTTTTTTTGAAATGAAAATATATTTTTTATTTAATTAATCACTTAAAATCATTAAATACTTATAATAATTAAAATATAATTTGAAAAATCATGAAAAGTGGTTCTCTGACCTAGGTGAACATCCAATAATTTTCCCATGAACAAAAAATTTACTTAGCTTAGTTAAATAAATTAATATTAAAAATCCTATTTTTGAGCCAAAATAATTATATAAATTAAATAAAAATTAGAAAAATTGTAATTTCTCCTCTGATGTTTTAATTGACCCATGAGTGGGGTACCAAGAAAATTTAAAAGTCATTTTGAGTTATAATTAATGAGTTATGAAGTGGAAAGCTCTAGAGGCAAAATGGTACTATTGAGATTTTGATATCCCAATTAAATTTTAGGTTAACAAAAGGGGAAATGGGTAGTTTTGATCATAACAAACACTTTTGGATATTTGAAACACATTATGTTGAATGGTAGAAACCAACTTATTGTGACTCGGAAGTCAGTTTAACTGGATGATTCTAAGATGGCGGGCTAAAGCTAGGAAGATAATAATCCACTAATTTGAAGCCCCTTAATTGGTGATTAGATGATCAGCATGAGCTTTAACAAGAATTGAATCTCACTCACCTCAACATTTTGATTATTGCAACCCTACCTCATATTGGATTTAAGGGCTTAGTAGTGAGCTATGTTTGATATTTAAGTTTGTTTAATAAGGTTTAGAAAAGAGAATAGGATTATTTAATGGAAATCTTTAAACACTACAAGCCCAACTTTAATTGTGGGTACAAGATCTTTAATTACTTAGGCTTGCCCTAATGGCATCCATTTACATAACTCTCAAATAAAACATCAAATAACTATTTGGGTAGCCCACTCTTGGGATAGTTGAAACATTAATGTTCTTTGAGCATGGTTTATTAATTTGTCAAAACTAAATCTAACCTCGGATTATTAATTAAACAATATAATAAGTCCAAATGAAGTAGAAACTATTTGAAGGGTATTAAAAGTGGTTTAGGGTTATGCCCCGAGCACTTTTACAATGATATTTTGAAGGATAGTTGCACTTATTAGTCTTTGTTCAAGAAAATCAATCATTAAAACTTTTAAGGATCCACCAAGTTATGTATTTACATCTATTAATTCACCTAAATCAATAAAAATACCCTACACTACTTATCCTACATTAATTGACCCAATACTCAAGGATTTAAGTCTTCTCTAAGGTATTTAAATCCTTGTGAGCAATTGGAAAGATTTTTTTTTGCCATGTATGGATCATCAAGCTTTTGTAAGTTTGAGGTCTAGGTGGTTAGGACAATGATGATAATGCTAATGTGTGCTATAATGAGGGATACTATGTGGGATTTTAGAATAGTATCTTTTGCCTCTAGGACCTTCAATAAAAGAAGAGGATAAGAACCGATGATACTATTAGATGAATCTTAAGGAGATGATTTCCCTCTATACTATTAGATTGTTTGTATTCCTAGCTTGATTAGATTGATAAACTTATGGACTACACCTCTCTACAAAATGTTTTAAACAAAAATCTCTTTTGCATGATAAAATTTATATGCATGAAAATTAAATTAACAATGAAAGTTTATAAAGGTCCAAGGTTAACCATTTGGATCAATGTTACGACTGCCCTTAGTAGATTGTCGGGTTGGTAGCTCCCACTTAAGGTCGGTAAGTACAAATTCCAGATTTGAGCCCCCACCATTACCAATATCTTACACCCAGTCTCGATCTTTTATATCTGACTTTGAGTTTTCTTTTACTTGTGTTTTTCCTACTATTCGCTTTCTAACTTTTCCACACCAGATGGTTCCATTTACTGTCTTGCAATTTATTTAATTCGTACAAATATATTTTGCTTTATGATGCTAACCATGTAGTGGGAATAGGGAGAAGATGACAGGTACACATTTATATTATGCACTACGATTTTATTTTTTTTACTTTATAAGCTTCTCTTTAACTACATTTATTTACTTTATGAGCAAATCACAAAAACATTTTTCAAAATTAAACAACAATTTCATAACGTGTCCTCTTGAATTTATAGGAGTCCCTCGGATGAGGTAACCCATGGTTGCTAACATGATCTCCCCAGTTTAAATGAGCTTAATAACTCATTTAAACTAAGTTCAAGAGAAAATAGTGGTACCGGAATGAGGGAGCCGTGGAATCATAACCGGTGTCACTCTAATCAACTTTAACCCCCCCCACCCCCCCACCCCCCNTATTATTGTATTATTGTAACACAAGCACAAACACACATGATAAATGAGGTCAATTCTTCCCTTAACTCATTGCATCCCACCAAATTATTTCCAATTTCTAATGGAATTAATATAAAGATATATTGGGTACTTATAAATGATTTTATCGAGTCTAATCCCAAAGATAAGATTATCCCTAATATATTGGTTCTCAAGCACCAACCCCAAGCATCACCACAACCCTTTAATTAAGCACCTCTAACAGTTATGTAGATAGTGTAAGTTCATCCACATTTTACCCATCAAATAGGTTAGCTACTCTTATCAAATGAAAACAAAGTAAGAGAAAAAAAAATAACAAAATTGATGGAACTCTCATTGTTAAAATTCATAATGTTTCTTGTAAAATTCAAGTTTGGGTAAGACCCGAGTTGTAGTGGACTCGTCAATCTAACTACTAAAAGAGAATATATAAGTCTAGCCATAATTAGAAGTTAGGGAATCACCTCCCTCATGACACACAATAATCTAAGCAAACCACTAACAATCCAAACATCTACCAATCAATAGTCAAACTTATTAATCCACACCAAAGCAAACACAATACAATACTAACACTTATAACTCTCAAGCAAACTAGATCAAACCAAACTAATAATTATGGGTTTCCTCCCAAAAAGTTCTTTGTTTAACTTCATTAGCCCTACAAATGATTCCACCTTCATTAAAATTCCATTTAAGTAATCCTTGATCAATCAACCAATATTTTCCAGATATGTAGATTCCTTCAAAGTCCTCGAATCTAAATTTTTTTAAGCTCTTCCTTTTTAGATTAATTCATATCCTTATTCCTAAAATCTCTTTCTAGATCCAATATTCTTTCAGTAATTTTCTAAATTTTCATATTAATATCTTCCATAAACTTTATAAGAAATGGATCTTTACAAGATACTTCATGATCTCCTAAATTTTGGATCAGAATCTCTCTATATAATTCAAATTCTGAATCAAATTCTTCTAGGTTACTCTTTTGTTCATGGTTATCTTTCAATTCTTCCCCTTGGTACTGAGTAAATGGTTGACATGGTCTTTCTATATTTATCTTAGTTGAGGAAATAGGTTTTCCTATTACTTCAGAAATGTTATATAAAATATATAAAATATTTCACACATTAGTTATTCTACGCAAGTGCGCATATCACTTGAAATAATATAGGATTTTTTTAAAAAACCCCATTATCGATCCCACAGAGAAGCACAATAAGAAATTCTTTAGGCTAATTCTAGTCTACTACTATGAAGTCTTAATTTGGAAGATGGAAATTCTTATGAGAATAACTTACATCATAATATTCAAACTATAAAAATTAAAGTAAGAAAGACAAATTAAAATGGTTTTAATGAATGTTAATAGAATTGTAACTAAAAGAACTAAGTTTACTAAACAATTTAGTAAACTTTAAGATTAAATTTACTAAGACTAAACAAAGTTTTGTGATGAAGAATTCAACTTTAAGCAAGCCTCCTTCCCCTTTACAATGAGTATATGGATTCTGACGAAATTAAAATCATTTCAAAATATATAAAAATTATTTTGTACCAAATAGCAGCAATCCTATTCTTTACCCTCTTCCGAGTAATATAAAAAACATTTACTAATCCAGAGTTTGGTCCCTAATTTCAAGGTTAGGGTGGGAGGATAACGGTTGCCACTCCATAGCTCCCATTGGTCCCTCACTTGAGAGCTAACAATCTCGCACTAGTTTTCAATCAACTGGACAAAATTGGGGATTTTAATCTGTCACCTTAAAATCTCCAATTGTGCACCCAACTAAGGATATTTCCCTATTTATTGGCCCTCAATTCCATGAATGACATACTCTCTCATGAAATCAAATGTGATTCTCCCCATGTTGTAAAAATCATAGCCCTTTCGAAACATTTGTTTCTCAACACATTTTGACATTTCAATTGATTAGAACAAAAAATAAATGAAGTTCGGAGTTCGAATCATCACAAATTATTGACATATAAAATCATATAAAATAAAATCAATTCTTCAGAAAACTATATCTCAAACTAGGGAGAAGGATAAAGAAGACAACTCAAAATTCTTTAGAAGGATACAAAAAAACATGAATTTTGAATGAAAAAACATGTTTACAAAGTAAAAAATGAAAAGAACACAACTTATCTCACAATCCTTCCCATGCAAATCCCTAGAAGTTCTCTTTAAGCACTTTCCCTCTTTACAAGTACTCTCATTTCTCTCCTAGATATGTAATGAAGAACAAAATCTGTCACCTTCCTTCTTCTCTTACAATCCTTGAAGAAAATTCCCAAGCCCTTCCTCTAACTCTCAGGCCACACACACACACAACACATGACCACACAACTCTTCTTCAATTCCTGGACTTCCCTCTCTTTTATAAAAGGTTGTCTTCCTTCAAAAAGAATTTAAAATTTCCTCCAAAATTCTATCTAAAAGTCAACTCTTTTGAATTCAAATATATGTCCATTGATTAAAGAGACATATACAAGAGAACCTTCCAAAGTGTCTAGATGCTTTGAATCACTCTAAGGGGTGTTTAGAACAAGTGTTCTGTTGAAAAATCACACAAAAACTCATCATGAACTGCCTTAATCAGTCAAAAGACATCTCCGACGCATCTGGCGCCAAATCAGCGCATCATGCACCAGTTCTCTTGATTTTGGCGCATCATGCGTCAATTTGGCGTATCATGCACCACCCTATAGCAGCTTGACTATTTTGCTACGTATGGCTCTGTTTTAGCTATATTTCGCCACATTTCAGTTGTGTTTCGCTCCTAACAGATATACCTACAAAATAAGCATGAAAACAACAATTCTTTAAAGTGTAATTTTATTTAAAAACATTTGAGAAATGTAATTTAGATTAAGCATTGAAAGATATATCAAAATATTTCAAGTCAGAATTTTCTTTCTTGCTCATTTTTGCTCCAAATTGCACCATTTTTGCTTCATTTTCTCCTAAATTCCATTTCTTGTATCTGAAACCAAACATATGCAAAATAACTTCCTTTAAAGTGTAATATCATTAACAAATATTAAAATTGAGCATAATATACATGAAAAAATAGGTAATTTTTAGGTTTGTCATTTTACCCCCGAGAACGTCTCCAATAGACATCGGAAAGAAAATAGTTACTCGTGAAGAGACATCTCCAGTGCTATGAGAAATACTTTTTCCCAGTAAAATTTGAGGCACGTATAACATGGATTATGACATACTTGCTCATTTTAGGAGACTTCCAACCAAACTAAGCATATATGATGCTCTGACCCTATCAAAGGAGATGAGGGAAGCTCTGGTAACAGCCTTGCTTTATCCAAAAATTTGCTTACCTCAATTGTCTAGCACATCCTCATATGAGGATTATTCATGAAAGGAGCAGCCTCGTGTACCTTCACTTATGAAGTTTTTTTGCTTAGTATCATGAATCATAACTGATAATTTTACATTTCAATCAACATCGACAGATTTGTGCTTTCTAGAGTTTTGGTAGATCCAGGAGTGTCACTTAACAAAATGTGTCTACAGATGTTAACCTACTTGGACATTGACGCTCAAGAGCTCACTGCTGATATGATGATGCTAGGTGGATTAAATTAGAAAGGAGAAAGAGCTATAAGATTGATCACACCGCTAGTGAAAGTTGGAGAGCTAGTAACAACCACCAAGTTCTATATCATCGAGTAGAGACCTCTTTCAATGCCTTGCACTACAAAAGTGTATCAAGTATTTCAAAGAAGGACAGGAATATTGTATCAATGGAGATTTGCAACTACTTTCAGTTTGTGCAGTAGGCATCCATGAAGACGTAGCCTATTATGCCCTTCCGAAGAAGATTGCCTTTTTCTTGTGAAGTTGTAACAATGAGATGGAAGATGTAGAGAATTGCAAAGAAGAGATCATTCAACTCCACTTCAACAATCTACTACCATTTCTTCATAACGAGTTGGTAGGGGTTTTTTTAGCCCATGCATCCGAGATCAAGACTAGGGATGCAAGCGAGCAAGAACCAACATGATTGTTGAATGGACAAGGCCGACCATCAACATCGACACGGAAGAGAGTTCTGATGAAGACAAATCTGATGAAGAGAAAATGATAATAAAATAGAAGAAACCATAGTTTAATATTTCCTTAGAAATGTGGAGAAAATTAAATACAAGTCAATGTATGCTCGAATCAACCACTACATGCATACAATGACCCTTACTCTGATTCCCCTTCAAAAGGTCGAGAGTCTATAGTTCAAAGAAGTATGTAGTGTTAGTTTTAAACCAATCAAGTTCTACTGTTCCTTTCCTACTATGAGATATGATAATCACGTAAATTTGGGAAAAGAAAACTATAATGAATTAACAGAATTACCATTTGGTTACTTTTCACCTTCTATTGAAAAGTTAATTCAATAGGGATATGTGTCAAAGCAGATACAAAAGGACAGATTACCACTTTTGAAAAGTTATGGAATGTTAAAAGTTGAACTAATAATTTGAATAAGGGTCTCATACTTGGTAAAAGAAAACTAGTCGATGACTCAAAGTTTCGGTATGGGTGTTACTAGTGAGTCGGAAGTGGATTGCCTCAATGTAGAAGATGACTCTGAAGATCAGCCGATAAGCAATGTTCTTCTGAAATTTGAAGAAGAAAGTAAGTCAACCACCAATGAATTGAATGAAGTCAACCTAAAGACTGAGGAATAGCTCTCTACCACGTTCATAAGTTTGCTACTCAGCGAGGAAGAATCTACAGAGTTAGTCAAGTTATTATGGGAATTTAGAGATTATTTTGCTTGGAGCTATGTCGAAATGCTAGGATTATCTGTAGAAGTCACAGTACACAAGCTTGGGGTGAAAAAGAGCATGACCCCACTGAAATAAGCTCCGAGAGGAATGCACCTCAAAACAGAGCAACAAGTCATTACTGAGGTAAATAAATTAATAGATGCTAAATTTGTTTGAGAAGAACAATCCCCGACATGGCTAGCCAACATCGTGCTGCTTAAGAAGAAGAGTGGAAAAACTCATGTGTGTTGACTTCAGGGATTTAAACAAATCATGTCCAAAATATGAGTTCTCATTGTTAAAATCAGAGTTAATGGTGGACATAGCATCGATACATGAGATTTTCTCCTTTATGGATGAATCGTCAAGGTATAATTAGATTAAGATGCCTCCAAAAAAAGCAACACTAACATCCTTCAGAATACCAATTGTGATCTTCTGCTACACATTAATCTCATTTGGATTGAAGAATGTCGGAGTAACATATCAACGAGCTATGACAAAGATCTTCGATGAACTCATCCTCAACCAGGTTGAGTATTATGTGGACGACTTGGTCGAATAAACCATTTGTACTATTTGAGGATTGTTATCAAATGATTATGACAATATAATCTTAAGATGATATCCTTAAAGTTCACCTTCGATATCTCCTCTAGGAAATTTCTAATATTTGTTGTCTATCATCGAGGAATCGAGATCGACCCATATAAGATTAAAGCTATCTTGGAATTGCCCATCCCAAAACATTGAAATAAATACATTCTTTTCAATGTAAATTAGCATACTTGAGATTCTTTATTTATAATCTCTCACGAAGGTGTCAGCCCTTCTTGGCACTAATTAAAATGGATGTCAAATTTGTTTGGGAAGAAAAATGTCAGCGATCCTTTGAGGGCACTAAGTAATATTTATTTACACCTCCTGTTTAAGGGCCCCTATCCCAAGAAAACATTTGATACTTTATACCACAGCCTTACACAACTTTCTCGGAGCCCTGTTAGCTCAGGTTGCTGATTAGGGTAAAGAAAACATGGTCTACTACTTGATTCAATGACGCAGGTGGATTTCGTGTGTTAATTTTGTAAATATTTTTCAATATTATAAAGTACACATAGCAGATACAATAACAAATATGCAAATTAATCCAAAAAAAATAACTCAGTTAAAAAAGCTTTATCTTTTAAAAATCTTTAAACTGCTAAATCTCCCGTAAAAATAACGCAAGTACACGTGTCACTCAAGTAATAAAGGGCCCTAATGGAGTCCTAGATATCGATCCCACAAGGAAGTTGGAAATGAATATTAGTAAATTTTTAAGATTATAATCTAAACTAAAATTTGAAACTACAAATGTGAAGTGCTAAATTTGAATATAAGTAATGGAGTGAATGCTAAATAAAATCCAGGAAAAAGACAGTTAATCAAAATAATTGCTAAACTTTCAAAAAATAAATTTCGAAAACTAAATAAAGTTTTTGTGATGAAATTTTCAAATTTAAGAATGTATCCTTCCTTTTTAAAATGAGTATATGAATTGTGAAAAAAATAAAATCATTTGAAAACACATATATAAATGCTTTTGTGTCAAATAGGAGCAATCCTATTCTTTACCCTCTTACAAGTTCATAAAGAACATAGACTAATCCAAATTTTCATTCCTAATTTCATGGTTAGGCTAGGATGACACCGACTACCACTGCAGAGCTCCCACTAATTACTCACCTGAGGGCTAACAATCTCGCAACAGTTTCCATTCAATTAGACCAAATTGGGTATTTTAATCTATCAACTTAAATTCTCTAATTTTGCATCCAACAAAGTATATTTTCATATTTATTATCACTCAACTCCACGAGTGACATTCTCTTTCATGAAATCAAATGTGATTCTCACTATGTTGTAAAAAACATAGCCCTTTCGGAACATATATTTCTCAATACATTTTAATAATTCAATTGGCCATATCAAAAAGTAAATGAAGATCGGAGTTCAAATCACCAAAGCTTATTGACATATAAAACAATATAAAACAAAATCAATTCTTCAAAAAATAATATCTTAAAGTAGGGAGAAGGATAAAAATGCTACTCAGAATTCATGAGAAGGATACTAAAAAACGCAGATTTCATATAAAAAAATAAGTTTACAAAATAAAAGAAATAAAAGTCATAACAATCCTTCCAAAGAAAACTCCTAAAAGTTCTCTCCATGCTTTTCTCTCTTTACAAGTACTCTCAATTCTCTCTTAGAAGTTTAATGAAGAAGAAATCTCTCACATTCCCCTCTCCTCTTACAATCTTTGAAGAAAATCTCCAAGCCCTTGACTGTCTCTCTCTCTTTAACTCTCCTTCACGCCACACTCCTCACACCAAAAAAACATCTCCCTCTTCAAGCCCTAGACTTCCCTCTCTTTTATCAAAGGCTACATCTCTCCAAATATAATTCAACATTTCCCCTAAAATTCTGTCCGAAAGTTAACTCTTTTGAATTCAAAAGACATGTCCATTGATCCATGAGAAAAAACTCTTCATAAAAGATTCTTCCAAAGTGTCTAGATGCATTGAATTACTCCAAGGGGTGTTTAGAACCAGTTTCCTTCTGAAAATTTGAGCACATTTAGTCTCAAACTGCCTTAATCAGCAAAAAGTCATCCCTAACACATCTGACGCATCATGAGCCAACTTTCTGTCAAATGGCACATCTAGCACCAATCTGGCGTATCATGCATAAGTTTGCTAAAGACTGCACTGTTTTGGTTTTTGGCACATCTGACACTATTTCGGCGCATCTGGCGCCATTTCGGCGCATCTCGCGCATCATGCGCCAAAATTCAAAATTTCACTATTTTGGCTTCAAATATACTTCAAAAATACAATTTCCTATACTTTAAATAGAAAAACTTAGTCTTATCTTATCGTACCAAATATCTTTAAGTTTAGAATTGACCTTCATTATTAAAATTTTTTACCTAAATTTACCATAATATCCATAAACTTAAGTATAGTCATTTAAAGTTTAATCTTAATATCATAAGTCATGTTAAATTAATTTTTAAAATATTATTGCTTAAGGACAAATAAAATTTAGTTTACTTCTTTTTAAAAGAAAATTTTCTTCCCCTTAACTTAAATTTTCAAATATTTTAAAAATATTTTAGTACAAAATTTAGTTGGTGAAGGAAACAGTAAATGTATGAAAATAAAAACTAACCTTTGGAGGATTTCTGATTATGAAACTGGGCTTTGGTATATTGCAAGAAGTAACTTTAAAAATAACTTACAAGTTTTAAAGCATTAAATGAGACATAATATGTTTTAAAGAATTTGCTGAGAATTAAAAATAGAAATGATAAAAATCTAATGTTACTATTACCATTATAAATCGACAATACAAAATACATGTTTTTAATACTAAAGTTTCAAATGCCAACCAAGTAACATCTAAACAACATATAAACTAATAAAAAACTAAACTAAACCAATAAACTAACTCCAAAAAATATCAATCTTCATTGGCTTTGTCCATCATCATCTTCTTCTTCTTCTACATCATCCTTAATAGGAGCATAAGGAGTAAAGCAGGGGCAAGTAGGAAATTCCACAATGTATTCATCCCTAAGATATCTCACCATAGCATCCTCAAAAGCTATATCATATTGAACACTCCTTTGTTGATACTCAACATTATATGCATTTCTTGTACTAATCTCTCTAATTTGATTCTGAATTTTTACTATATCCAATTTTTTAATCATGAGTTGGTCCATAATGTTTGATAGTGATGCAGGGCAAGAAGTAGATGCCCCTACAACTGATTTAGAGGGTCTATCTCTTCTTCCACACCAAGATCCAACAAAAGATTCAACTCTTTGATTCATATGCTTTCCAATAGGATTTTGTGGTTCTAACCTTTCTTCCTTTCTATGGGACTCTACTCTTGAGGTCTCACAAAGAGTGAAAATCAGGGTAGGGTATCTCAAACCACTTTTTAGAGCTCTTAGCTATGCTCCATGCATGATGAACTATAAGAGCACAAAAATCTATTGCTTTCAGGTTATGAATACAATAGTTTAATACAGCTCTATCCTTTGTTACATCGGCCATATGATTTATTAGTAGTAATCTAGAAGAAATGAAGTGGTGTCATACTTTTCACTAACTGGTCCAGATGGAAGCGGAGAAGTTAACTATCTTACTATTTTTAATCCTCCATTCTCCTCTTCCATCGAATAGAAAGGAAATCACTTCATCCAGTGATGAATCAATCATCACTAAAGCAACATAATCATAAAAAAATACATTCCTTATCTCATAGAAAGCATTGATCCTTTATGCAGCAAATTCAACTTGCTTACCTCTGATCCCTGGATAATGCTAATATGCACAGTACAACATTAACTCAGATTATATTTCACTTATATTTCATTACTTTGCAATAAAACCAAAAATACGATCCTAAAGAAAAATAAGAATTTAACTTTTAATTTATATATATTTATATATTGGGATACTATGCATATATACCTATCGTTATCAAGTAATATAGTACTTTTTGATTAAGACCTGAATATCAAACCCACAGGAAGAATATGCAATATGCACTATTGAACAACAAATTCTATTTTTAATAAAAATATAACTATCTAAACTAAAGATGACTTTTGCAGTAATGAAAATTTAAATATTTTTTGTATTTTCAATATTTTTAGAGAACAATAACAATTTAAAAAGATAACTAGAGTTTTTATAGAAGAAAAGCACTAAATATGAAATATCTTTCTTCTTTTTATTAATCAGTAATAAACATAGGAATTCTATTATGGAAGTACGCCAATTGTTTTGTGCCAAATAGGAGCAATAATATTTCTTACCCTTACCAGAGAAGCTATATAGAACATTAGCTAATTTAAAGTTTGAATAGTTATGAAGACCGACTAGGCATGGAAGATACTAGCTCTCAATCTAGAGTTCCCCTAATTTCGTCCACCTAAGGGCTAACATCTCGTGTCAGAACCTAAAACAATAAACCAAGTTGGGGGCTTTAACCTGTCTATTTAAAGTCCTCTAACTCTACACCCTTCAATGAAAATTTCCTTATTTATTTTCACTCAATCATATGAACTACATTTTCATTCATACAATCTCATGTGATTCTTTCTATTTATTGACTGAAACATTACCAACCTGGTTCTTACATGTTCTCACAACAAATTTTAACATCTGGATTGACGAAATCAAGAAGAAAATGAAGTGGATGAATTTAAATCATAACAACTTCTTCCACATTTAAGATTAATACTTTCCCAAACTTCCGTTCAAAACTTAATTACTTATCATTTTAAGAAGAAAGATAATAAAAACTACTCAGAATCCATGGAGAAAATAAAACTACACTTTAGTTTAAAGTATAAATCATTGTCAAACCAACAACAAGTCTCAATTAAAACCAAAAGTAGTCTTAGAACAAAAAGATAAAAACTTATCTCAAGTCCTCCACCAAACTTTTGAAGTTCCTTTGATTCTCTTCTCTTTACAATAATTCAAAATAAACCAACAAAAAGGATAAAATAAAAGTAAAAATGGTGCCTGAAAATCTCTCAAACCTATCTCCTCAAATGAGAACATTCAAAACATTCCAATACTTTCAGGGCATATTTCAAAGTCCCAATCTTCTTTCTTTTATAATTTTCCAAAAAGTGCCTTGGTTTCTCTTCAAAAAATGTCTAGATTCGATGTATTTCCCCAAGAGATGCATCCTTTGGTGATAAGTTTTGTCCATGGTGGTTATAACCACCTATTAAACCAATGTGTGACTAAAAAACCTCTTCAACATTCATAGAAACTGAATTTACTCATCCAACAACTGCCACTGGTGTTTAAGCATGGGGTCACTGGCACTTATGTGGAGCCTGATAAGTTTAACTAGCGCTTAAGCGCAGGATCTGGCGCTTAGGCGCCAAAACTCTTTTGCACATTTTTCACTATTTTGCTCCAAATTTGATCCTTTTTCACTACTTTAAGCATTTTTCTCTCTTTTTACTTGTATTTGCAAGAAAAACACAAAAATACCTTCCATTAAAGTACAATATCTCAAAAATAGGTATAAAAATGTGTCTAAAAATACTATATATTTTAGGTGTATCATAATCTCCCAAACTTAAAATGTTACTTGTCCTTAAGTGACACTTCAATCTTTAAAAACCAAATCCCCAAACTTGAAAAGTTATATGTCCTTCTGTGTCACTTCAATCTTTAAAAACTAAATATGTATCTTATGTATATGAGTTGCTTTAGGAGTTACTAAAATTTTTATTTAGAAATATAGCAGTCTAATTTAGAAAAAATAATCAGTAAATGAGACGAACTTAAAGTTTAGAAATTCTTAGTGTTAAGAAAGATGAAAATATGAGTTTCTATCTAATTCAGAAATATATTAAAGATTTTCCAAATTTAGAATTTAGTTCTTTTATTGTGTCCACTTAAAAATTTTCATTAAAAATAATTTTACTTACCATATTATATTTATAAGCTTAAGATTTTCTCAAGTCTTATACTTTAAAAAGATCAAATGTAGAACCAATTTTTGATTAGGCACTAATCCTCAAGCTTCTCCTTCCAATTTTTTTTCTCTTTTTCTTTTTTGTTTTCTTTTTCTTTTCTTTCTCTTTTTCTTTTCTTTCTTTTTTTTTCTAGCAAGGATTACTATCTCTGGATAGGCCTTTAATGATTTTGAATTCCACTTCTATTTTCCTAAAGCAAAGTCTTGATATCAGTCTTTTACTTATAAATATAATAATAGTTTTGAAAATTATTTTAATAAAAGAAATTTAAGTCTGATATAAATCTTTTACTTATAAATATAATAATAGTTTTGAAAATTATTTTAATAAAAGAAATTTAAGTATTGAAAATAAAAGTCTAAATTATGTAAATTTTTTCAAAAATACAATTTTTCTTACTAAAGATAGTCACTTATATTAATCATTTTCTATACTAAAAGTTTTTAACTTAAAGTTTTTCTTCATTATATGAAAGATAATTACTTATATTAATCATTTTCTCATCTAAAAACTTTTTAACTTAAATTTTTTCTTCATTACTAAAAATTTTAATCAAATTTTCTTACTTGTTTCTAAAATCAAATTTTACTTCCCTAATATAACTTCATATACATAATTAATTTTTTTTTTCAAATCAAATTCACTTGTAGCGCATTTGAGAACAAATAAAATTCTAGTTTTGAAACTATTTTTCATCCCCCCCAACTTAAATTTTAAACAAATTAAATAGTTTAGTATCTGATATATATAAGCAGGAATAAAAATTTAAAGTAACATACTAATAGGAATTTTTAAACCGTAATGATACAAGTATAAAACCAAAAATAGGACTAAAATTAATTTTTGATCAATTTTTTTTTTTATTTTCATTTCAATTTAACATGTAGAGATTCAATAAACTTCTAAGCAGTGGGTATAAACATAAAAGTAAACAAATACGCTAACTTGCTTTCACGATCTCAGCATAAAAACAAACACACTGACAAGATAAAAGAAAAATACAGGGTAGCAATTTCCTAAGTTTTAAATTTAAGGACTAAGTTAGCAAGATTTTCAACTTTACAACAGATATAAAATTAGGTTAAGTTTTAAACTAACTAAATCAAAAACTCACAACAATTATTGCCCAAGATTTTTAAAACAAACTCCTAACTAACACAAACATTACAATATAATTAAAAGTAAAACTCTCACACATCACAATATCTAAACAAGTAAACATACATACATGTCTCAAGTCCAAAACATGAAAACACATCACATCTCAATTATCACTTAAACATAAAAGTACAAACCACATAGCATTGTTCAAACCAACACACAGATGCAAATGTAGCAAGTCTGGACCACATAGTTCATATCATATTACAATTATAAAATAAATCTCTTTGCTCTACTCTTCATCTTTTGAATCACCGCTATCCCAAACTTTTGCAGGTTCATAATCTAGGTATCTAGGATATGGAGGAAATTGTACTCCTTGGTTACCCCAAATGAGGCTCTCCAAAGATGAGTGAAATTTCTCTTCAAAATCACTTTTTCTCATATTATACCTATCAGAATGATCTGCAAAATGCTCTAAATTTTGTACCCTATCAATGGTAAACATAATATTATCCATCATCCTCTGCAATATTTGATCTTGGGTCTCAGTAGACTCACCTCAAGATGTAGAAGCACGTGAGGTAGATGGTCTAGATGTTGAAGCAGCAGAGATAGAAGCAGCAGACGTCTTAATTTAATAGCTATGAGAAAATCTTTCTCTCCAGCCAAAAATTGAATGCTCATAACAAGTCTTCACATTCACCTTAGTGATGGGCTTTAGAGGTAATAACACTTCCTCGCAGCTATCATATTTAACTCCAGCCTGCTCACACAAAGAAAAGATCAAGGAAGCAAATCTCAGACCTCAGTTATAACAACTATAGAAGAACTGATAATAGTCTGACAGATCAAAGCTCTAATGTTGATGAGCTTTCTCTCTTGAAAATAATAGTTCAACGTTGCTCTTTCTCTGGTCACTTCACTGAGATGATTGGTCAGAAGCAGACGAGCAGAAATGAAATAGTGTCAGGCCTTTGACGGTGCACATAACTTTGAAGTTGGGAAGTTGACTCTCCTCTCATTAGTGATCTTCCAAAGTCCTCTCTCAATAGTTAAGTAAGAAATAATCTCGTCTAACTCTGCTTCAGTAGGATTATAATTTACATAAAAATATAACTTATTCGATGGTAAATGGTAAAATAAGTTGATTATCTCTAACAAGAAAGGTACCAACTTCCTCGAACCATAACTCGGTTGTCTTCAGCTTCAGAGAGATTTGCATAAAACTCCCTCACAACAGATATAACTGCCATGACAAAGAAATAACAGATTTGTTCCCACTATCAGTGAACAATTAAATCTTTCACGTCTCCACCCGGATTTCTAAAACATCGCTCTTGAATCAATTTACGTGATTACAACACATCACTATACCGATCTTGAGCATTCGAACTAACAAATTTACTCGAATTGAAAGGGTTTTTGACTTTGCTCCTCTTCATTCTTGGTGTCATTCTACAAATTTGATAAATTCCAACAATAACTTCAAAAAGGAAGTTTAAATTCCTAAACTAAACTTCCATAAGCACAAACTAAACTTCCAATGCAATTTCCATAGATTTTTTCTTATTTTTCACCATGAATAGTGAATTTTCAAATTTCTCCAAATGTGCTCAAAATACAAGGTGAAAATCCAAATGTTTTACATAGAAGTAAAGCTCTTACCTCAAGGAACTTGGACCTAGCGAACTTCAGAGAAATATTCACTTTAGATGTGCCCTAGCCTTCCAAATCACGTTTTTGAGAGGTTAAAGGTGACAGGAGGCGTAAAAATGGTGATTTTTGGCTCAAAAATTCACTTTTAACATTTCACAAACTTATTTTTGTGAACCAGCGCTTAAGCGTGGGTAAGTGCCGCTTATACGTATGCCTCTCAGGTTTGCTCGCGCATAAGCACGAGATCTAGCCATTATGCGCCAGTGTAGGATTTTCAAACTTTTGAAATTAAAATAAAATGCACTATTTACCTAAGTAAACCACGCCTAGATGGTCTCATAGCACTTAAACGACTATTTTCAACTTCCTGTAACTCTCCTTTCTCTCAAAATTCTCCTTAATAACTATTTCAATTCAAGGCTAAAATAACAAAAATTTTACAGAAACAAACTTATATTAATTCACAAAAGAGTAAAAATACATTTAAACAATTAGTTTCATTCCAAATAGTCTTGGATGAGTAAAACTTCCTAAATACAGACATTTGACAATCTTTTACAATTAAACACCTAAGTAACACAAACACTAAAAGCAAGTCTTAAACACTAAAACACTTAAAAACAATGACTTTAAACACACAAAAACATAACTTTAAGCAGAGAACTTAATTCCATTCTTGATTAGAAGTAACAAATTTAGGTCTTTCATTAGTCTCCCCTAGGGCAACTGAAATATAAAGTTGATAAAATGGATGGTGGTGTCGTGCTCTGATGCAATCTTCTTCAATCCACTTTTGCTTAAGAAACATTTCCTTATCTACTTCCTCTATATAACTAGTGTGGATAAATTGCATTTTCTATTGTCATCCAATTTGCTCAAGATGTGCATGAATCTGCAATACCTTAGTCTTCAGTAAATACATGATATTTTCAATTTTGTTGATCTTTTATGATATCCCTTCAATACTAACGGCTAAGAAATCGTTATACATCTATTGTGCACTTTGACTAATGAATTTCTTCCTCATGGTCTCCTCCTTCTTCTTCAAGTCCATGTCCCATGAATACATCATCTTAAAATCCATCTCTCTCTTAAACGTTAGGGATAGAAAAGATCTGGGTGAAACTCCTTCACTAAACCCTTCTAATTATAAGCCTAAATCCTTCCAATACTCCTATACATGTTTATAAACTGCCTTGGCATGTTTTTGCTAACTTCTAGGTAGTTTCCCTTCTAAAATATTAATTTTACACATGTTTTTAAACTGCCGCGCTTAAGCGCTAGTGCACATTTTTGCACTAGTCAACTTAACGTCCAAATTTCCATTTAAACTTATCTAGATCACTAAATAAATTCTTAAAATCAATATTAACAAATAATGGTCTTAAAGATACTATCCCAAATTTTTTTTAATCCCACATAAAACAACAATCAAAATAAGAACACACTGATAATTATGGGTTGCCTCCCACAAAGTGCTTGATTTTACGCCGTCAGCCCAACGTAACTAGTGCTAACTCTGGTTGACCCAACATCATTCCATCATTAAAATTATGCTGATCCCCTATAAAATAAGCTTCCAGTCTATGTCCATTAACTTTAAATATTTTCTCAGACTTAGGATCTTTAATATCCACAACTTCATAAGGATAAACTTTAATCACAATAAATGGGTCATCCACCTGGACTTAAGTTTGCCTGAAAATAATCTTAACCTTGTATAATATAGCAAAACTTGTTGCCCATACTAAAAATTTTTAGTAAGAATCCTTCGATCATGCCACATCTTCATCTTTTCTTTATAAATTTTAGCACTCTCGTAAGATTCATTCCTGATCTCTTCAAGCTCATTTAATTGTAACAATCTTTTCTCACTAGCATCTCTCAAATTATAATTGAACTCTTTAATCCCCAATATGCCTTATCCTCAAGTTCAACAAGTAAGTGACAAGCTTTTCCAAATATTAGCCTATGTGAGGACAATCCTATAGGTGTTTTGTATGCAGTGCTATAAGCTCACAAAGCATAGTCAAGTTTGACTGAACAATCTATTTTTGTTTGATTCACATATTTTTTCCATAATTCTTTTATTTTCCCAATTGGATAATTCAACCAAACCACTTGGCTGAGGATGATAAGCAGTAGCAATCATATGATTTATTTGATATTTCTTTAATAATTTCTCCATTATGGCATTTCTGAAATGACTTCCCCCATCAGTAATAATAACTCTCGGTATCCGATATATTCATTTTAAAAAAAATTGAAACACTTTGAGCATCACATCAAGGTAAAGCAACAACTTCTATCCATTTGGATACATAGTCTACTGCTAATAGAATATATAAATTTCTGAAAGATGGTATAAATGGTCCCATGAAATCTAATCCCCAAACATCTAATATTTTAACTTCTAGCATATAATTTACGGGCATCTTAATTCTTCTAAAAAATATTGCCTACTCTTTGACATCTATCACAAGTTTTGATATAAGAATTAACATCTTTAAAAATTGTAGGCCAATAAAATCCAGATTATAAAATTTTGTATGTTGTTTTATCAACACCAAATTGTCCCCCAAAATTAGAGTTATGATATTTTTGGATAATCTCATAAGTTTCTTCTAATGGTACAAAGCTTCGAATAATCAGATCCTTCCCTTGTTTATATAAAAATGGGTCATCCCAAAAATAAGTCTTATCTTCAGAAATAAATTTCATCTTCTATTGGAATGTTATTCCATAGGGTATAATATCACTAACAATAAAGTTCACAATGTCGGCATACCACAGAACACACAACTCATTAATAGTGAATAATTTTTTATCTGGAAGTTATTCATTAATTTAATTTTCAAAACAGAGTGGTTTTTCTAAATCAAACCTGAACAAATGATCAGCAATTTGATTTTCAATCCCCTTCCAATCTACTATTACAAAATAAATTTCTTGTAAAAGAAGAATCCATCTTATAAGTTGACAGCGACTTTATATATGCTTAAAAGTACAAATATTTAATAATCCTGCTAAAAGGTTTAATTCCTCAGCAACTACACCAAAAACTTAATAACGATTATAGATTCACTAAAGATATATATATATATATAATATTCAATAATGGTAAAGTCAAACTTATCAACGCAAGTATACGTATCGCTCAAGTAATATAGAGCTCTAATGGAGTCCTAGATATCGATCAGGAGGTAGTTTAGAATTATGGACTAAGACCTTAGAAAAGCAATACTTTAATCACAACAACGACGTTTAATTTGCTTATCTGTCACTAATAGGCAGTTTAGAACTAAACGGATTTTAGAAAAGCAATACTTAATCACAACAATAAAATTCAAATTGCTGATCTTTCACTAATAGGCAATTGAAATAAATATGTAATTTAACTAACTCTTAAATAACTAATTATACTAATAAAGTATTTAATGTGATATTCAATATATAAGAAAGCATCCTTCTCCTTATCAAGAAATTATAGTGAATTGATAAAGTGAATCAGTTTAAATTGTATTGTGCCAAATAGTAGCATACCTATTCTTTATCCTTTGGTCCAGGCATAAATAACATTGATTAATCCTACTCTTCTTTACTTAATCTACGGCTAGGTTGGGAGGATGTCGGCTCTCACTTCGGAGATCCCATGTTCCCCTCGCCTGAGGGCTAACATCTTCACTTCAGTGCTCAAACGATAAAACCGAATTGGGGATTTTAGTCTGTCACTCTAAAATCTCCAATTCTACGCTCGATAATTTTATTTCCCTATTTATTTGCACCCAATTTCCAAGGGCTTTGACCTCTCTGAATCTTGGATGTAATCTTTACTTTAGTTGTAAAACTTAACATATTTTAACAAATGAATTGACCAGATTGAAAGTAAATTAAGATCGAAGTGAAAAGATTGTCACAATTTCTTTAACATTTTCATGGCTCAACCAATTCAAATCACCATTTCATAGATCTCAAGACAAGGAGAGAAACAGAGAAAACTACTCAAGACTCATGGGGAAGACACAACAAAACTTGTAATGCATATATAAAAGGAAATTCATACAACTACAACAAGTAAATAACACATATATCTTATTTCTCCTCAAGCAAACTCCTTGAAGTTCCTCTGATTCTCTTCCTTTTTTTACAGCACACAGAATTCCTCTTCGAAGCGGCAAAGAGGAAGAAATCTCTCACTTTCCCTCCACTCTTGAAATTTCTCAAAGAATTCCTCACAATTAGACTCTCTACACTTTCCTAAAACTTCACACCCTCTCTATTTTTGGCCAAAGTCTTCTCTTTAAAGATGTGAATGAGTTTTCCCAAGAGTTGCCTAAGCATCCCTCCAAAATTCGTCCTCATCCAATGCATTGTTGGACATAACTGCCGATCTCGCCGTTGGCGGGCTTTCTAAATCATTTAATCTATAGTTTTGGGAATTTCTCATCATCAGCGCCGTTGGGCTCGTCGTCGTCGCCCTAGTTCAAATCTTCACATTTTGGTCCTTTTTTCCTCCAAATTCACTCCCTTTTGCATCTTTTTGCTCCAATGACCCTATTTCATCATTCCTACAACAAAACATCAAAAATACCTTTCTTTAAAGTGCAATATCCATAAAAAAGAGTGTAAAATAGGTATGAAAATCTCAACATATTTTCCTTTGGTCAAAATCCCCCAAAATTAACTATTACTTATCCTCAAGTAATTTTAGTATTATATAAAAGTTATGATCTCTGGTAGTAAAGTTTTAATTCAGAAATACTATAAGTTTGATTTAAATAAATACCATAGTGAGATTTTCAAAAAAATTTGAAGTAATTAAATTAACTTTATAGCAACAAGATTTATCTAGTCATCAAGTTTAAGAGTTCTAGTCTTCTACTCATTTCAGGGATGACTATATGTTGTAATATTAAGTCACTTAGAATATTCAAATGATAGCAACGTCATGAGAGCACCACTAGTAAAAGATCTAATCTATAACTATAAGTTCAAGAATGTATTTAAGATTTCCCTTTAGGTAGGTCCAGTGAAGCCAATTTTTGATTAGGCATATCCTCAAGCTTCTCCTCACTTTCATATTTTTTTCTTTCTTTTCTCTTTTTTTATTTGGATTGCTTTCAATCCTATATATTTTTCTTTTCTTTTCAAGGATTGTTGTCAATCCTTTATTTTTCTTTTTTTCAAGTGAGGATTACTATATCTGGATAACCTTTAATGATTTTGAACTTCACTTTTTTCCTTTTCAAGTGAGGATTACTATATCTCGATAGCCTTTAATAATTTTGAACATCGTCTTTTTTTCCTTAAATTTGAAACTCAAAGAATTCATTTACCTTTTTCATTTACCTTATAAATAACCAGCCGCAACATCTATAATCGATCCAAGTGATCCCACTAATCCATTTTAAAAAGTTTGAATAATCAACCAATCTGGTAACGAATGATGAGGGAACTTCCTAAGAAGATCTTTAAATATCTCTTAAGCTTCATATATTGACTCTCCATCAACCTCACAGAATGAAGTTATGTCATTTATAAGTTTAGCAGTTTTGGATGGAGGGAAATATTTGGATAGAAATTTCTGTGAAAGTTCTCCCCTCTAGCAGTTTTGGATGGAGGGAAATATTTGGATAGAAATTTCTGTAACAGTTCTCCCCAAGTTTGATGTTATGTCATTTCTAAGTTCAGCAGTTTTGGATGGAGGGAAATATTTGGATAGAAATTTCTGTGAAAGTTCTCCCCAAGTTCTTAATAGTTTTGGATGGAGGGAAATATTTGGATAGAAATTTTTGTGAAAGTTCTCCCCAAGTTCTAGTAGTTTTGGATGGAGGGAAATATTTAGATAGAAATTTCTGTGAAAGTTCTCCTCAAGTTCTAACAATGCTGGTGCTAACGAATTTAACCACATCTTAGCCTTATCCCTAAGTGAAAAAGGAAAAAGTCTAAGTCTAAAAACATCGTTTGAAACTCTGTCATAGTTAAAGGTAGCACATAGTTCTACAAAACTAGCAAGGTGTAAATTAGGATTTTTGTTTGGTGTACCTATGAATTGATTGTTTTGTACCATTTGGATAATAGCAGGTCTAAGCTCAAATGAATTAGTAGCTACATCAGGATTTTGGATAGATAACTGAATTTCATCTGCAGTAGGATTTGCATAATCTCGTAGGGGTATAGGTTGGTGTTGTTTTCAATTGTATCAAAATTTCTAGGTTCTCTTCTCAATCTTCTAATATTTCTAACAGTGCATTCTAATTTTGAATCGTAGGGTATAAGATTTTTAGGTCCAAATTTACGCATGCAGTTTGAAACCAGTACACAGAAAAACAGTTAACTAAATATGAAAATAAGTTGCAATTTAAGTAAAAATTTTCAAATAATCCCGATTTGTCCATTACTCTAATTATGATTCTTGTTTACTCCCCGGTAACGATGCCAAAAACGTGACAGCAACTTTATATATGCTTAAAAATACTAGTATTTAATACTACTGCTAAAAGGTTTAATTTCTCAGCAACAGCACCACAAACTTAATAACGGTTATAGATTCAATAAATATGTATATATAAAATATTCAATAATGGTAAAGTCACACTTATAACTGCAAGTATACGCATCGCTCAAGTAATATAGTGCTCTAATGGAGTCCTAGATATCGATCCCACAGGAAGTAATATTAGAACTACAAACTAGGATTTTAGAAAAGCAATACTTAATCACTACAATATAATTCAAATTGCTTATCTGTCACTAATAGGCAATTGAAATAAATTTGTAATTTTGATAGCTCTTAAATAACTAATTATACTAATGGAGTTTTTAATGTGATATTCAATATATAAAAAAGCATCCTTCTCCTTGTCAAGAAATTATAGTGAATGGATAAAGTGAATCAGTTCAAATTGTATTGCAATGTAAAGTCACACTTAAAAATAGACTCTCACTGTGGGATCGATATTCAAATTGTGAGGAATTCTTCTAATTGTGATTAAGTTCTAAATCTTTTCCTCCACTCTTTCAATTTCTAGAAGAATTCCTCACAATTAGACTCTCTACACTTTACCAAAACATAACACCCTCTCTATTTTTGGCCAAAGTCTTCTCTTTAAAGATGTGGATGAGTTTTCCCAATAGTTGCTTAAGCATCCCTCCAAAATTTGTCCTCATCCAATGCATCGTTGGACATAACAGCCGATCTCGCCATCAGCGACCTCGAGGGCGCCGTCGGCGAGCTTTCTAAATCTTTTAATCTGGAGTCTCGGGAATTTCTCACCGTTAGCACAGTTGTGTTCGCCGTCAGCACCCTAGTTCAAATCTTCACATTTTGGTCCTTTTAGCTCCAAATTTGCTTCTTTTTGAATTTTTTTTTGCTCCAATGACCCTAATTCATCATTCCTTCAACAAAACATCAAAAATACCTTTCTTAAAGTGAAATATCATAAAAAAAAGTGTAAAATAGGTATGAAAATCTCAACATATTTTCCTTTGGTCATAAGTCTAGGTTTATCATCCTTCTTTTTCATTAAATACTTAATAGCATAATGATTTGTATGGACTACACAATGAGTTCCAATTAAATATGATCTAAATTTATCAAAAGCATATACTATTACTAAGAACTCTTCTTCCAGTTGTTGTATAATTAATTTGAGTTTCATCAAGATTTTTACTAACACAGTAAATAACTTTGAAAAGTTTATCATATCTTTGTCCTAAAACACTCCAATAGCATAATCACTAGCATCACATATTAATTCAAAAGGGTTTGGTGAAAATATAATAGGTTCAGTGATTAGTTTTTCTTTTAATAACTTTAAAGCTTTTACACATTCCTCATCAAAATTAAAAATTGCATCTTACTCTAGTAAATGGCATAAAGGCTTAGCAATCTTTGAAACGTCTTTAATATATCCCATGTAGAATCTAGCATGTCCTAAAAAACTCCTAATTTCCCTTATATTTGTTTGATAAGTTAAATTAGTGATCACTTGAATTTTAGCAAGATCTACTTCCATACCACTTTCCTGATATTTGATGTTCTAATATAATTCCTCCTACTACCATAAATTGGCATTTTACCTAGTTAAGGTCTAAATTTGTTTCTTCACAGTACTTAAGAACTTTGGATAAATATTTTAAACATATGTCAAATGAAGTTCCAAACACTGAAAAGTCATCCATGAATACTTGAATCCCTTTCTAAATTAAATCACATAAAATTGTCATCAGACATCTTTGAAATGTAGCAGGGGCAATACATAAACCAAAGGGCATTCTTCTAAAAGCAAAAGTATCATAAGGATTGGTAAACATTGTTTTCTCTTGATCCTCAAGAGATATTTGAATTTTTAAATAACCAATATATCCATCCAGATAAAAAAAGTATTTATGCCCAACTAGTCTATCTAGTATTTGATCTAGAAAGGGTAATGAAAAATGATCTTTCATAGTGGCAAGATTTAATTTTCTATATAATGCATATTCGCCACTCTGTAACTTTTCTAGTAGGTATTAACTCATTATGTTCATATACAGTTACAGTTACTCCTCCTTTCTTAGGAACTCATGCACTATCTGAAATTGGGTAAATAATTCCAGCATCTAATCACTTTAAAATTTCTTTCTTTGCAACTTATTTCATAACATGATTCAATCTCCTTTGCGGATCAACCCTGTGTTTGCAGTTCTCTTCCATATGAATTCTATGCATAACAAATTGAAGGACTGATTCCTTTAATATCAACAATTGTCTATCCAAAGGCTTTCTTAAAATTTTTCAAAATTTTTATCACCTTTCTTCTTCTTCTATCATTAATTTTGAGGAAATTATAAATGGTAAAATAGAGGCATCTCCTATAAAAGCATATTTAAAATGATCAAGAAGTAACTTCAACTCTAGTTCTAGAGGTTTTTCAATAGATGGACAAAATGATTTATCTTTGTCTATCGTGTACAAAACTTCGAAACGTTCTTGAACATAGTTTGAATTTTCCTTAAAAAGATCTTCACATTAATTTAATTCCTCTTCTTTCTTCGGTTCCAAATCTTTTTTTTCAGATTTTTCTTCATAAGTAGTTCTAAAATGGCATTCACTTAGATATCTTATAACATCCAACTTCAGATTTTTCTTCATAATTAGTTTTGAAATGACATTCACTCAGATATCTTATAACATCCATTCTATAACATTCATCATCTTTACCTTTTGTAAGGTATTTCAATTATTTTTAAATGTTAAAAGTAACAATTTGATCATTGACGCGCATTGTTAATTTTTTTTTCTGCACATCTATCATTACTCTTTCTGTGGCTAAGAAATGTCTCCCCAAAATGTTAGGTATCACTTTATCTTCCTCCATATCAAGCACAATGAAATCAACACGAAAGATAAATTGATCCACTTTCACTAGGACATCTTCTATAACCTCCTTTAGAGTATGTTATCGAACGATCTACTAACTGCTGAGTTACAGTAGTAGGGGTTATATCTCCTAATCCCAATCTTTTAAATATTGATAATGGCATAAGGTTAATGCTTGCACCTAAATCACATAAAGCTTTCTCATAACATTTGTCTTCTATTACACATAGAATTGTAAAGCTACCAGGATCTTTAAGCTTTTCAGGAATTTTCTTCTGAATTATCACACTACAGTCCTCACTAAGTGCAACAGCCTCACTATCTTAAAACTTCCTTTTCTTGTTGAAAATATCCTTCATAAACCTTACATAGCTCGGCATTTGTTCTAAGGCTTCAGCAAATGAAATATTAATTGCAAGCTTCTTAAATATTTCTAGAAATTTTGAAAATTATTTGTCCAACTTGTTCTGGCAAAGCCTATGAGGAAATAGAGGTGGTGGATTTTCTAAATCAATTTCTAGTGGAGAAATAGGTCTCTTAGAATCTTTTGGAGTGTTCTCTTTTGATTCTTCATATTCTTCTCTCTCTACTTCAATTTCTTTTTGAACCCGACCTTCCAACTCTCTTCCGCTTCTAAGTTGAATGACTTTTACTTGTTCTTTATTATGGTCTTTTGGATTTGATTCAGTATTACTAGGAAGTGTTCCTTGGGATCTATTACTTAATGAACTTGATATTTGCCCAAGTATGTTTCTTAATATTTCTAATTGTAGCTCTTTGACTTTGTAATTGATTTACCATTTGTAACACCCTTTTTTCTGTAGACAAATTCTTCTCCTTAAACTTTGTATTACTTTTGAAACCTGGAGGATAAGTAGATCTATAATTATTATTCCCTTAGTTGTTCTAGTTTCTCAATGGGTTTTCTTGGTTGTATCCCCATTGTTGATTATTACCAACCAAATTGTTATTCCAATTAAAGTTGGGATGGTTCTTCCAATCTAGGTTATAATAATTTGAATATGGGTTATTCTGCTTATTTTTTATGCAATTAAAAGTTTCTAATGATGCTTGAGAATCTATCTTCAGGCCCAATTAATACTCTTCAATCATGGAAATTGGTTGAGAAAAATTCATTCCAAATTGGTCTAACTTCCTTGAAATTGTAGCAACTTGATTTGCTAACATGGTAAATGCATTAGCTTCAAGAATATATGCTATGTTCTTAGTATTTACCCTCTCATAAAGCCATTGAAAATTATTAGTAGCTATTTCTTCAATTAAAGCATAAGCATCATGAAATGGTTTTGACATACATGAACCACCAGCAGCGGCTTCGATAATTGATCTAAGAGATCTAACTAGTCCATTATAAAAAGTTTGAATTATTAGCCAATATTGTATAGCATGGTGTTGACACTTTATTAAGAGTCCTTTAAATCTTTTCCATGCTTTAAAAATAGATTCTCCTTCAAACTGATTAAAAGACCTGATATCATTTCTAAGCTATGCAGTTTTTTACGGTGGAAAATATTTAGCAAAGAACTTTTGTGCTAAATCACCCCAAGTTCTAATAGATCCAAGTGCTAACGAATTCAACCACATCTTAGCTTTATCCATCAGTGAGAAAGGAAATAACCTAAGTTTTATGACATCATCTGATACACCATCGTATTTAAATGTAGCGCCCAATTCTAGAAAATTGGCAAGATGTAAATTTGGATTTTCAGTTGGTGATCCCCCAAACTGATTATTTGATACCATTTAGATAATAATAGGTTTAAGGTCAAATTAACTAGCCACTACAGTAGGTTTTTGAATACTACAATGAAGTTCATCTATAGTAGGGTTGGCATAATCTCTTAAAGGTCTAAACTCTTGATGAATTTTAGCATTTTGATTATTTTGGTCTGCCATTTCTGTAATTTTTTTGGATTTTTCAAAATTTAAAATTTTTTTGATTTTTCTAATTTTTCTAATAGCACTTTCTAATTCAGAATTGTAGGCACTAGTCCTTCAAAACCTAAACTAGGCATACACTAACATATAATTAAATAAAATAAAATAAACAAAATAAAATAAGATAAGATAACTTGAAGTTTAAATAAGACTTTCTAAAAATAGAAATTTTGTTTTAAATTCAATTTTTCCCCGGCAACATCCCCAAAAACTTGATCCCTTAATATTGCTAATATGCACAGTACAATAATAATTTAGATTATATTTCATTTATATTTCGTTATTTTGCAACAAAACCAAATACTTGATCCTGAAGAAAAATATGAATTTAACTTTTAATATATATATATATTGGGATGCAACGCAAATATATGTATCGTTATCAAGTAATATAGGACTTTTTGATTAAGACTTGAATATCGAACCCACAGGGAGAATACGTAATATGCACTATTGAATAACAAACTTTTTATTTTTAATAAAAAGATAATTATCTAAACTAAAGATGACTTTTGCAGTAATGAAAATTTAAATATTTTTGGTATTTTCAATGTTTTGATAGAACAATACTAATTTAAAAAGATAACTGGAGTTTTAGTAGAAGAAAAGCACTTAATATGAAAATATATTTCTTCTTGTTATGAATCATTAATAAGTATAGGAATTCTGTTGCGGAAGTATGCAAATTGTGTTGTGCCAAATAGGAGAAATAATATTTTTTACCCTTACTAGAGCTGCTCTAAAGAACATTGGCTATATTAAAGTTTGAATAGTTTTGAAGACTGGCTAGGCAGTGAAGATACTAGCTCTCACTCTAGAGTTCCCTCGATTCCCTCAACCTGTGGGCTAACGTCTCGTATCAAACTCTTAGACAATAAACCAAGTTGGGGGCTTTAACTTGTCACATTAAAGTCCTCTAACTCTACACCCTTCAATGAATATTTTCCTATTTATTTGCACTCAATTATGCAATTCATCCAACTGATGTGATTCTTTCCAATTGTTGAATGAGAAAATACCAGCCCGGTTCTTACATGTTCTCACAATAAATTTTAACAACTAGATTGGTCAAATCAAGAAGTAAATGATGTGCATAAATTTAAATCATCACAACTTCTTCCACAATGAAGATCAATACTTTCCACAGCTTCCGTCCAACACTTAATTACTAATCATTTTAAGAAGAAAAACAAAAAAAAAACTACTCAGAATCCATGGAGAAAATAAAACCACACTTTAATTTAAAAAAAGAAATCATTGTCAAACCAACAAAAAGTCTCAATTAAAACCAAAAGTTGTCTCAGATCAAAAAGATAAAAACTTATCTCAAGTCCCCCACAAAACTCTTGAAGTTCCTTTTATTCTCTTCTCCTTAAAATTACTCAAAATAAAATAACAAAAATGATAAAAAAAAGTAAAAGTGGTGCATGAAAATCTCTCCAAACTAACTCTCCAAATGATAACTTTCAAAACTTTCTAATACTTTTAGGACCCCTTTCAAAGTCCCAATCTTCTTTCATTTATAATTTTCCAAAAGGTGTCTTGGTTTCTCTTCAAAATATGTCTAGATTCAATGTATTTCCCCAAGAGATGCATCCTTTCGTAATAATTTTTGTCTATGGTGGTTATAATCACCTATTAAGCCAATGGGTGCCCAAAAAACCTCTTCAGAATTCGCAGAAACCGAATTTACACATCCAATAACTGCCACTGGTGCTTAAGCGTGGGGCTACGGCGCTTAGGTGTGGCCTTCTCTGTTTAACCGGTGCTTAAGCACCGGATCTGGGGCTTAGGCGCTAAAACTCTTTTGAATATTTTTCACTATTTAGCTCCAAATTTGATCCTTTTTTACTCATTTAAGCATTTTCGACCTTTTTACCTATATCTGCAAGAAAAACATAAAAATACCTTCCATTAAAGCTCAATATTTCAAAAATAGGTATAAAAATGTTTCTAAAAGAACTATATATTTTAGGTGTATCAACCTTCCATGCGAATGTGCCCGTCATTAGTGAATCTCAGGTTGACATAAAATTCTTGAATCACTAGCACAATTGCTACTGCAAAGAAGTTGCAAAAGCATTCCCAATTTCTGGCAAGGATCAACCTCTTGATCTTCCCACCTTGGTTAGCAAATGTCTGCTCCTGGATCAATCTTCTTGATTTTATTTGAGTGTTATAAATATGTTGGGCCTTCAAATTAACAAATCTTCACACATCAAAATCGTCTGTCCTTCCTCTCTTCACTCGAGGAGCCATTCAAAATTTTACCAAAATCCAAACAAATTCCAAATAAATTATAAAATAAAAAATCTAACTCCCCAAGTAAGATTTATTGGTAAGATACTTTTCACCATGAGTTTTATTTAAGTTTTTTCATAAAAAATCCCAACTTTTGAATTTTCCATAATGTAGAAAAAGTCCATGGTGAAAATAAAAAATTTATAAGTTAAAGTGAAGCTCTTACCAAAAGAAGATGAAATCTATGATTTTTAGCCTCTAAAATCTTCTCTATCGTGCCCAATGTGAAGCTCTAGCTCTAGGTTTAGAGGTAGTAGACGACCCAAGCAGTAAAATGGAGTTTTACTGTTCAATTTTGTGCTCTTTTAGGCAATCTGGCATTTTTGGGAATTCGGTGCATCATGCATTTAAAGAAAATTTCATTTTTTGTGAAAATCTACTTAGTATTTCTTTACGTCTACCTATAATTAACTTATATAAAACTTTATAAGCATATTTAAACATTACTCTAACATTAACCTTTTATAAACAATACAAAACTCATTTTTATATATATAATTCGTGCTATTACAAACTAACATTTTTCAAGACAACAAACATCTATTTTAGTGTTTAAAGTAAACAAAAACATCCTAATACTGAAATCTAAACATCAAAATACCAAACATAGACAACGATATAATTTAACAATAAAAGTAAATGCAAACAAACACAACAAACAAATAAAAGAAGTAGTACTAAACAAAACATTCGGTGCATAGATCAGGTTCAAACATCTTCTTTACTCTCATCATCCTGGATATCTCCCATAGATTGGTAGTGCACATACAAGTTGTAGAAGGGTTGATAAGGAAATTCATCAGTTGAATCCTCCCCATTCCAAGCATGTTTCTTGAACATACGCACTAAACCATCTTCAATGCGACAATTATACTCAAAATGTTCCTTAAGTCTCCAATCTAAGTGATCCATCATTTCAGAAATATTCTCAATTGCATGCATAAGATTCTACTCCTCTTTTTCTATCTTCTTGATCCTTTTCAAAAGTGCATTAAAACTGAAGTAAGGTTAAATAGGTGATGAATTATGGGATTTTTGATCCATTAGTACATTCGTATCATTCTAATCTCCCACTCCAATACAGTTGCAATAAACTTCTAGGTCCATCAGCTTCTAAGGAAGAAGTACTTTTTCCCAACTCTTATAAGGTACTTGCGATTGACTGTGTAGTAGGAAAATATTAGATGGATGTTCAAACCCAGTTGCCGATCCATTAACAATCAAACCCAAAATCAATTACAGAATGATTTTTCTAATATCAATAGATTTTTCAGTTTGAATACAGAAATTCAGAATGATACTCTCCTTAATTACATTACTAATCTTCATAGTAGGCAGTAATTTTGATGCAATTAAGAAGTGTCATGCCTTAGCAGCAGGATTTAACAATGATGACAAAAAACTTACATTTCATTATCTCTGGCCTCCCAATTCGCATCTTCATCCGTAAGGTACCGATAGAGTTCAGTCATATTATCTCTTGTAGCGGTAAAATTAATGGCAGATAGACACATTTTTAATCATAAACATATTGTTTATTCTTGAAGAAGTGAATTGCACAAACCTGCCTCAGACATAGAAAATCCTTAGTTTATTCCATGTAGATTTTCAAAAAACACTTTCACCACAGGGATGACTACAGCGATAGTTTTGTAACAAAGCACTTCCCAACGTCTCTGTGTAATAATCTCCTCAACTCGAGTACTCGATGTATTGAATCCTCGATTCACAAACCCTTTCTTTCATGAGCCTCTTCTTCACTAGAACATGATCATGCAAATTCTATGCATCGAAACTGACAAACTTTCTTCAGTTGAAAAGTCTAAATCTAGCAAAAATTTTAGAGTTGGACGCCATTGCAATTGAAATCTAGTGACTATTCCCTCGTTTTCCCCCCTAAAATGAACTTTTGAATCAGTTTTTGGGAGTTATAAGGATAAGAACCCTAAAAAATCCGCCAAAAATTACCTTTTAAATTATTTTAAGTCATTTCTTCACCGCAATGCATCATGCGTTGTTCTGGCGCATCATGCACCACTTCCAAAAAATTGCATTTATGAATTCGATCTAAAATTCTCAATTTGTCCATAAAATTAGGTAACTAAAGATTTTTTAAATTACTTTCTTAAATGCATGTACTCTATGAAATCACAAATATAAATATACATAAAACACTCCAAAGAAAAACTTAAGAATCAAAATAAACAACAATAAGTATGGGTTGCCTCCCACAAAGTGCTTGGTTTATTGTCGTCAGCCCGACATTCCTAGTCTTTATTATAGGTGACCTAGCATTGTAGTTTCTTTAAAAACTAGTCTTTGACTATCAAAATATGGTTTCAATCTGTGCCCATTTTCCTTAAATATCCTTTCACTTTAGGATCTTCAATATTAATGGCTCCATAGGGATATAATTTTACAACTTTGAAGGACCCTTTTCACCTAGACTTCAGTTTCCAAGAAATAATTTTAATCTTGTATTGTATAACAAAACTTCTTGTCCAGGTTCAAATACCTTTTTTATTATCTTCTGATTATGTCATTCTTTTATTTTTTCTTTATCAATCCTAACATTATCGTAAGATTCATTCCTAATTTCTTTAAGCTCATTGAATTGAAATAATCTTTTCTCACTAGCTTCTTTCAAGTTGATTTGAATTCCTTTATCACCCAATAAGCTTTATGCTCCAATTTTACTGACAAGTGAAAAGCCTTCCAAAAATTTAATCTATAAAGGCACATAGCAATATGTGTCTTATAAGTTATCATGTATGCCTATAATGCATTATCTAGTCTAACAGACCAATCCATTTTTCTAACATTTATACTTTTTTCCAAAATTCTATTAATTTCGTGATTAGATACTTTTGTTAAACCACTAGTCCGGAGATGATTGGCAGTTGTGATTTTATGCATTACATTATATTTTTCTATCAATTTTACAATTGTTGCATTTCTAAAATGAGATCATTCATCGGTAATGATTACTTTAGGCATTCCACATCTTGTAAAAATATTTTTAATTAAAAATTTTGAAACACTATGGGCATATTTCCGAATGACAGTATAAATGATCCCATAAAATCCAATCCCATGCATAAAAAATTTCAATTTCCAAATTACAACTTAGAGGCATTTCATCTCTTCTTGAAATACTACATACTCTCTGACACATATCACATTTTTTTAAATATATATTAACATCTCTAAATAGAATAGGCCAATAAAATTTAGATTACAAAATTTTATGAACAATTCTATCATTTTCAAAATGTACTTCAACATCATAATCATGACATTTCTGAATAATTTCCTAAATTTCTTCGTAAGACACACGTCATGTCATTACTAAAGCTTTGCATTGTTTATATAAATAGGGGTCATCCCAAAAATATTACTTTGTACCATGAATGAATTTCTTTTCTTATTGCTTTGTTAATCCATATGGAAATATACCACTAATAATATAATTTACAATATCAGCATACCAAGGTATTTTCCATCCTTTTACAACATAAAGTTGTTCATCAAGAAAATTCTCATCAATTTCTTTTTCCATACAAAGTATCTCTTATTTTTCTATCCTAGATAGATGAACAGAAATTTGATAATCAATTCCTTTCTTATTGACTTTTACAAAATTAAACTCTTGCATCAGAAGTACCCATCAAAAAAATCTTAGTTTTGCATCCTTCTTTTACATCAAATATTTAATATTGAATTGTTAGTATGCACAACACATTTAATTTCAATTAGATATGATCTATACTTATCAAAAGCATACACAATGGCTAATAACTCTCTTTCAGTGGTGGCGTAGTTAATCTGAGCATCATTAAGAGTCTTACTAGCATAGTATATAACTTTAAAAATCTTAACAAATATCAGCCCTAATACAAGTCCAATTGCATAATCACTAGCATCACTCATTAATTCAAAAAGTTTCTCCCAATTAGGGGAAACAATTATAAGAGCAATGATCAATTTTTCCTTTAAAGTTTCAAAGACATTAAGGAAATCTTGGTTGAAATCAAATTTTATATCTTTTCTTATAAGTTGGCATAAAAGTTTAGTAATTTTTGAAAAATCTTTAATATATCGCTCGTAAGATCCAGTATGCCCTAAAAATCTCCTAAATCCTCTAACATTAGTAGGCGGAGGTAAGTTTGATATAACCTAAATTTTTTTAGTATCTACTTCCATGCCATTTTCTAAAATTTTATGCCCAACACAATCCCTCCTGCAACCATAAATTGACATTTCTCCCGGTTCAATACAGACTAGTCTTTTCACATCATTTAAGAACTTTCTCCAAAAGATTTAGACATTTAAAATGAAAATCCAAACACATAAAAATATTACATAAGGACTTCAATCCCTTTTTCAATTAAATAACTGAAAATTGATATCATACATCTTTGAAATGTTGCAGTTGCATTACATAATCCAAAGGGCATTTACCGAAAAGGAAAAGTTTCAAACAGACTAGTAAATGTTCTTTTCTTCTGATCCTCTGAAGCTATGAGTATTTGATCATAACCCGTATATCCATCTAGAGAACAAAAATATTTGTACCCAGCCACCTTATCCAGCATCTGGTCCAAAAAGGGTAAAGGAAAATGATCCTTACTGGTAGCAGAATTTAATTTTTTATAATAAATGTGTATTCGCCATCGAGTGACTTTTCTTGTTGGTAATAATTCATTATTCTCATTCATCACTAGAATCACACCTCCTTTCGTTAGAACACTGTGAATTGAACTTACCCATACACGTTCTAAAATAGGATATATTATTCTAGCATCTAACCATTTTAAAATTTTTTTCTTAACAACTTCTTTCATCATAGGATTTAATCTTCTTTGAGGATTAGCTCTTGGTTCATGTTAATCTTCCAATAAAATGTTATGCATATAAATTGAAGGATTGATACCTTTAGTATCAGCTAATGTCCATCCAAAGGCTTTCTTATATCTCCTCAACGTTTCCAACAACTATTGTTCTTGCTCATTAGTTAATTCTAAGGATACTATAATAGGTAATGTAGATAAATCTCCTAAGAATGCATACTTTAAATGTGTAGAAAGTGTTTTCAGTTCTTTTTTAGGAGGTTTCTCAATATATGAAATCAATTTCTTCTTAAACATAATCAAATCTTCTTTACTCACTTCCGTAGATTCATCTCAAATTTTATCCTCATCTTGGTATTCCACATATTCCTTTTCAAATTTTTTTCAAATGTATTTTTGAAGTATTCATGGTTTAGATATTCATTAAGATCCATTCTGAAGCATTCAATCTCTTGCTCTTTTGTAGGGTATCTCATTTTGTTTGCAATATTAAATGTAACCTCTTGATCAATAACTCTCACTGTTAGTTCTCCTTTCTTCACATCTATCAAAGCTCTTCCAGTGGCAATATGGTCTTCTTAAAATGATAAAAATTTCTTTATCTTCTTCCATATCTGATGCAAAGAAGTCCACAGGAAAGATAAACTTATCAACTTTTGCCAAAACATCCTCTATACCTCTTTTAGGATAGGTAATCAAACGATCAGCTAACCGAAGAGTTACAGTTTATTTGAAATATCTCTTAAGCCCAACCTTCTAAAAATTGACAGCAACATAAGATTAATACTGGCTCCTAAATTACATAAAGCTTTTCCAAAAAAATCCTTTTCTTCAATAGCACAAGGAATTGTAAAACTTACAAGATCGTTCAATTTTTCAGGAAGCTTTTTCTGAATTATAGCGCTACTCTCTACACTAAGTGTAACAGTCTCATTATCTACCAACTACCTTTTCTTATTAAGTATATCGTTTATGAACTTTACATATCTTAGCATTTGCTCCAAAGCTTTAACAAATGGAATGTTTATCGTTAATTCTTTCAATATTTCTAAAAATTTTGAAAATTGCTTATCTCTGTTTTCTTATTTCATTCTTTTAGGAAATGGTGGTGGTAGTCTTTATACCATGATTTTCATTGGTTTGATAGGACATTCTGACTCAAAATGAAAATCTTCACCAGATTTTTCAATTTCCACCTCATCATTTTCAACTTCAACTTCCACTTCCTTTTGAACTTTGTTTTCTAATTCTTTTCTGCTTCTAAGTTGAATAGCCTTAATTTTATCTATGTTTTGATCTTTAGGATTTTCTTCAACATTACTAGGCAATGTTCCTTGAGGTCTATTATTAAGTACAGTAGAAAGACATCCCAATTGATTTTCCATGTTTTTAATTGCAACTCCTTGACTTTGTAATTAACTCCCCATTTGCAATATCAACTCTTTCATAGATAATTTTTTCTCCTTACTCTGCAAATTATTAAAATCTAGAGGGTAATATGGTTTGTAAGTTGGATTTCCTTGATTGTTGGAGTATTCAAATGGATTTGCAGTGTTGTTTCCCCATTGTAGATTTACAGCATTAGAATTATTGTTACTCCAACTAAAATTTGGATGACTCTTCCAACTAGGATTATAATAATTGGCATAAGGATTATTGGAATGATTATTTATTGCATTTAAGCTCTCATATGAAGATTGAGATTCTATGATTTATCCCAATGAACTTTCCTCAATCACAAGTGATGTCTGAAAATAATTCACTCCATATTGATCTATCTTCTTCGATATAGTAGTTATTTATGTAGTTAACATAGATACTACATCATAATCATGAATACTGGCTACTCTTTTTGGATTTACCCTTTCAGAGGGCCTTTAAAAATTATAAGTATCCATCTCTTCAATAAAAGAATATGCTTCATCGAAGGGTTTTGACATTAATTATCCACCTACAACTGCGTCAATTATTGACTTAAGAGATCCAACCAATCCAATATAAAAAGTTTGAATTATAAACCAATCCAGCAACACATGGTGTGAAAACATTCTAAGGAGATGTTTAAATCTCTTCCATGCTTCATAAATTGATTCCTTTTTAAACTGATAAAAAGATGTAATATCATTTCTATGCTTAGCAGTATTGGAAGGTGGGAAATATTTAGATAAAAATTTTTGTGATAAATCTCCCAAAGTTCTGATAGATCCAAGCGCTAAAGAGTTTAATCACACATTAACTTAATCCTTGGTGAAAAAAGGAAAAATTCTAAGTCTGACGACATCATTCAACACTCCAAATTTAAATGTAGCACAAAATTCTAGAAAACTAGCAAGGTATAAACTAGGATCTTCAGTTTGTGTTGTGATACGAGATTTTATATATGCAAATAATTAATAAGTTGAAACCACTCGATGATGCCAAAAAAAGATGCAGGCAGATTTATAATAAATATGCAATATAATCCCAAAAAAAACTTTTCTTAAAAATAATTTATCTTTTAAAACTTTTTTTTAAACGGCCAAGTCTCTTTTAATACGAACGCAAGTATATGTATCACTGAAGTAATAAAAGGCTTTAATGGAGTCCTAGATAAAGGTCTTTAATGGAGTCCTAGATATCGATCCCACAAAGAAATTGGAAAATCCTAAAGTAAATTATGAAAATTATTTTATAACAAAAACAAAAGAATAGAAGCAAAGTGCGAAGTTTGAAAATTGACTACTCAGATGAATGATAATTAAAATGCAGATGTAAGACTACAGAAATTAAACTAAACTAAATACTAAACTTTTAAAAGTAAAATTGCAAAAAAGAAACAAAGTTTTATTGTGAAAAAAAATTAAAATTTAAGAATGCATCCTTCCCCCATTACAATGAGTATATAGTTTGTGAAGAAATTGAAATCATTTGAATATATATATATATATATATATATATATATATATATATATATATATAAACTGTTTTGTGCCATATAGGAGCAATTCTATTCTTTACCCTCTTTCGAGTGCTAAAAATACATTGAATAATCTAATGTTTTGTTCCTAATTTTGTGGTTAGGCTGGAAAGATACCGGCTGCCACTCCAGAGCTCCCACTACTCACTCTTCAGAGGGTTAACCATTTAACATTAGTTCCCAATCAACTGAACCAAATTGGAGGTTTTAATCTGTCACCATAAAATCTCTAATTCTACATTCAACAAAGTATATTTCCCAATTTATTTGTTACCAATCCCATGGATGACATACTCTCTCATGAAATCAAATGTGATTCTACCTCTGTTGTAGAAATCATATCTCATTTAAGTACATATGTCTCTCAACAACTTTTAACATTTTAATTGGCTAGATCAAAAAGTAAATGAAGGTCAGAGTTCAAATCATCACAAATTATTTTCATTTAAAATCGTGGAAAATAAAATATATCCTTCACAAAACCATATCTTAAAAGTATGGAGAATGATAGAGAAGACTACTCAAAATTCTTGTGAAGGATATAACAAAACACGAATTTCATATATACAAAACAAGTTTACAAAACAAAAGAAATAAAAATAAAACTTATCTCACAATCCTTCCCAAGAAAATTCCTAAAAGTTCTCTCCAAGTCTTTCTCTCTTTATAATCACTCTCAATTCTCTCTTGGAAGTGTATGAAAAAGAAATCTTTCATCTTCCCTCTCCTCTTACAACCATAGAAGAAAATCTCCTCTTCTCTCTCTGTCTCATTACCTTACGCCATTTTCTCTCTCTCCTTCATGTCACACACAAAAGCCTCCTGTCAAACTCTATGAAGTCTTCTTCTTTGATTTTGGGCTGCCTCCTTTGGAAAAGAATTCAAATTTCCCTCTAAAATTCCCTATAAAATTCCCTAAAAAAGTTAACTTATTTTAATTTAAAAGATGTGTCATTTGATCAAAGAGTCATATTTCTTCATAAAAGAACTTTCTAAAGTGTCTAGATGCATTGAATTACTCCAAGAGGTCTGTAGAACAAGTGTCTCTTTGAAAATTCACACAAAATTTTTCTCGAACTGCCTGAATTTGAAAAGGTCATCCCTTTCGCATCATGCGCCAGCTCTCTGGAATTTAGCGCATCATGCGCCAGCTCTCTGGAATTTAGCGCATCATGCGCCAGAATCCCAAAATTGGCTATTTTCGCTCTAAATTTTATCCTTTTTTAACTCAATTTTACTTGAGGTTTAGTTCTTACTCTTTAGTAGCCTAAGGTCTAGCCATAGGACTTTTCTGTTGACTATTCCTAGAAAATTAGAAAAGGAACCCTCACCATTAGAAATTCTACCCTCTTCTTTACTCAACTTGAAGCTCTACATATTGGTACTAAACTCTAGCACTTAGTATGTGGGGTCATTATGGGGGAGCTCAAGGAGAGTTCTGTCGGTACTATTTTTTTTTTGGAGTTGCCCGTTGGAAGCGGTCGGTCTCCAAAATCGAAATTCTGCCGTTCGCTTCGGAAGGACATTTTAATTTACACACACACATATATATATATATATATATATANCCATATGTTTCATAGTTTAAATGAATGAGCAGTATACCTCAAACCCTATATCGATTACGAAGGATAAACACAATGCTTGATCAAATAAACTAAGAAATATATGACATCCGTTTGGTCTACGAAACCGTTTTATTTACCGACAATTTTCCTTATTTAATATGAAGAATTAAATACTATTTATTTTAAGCTGGGTTTAGACAAGCTTCCTATAAAGGTAAGCCCTTATATTTAATTATATCTTAGATAATCGAAGTCACCTAAGAAAACTCTCGATAAAAATCAAGAAATGTTATCTTCAAAGATGTCAAAAGGATAGGACTTTTCAATGAAATCAGACAAAGAGGTGTGAAATGCGAAAAAATTAAATTAAGATCATTTTATTATAAAATCCAAAGGAGGAAGAACTAGGGAATGTCATAGATCCGGAGGAGAACCTTTGTGACTTCCTAACCTATCCTATGGTTTGGCTTCAATTTTGAGGAGAAAGTTATTTGAGTGTTTCATCCTGCCAATTTTATTAGTTTAGGGCTTACATTTATGTGATACGATCACAGAAATAGCCTAAAGAATGTGGAGGTTTAGGTCACGATGGACGACAACCTTAGAATCCTAAGACGAGTCAGGGATTATATTGTATAGCAGAGCTACACAAAGGCCTAAAGATGAGGTGAGGATTTATGTTGCACTAGGTAGATAACCTTGAAACCCTAGGGCTTATTGTTTAATTCTAAGAAAGGAAATTAGCTTAGATGATGTAGACGTGTTTTTCTGTTAAAGATGGTTGTGCTACCCACCATGCTAGCTCCAAGCACCTTGCCATGACGAGTTTAAATTTTCTAGTGTGTCAGGTTATGATGTCAAATGAGATGTCCCTATGGTTGTAGTTTTTTAAATGTTATGAGACATATTAAAGTTGATTAGAGTGACCCAAATTAAGATCCTACAGTTCCCTCATTATGGTATCACTATTTTCTATTGGATTCACTTAGTCCAAATGAATTTACTAAACTCAACTTAATGAGTTCATTTCATTTAGCTGAGAAGCTTTGTTAGCAACCGTAGGTTACCTCCTCCGAGATATTCTCAATTATCTGATAGAGATGTCTTAATTTAGTTACAATTATTGTTCTGTAATGTTTGTGATTAAATTTTGAGTTGTTTGATATTTTGAATGTTGTGGTGGTGAATTTTATCTTGGTTGATTTTAGTTTTAGTTTTGGTTTTGCGGCTATCCTAGCAGTTTTAGTTTTCATGCAGAGTGACATCTTTGTTTAACATGAAAGTTTGTGTTTTTTGTTTATACATGCATGTAAGTAAGTACAGTAACGTACTGAAAATTAAATTACGGGAAACTAGAAATGTAAGTAAAATAAAAGCGTGCCTGGATGGTCTTCCCTTCATCTTCAACTAAAACTCAAAATGCATGTGAGAGCATTTATACATTAAAAGCATTTTATGTAAAGCAGTGAAATAAGGTCCCAATTATCTGCCAAATACTAAATCGTATCTTGGTGAGCCTCTATCAATTCATTTGAGGATAATTTCATTAAGTAAGACACAATAAGTTTAGTAGACCTCTAAGGTATCCAAAAGGTCAGGAGAAAGAAGCAGGTCAATGCTCCACTCTCACCACCTTGTGAAATGTCCCCAGCTCATTTAAACTTTTTATGTTGCTTAATAATCCATCATGTAAATACTTCTAGTGTTAAGTGAACATCAAGGTTTTAATTAACTCTAAGAGTAGGGTGATTATCATTTATCATTTTATTTGATAAATGGGGCAAGTTAATGTTATTAAGACACTTAGCCAATTTCAGCTTTAACTTCTTCTTGTATTGTTTTAAAGGTGTTTAATTTCTAGTTACGTTCACTTTTCTAATCATCATATAACAAAATTTGATTTAGCCTAGGTCACTACTAAGCCCTTAGGACATTGGTGGACATATTAGTAGTTTTTTAAAGAAATTGAATTTTGAGTGATAATAATTCATTATCAAAACATTTGAATGTCATTTGAACATCAAATATGGGTATTAAATTAGTGAGTTATTAACATCCAAAATCATTCCTCTAAGTCTAGGATCGTTTAATTTAATAGATCTCCAAATTTTAATGATTTAAGAAATTGCAAATTAATCCTTTAATTAAGAAAAGTGAAATTAGTTTCTACCAATTAATCCCTTATGTTTCAATCATCTGAACATGTTAATTAAGATCAAAGTTTGCCCATCTTACCTTTTTTAATTAAGCCTAAAAATTAATTAAGGCTAAATTTTTGAAATTGCACTTTTGCCCCTATGGCTCTATCAGTTCATAATTCTTCAAATTTAATTCAAATGACTTTAGAATATTTATCCTACCTTACAAATGAGTCAACTAAGACATCAGAGAAGAAAATGTGATTTTTCAAAATTTAATTTAATTTACATGCAAAAGTAGGATTTTTCAAAGAAAATTCAATAACTTAACCAAGGAAAAGCCTAATCACTTGAAATTTTTACTAGATGTAGATCTAGACTAGAGAACCGCATGGACGAAATTTCTTGATTTTCTGAGCTTCATTGGAGTTGTTAGAATTATTTATATTTTTGGAGTATTAATTAATTATAAAATATATTAAATGTGAAAAATTAAGTTTTACATTTTTACTAATTCTCTCTGAGGTCAAAGAACCTAGAGAAACAAATTTTACTTTTTTATGATTTTTCTTTTGATCTACTAGAATTATTTAGATGAAAAATTAAGAAAAATATTTGTTTAGCCTTTAAATATTATTTCTAAGGCTTAAAACTCAATTTCTTCTCTTAGAAAATTAGGAAAAATATTATAATTGCTCCTAAGTGCTTAGGAAACATTTTTGAATATTTCCATGAATTTTATTAATTTTATGATTTTTATCAATTTTTATTATATAAATATTCAAAATATGCTTAAAAAAATGAATTTTTTATTTCAATTACAATTTTATTTTTGAAAATCTTTCTGATCACAGAGAACTCCCAAAACTAATTTTATGATTTCTTAAGTTATTATTTAATTGCTAAAATCATTTTAGGGTCAGAAATGTCATTTAACTTAGAAAATCAGATTAGGTTGTCGAATGAACTCTAAGAGACTTGAAATTTTTATGAGGAGTTCTCTGAACTTTAAGCTATAGTGGAGAATCAAAATCAAGTAATTTAGATGTTTATTTTTCACAAATTAATTTTTTTTGTACCTTAGGGTTTTACAAAAATTATGTGTGTTCTTAATGACTTGGCTCATGAAAATTTTTTCTTAGGGTTCTCTGGTCACAGTGAACATACCAATTTTTTCTTGGATTTTTCTAATAAATATGATAATTATTATGATTAATCTATGTAAATAATCAAAATAAACTTAAAAAATATGGATCTATGTCTAGAGGTCTCCTCTGACTTTGGAGAAATCAGGGAATATCCACCATGACAAAGGCAACAACATGCCGAAATATTAAGCCATAGTGAAATGTCTACATGCATGGAGAATAAAAATACATAGAAATGTATTTAATTAACTAAAAATAAAATATACATCAAATAATCTTCAAACCATATCCACATTGTTCTCCTATGTTCACTGAGTACTACAATAATTTTTTTTTTTGATTTTTTACACCAAGATATGGATTTTCGAAGGTAGGTGAACTAATTAAATAAAAAATAACCCTATTTTTCTACTTAAACACGCGGTGTTGCGTCAACCTACGACAACTCCAAAGCTCTGTGTGGCGCTCTCTAGTTGGCTGCCGCCATCCACGTAGTTGTTAACTTGACTCGTGCTTTATGTATCAAGCTCCCGTCCAATGAAATCATAGCCATCCATCCAATACATGCACCATCTAACAGCTCCGCGTCATCGTCCTCGATAGCCAAAACCTATGACTATTAACCCTAAAACCTTAAGATCTCCCTCATTTCTCAATAAAATGACCTTAGGTTTGACATATACACTCTTCTAAGTGAGACGAACATATACATATGATAAACATGCCATTAAACTAACCCTAATCACATGTAGAATCAAAATAGGCTCGAGAAGAGTGGAAATTAAATACCTTTGCTCTAAGAAGGTAAGCTTTAATCAGAGGTGCTTAGCACATTTGTGGAGGTCCAATAAGGCAAGGGATTGGACCTTTCAAAGTCCTATGTGGAAATTTGGGTGCTGATCAAAGTTCTGTGTGGAGGCTCTCTATGAGGGGGCTTTGATGGGGCTTCTTCTCCTTTCATTGTGGTGAAGGTATGGGTGACTTTAATTAAGATTTGGTGCATTATGGAGGTGTTGTGGAGAATGACCTGTCTCTGACAAGGATTTGAGCTCAAAAATTGAGCTCTAACAAGGGAAATGAGGGCAAGGAGGTGGTTAGATTGCACTGAGGTGGTCTCAAAGATGCTATGGGAGCAATTTGGGAGGGTCTCCTTGAGAAAATTTTAGCACCCTTCCATTTTCCGTGAAGAGGCCATTTTATAGCCATGGCAGGAGAGTGGAGCTCAGGGTTTATCCTTGGGTGCAAAATTTTGCTCAGGTGGTGGGCTAAATGGCACTAAAGTTTAATAAAGGTGAGCTGGCCCCTAAGGTTTAGATAAGGTTTGATTTAGGGATGGTGGCCCTCAGTTTTGAGGTGCTTCGGAGACTAGGCCGATAGGCATGTCTAGAGGAGGTGGCTAGGAGGACAGGTGAGCCAGGGAAATTTGTCACAACCATTAATTTAAGCTGATGATGGGTTTTGGCAAAGATCCCTTTGGCTTAAGCAATTTAGGAAAAAAATCCATTAATTTAGGGGACCTTTGGTCCATGGCTCATCTAGGATGGGTTAAGTTAGTCTAGCTTTGTCACTAGGGTCCAAAATTCTGCTGTAGAAGTCTTGCCTTGGTCAATTTGACATGGTTAGGTCAATTTTGGTGCATGGGATCAATGTGGGTCTAAATGGCCAAACGTTGGGTTTAAGTTAGGCTAGCCATGACTTTGAGACCAATTGATTGATCAAAATTTTGAATATGATTGTAAAGAAGAGGGTAGAATTTCTAATGGTGAGGGGTGCTTTTTCTAATTTTCTTGGAATAGTCAACGGGAAAGTCCTATGGCTAGACCCTAGGCTACTAAAGAGGAAAAACTAAACCTCAACCAAAAGTGAGGTTAACAAGTTCCAATAAGACTATTTGACCTTAAGGTTAACCTTGGGTGCTAGTCTAGGATAAGGCACTCACTTTCACTCACTACACTCACTCTCACTCACAATCCCTCACAACCCTAAACCCATTATTCGTTGACTTTGATCTCTTGATCTTTTGGGAGATAAATGTAGATGGTCCCCTAAACCTAGTAACCCTAGACAGGGTTTAGCTAAGACCAGTACATAGAGAACACAAATGGGGATTCCATTCGTTCATGGCTCATATAGGGTTGTTGGCACTCCAATTTTACCAAAAATATCCAACTTAGCATTTTGCCCCAAAATCCCCCAAATTACCTAGATACCCTTGGAGCCCTAAATTTCGCCGAAATTCCCAAAATTCCCAAATCCACCCAAAATACTCAAATTTTTATAAAAATCATTTCAAATCTTTTCAAAATACCCAAGTTAACCAAAACTGCTCAAAAATTCAAAATTTACCAAAATACCCCCAAATTTACCAAAATTATAAAAATACCCCTGGTACCCCAAAGTTTCCCAAAACCTCCAAAATTACTCCAAATTTCTTCAAAACCCATTTGGACCCTTCAATTGAACCCAATTTAGCCAATCTGACCATTTTGACCAAAACCCACAAATTGCCTTTAAAAGCCCAATTTCCCCAAATTCACCTTAAATGTCCATCAATTTGGCCCAAGTTTCCATCAACTTCAATTAAAAACTCTTATTAACCTTTCAAATGATTAATATAAACTAAATCTAAGCTTAATTGGCCCATTCTTTGAGCTCAATTTTGATCTAATTCAAAACCTCAACTTTGGCCCAATGACTTGGTTCCACCAAATTGAACCCCATAGCCTACTCAATTTCCCCAAATTTGATTCCTAAACTTTTCATAACAATCATAAACACCTAAATTTTCCTTAAATTAGACTTGTTGAAGCCTCAACTGCATTCAATTTTAACGCAAGTCGAAAAATTCCCAAATTTGCCCCAAATTGGCCATACATCCAAATTCCACTAAGTTGATTGCCCTAACCCCAAAACTGACACAAAATTTATGTTGAAAACTATTCATTATGTTCTTATAGAACATTCTCAACAATCAATTTGGACTTAGCCCAACCTAGACCCAAGTTTAGCCCAACATGCCCAAATTGACAAAAATTCAAAAATCCTTCAAATTGAACCCCCAATTGGAGTCAAAATCATTTCAATCCTTCACCAAAAATCTTCATTACAATCATATACACAATTTTGATCAATCAATTTGTCTTAAATTCATGGATAGCCTAACCCTAACCCAACTTTTGGCCATTTAGACCCACATTTAACCCATGCACCAAAATTGACCTAACCATGTCAAATTAACCAAGGCAAGACTTCTACAGCTAATTTTTGGACCCTAGTGACCAAGCTAGACTCACTTAACCCACCCTATATGAGCCATGGACCTAAGGTCCCTTAAATCAAGGAATTTATTTCCTAAATTGCTTAAGCCAAATAGATTTTTGCCAAAACCCATCACTGGCCAAAATTAATGGTTGTGACAGATTCCTCTGGCTCACCTGACCTCCTAGCTACCTCCCCTGGCCCTGCTGGCCGGCCTAGACACTAGAGCACCTCAAAAATGAAGGCCACCATCCCTAAATCAAATCCAATCTCAACCCTAGGGCCCAGCTCACCTTGATCAAGCTTTAGAGCCTCTTAGCCCACCACCTCAGTAGACTTTTGTACCCACGGCCAAACCTGAGCTCAACTCTCCAGCCATCGCTATAAAATGGATGCTTCATGGCCAAATGAAGGGTGATGAAATTTTCACAAGGAGACCCTCCCAAATTTCTCCCACAGCCTCTTTGAGACCTCCTCAATGCAATCCAACCGCCTGCTTGCCCACATTTCCCTTAGTGGAGCTCAATTTTTTGAGCTCAAATCTTTGCCAAAGACAGGACATTCTCCACCACACCTCCACAGTTCACTAAATCTAAATTAAACTCACCCAAACCTTCATCACATAGAGCCTCTACACTAGACATTAATCAACACCAAAATTCGGCCTTGATCGAATTTGGGTCTAAGACTTTCACCATGACTAGAGGGCCAATCACTAGCCTTATTGGACCTCCATAAATGTGCCAAGCACCTCTGATTAAATCTTCCCTTATCAGAGAAAAGGTATTGAACTTCCCCACTTTTCGAGCCTATTTTGATTCTCCATGTGATTGGGGTTAGTTTAATGGCATGTTTACCGTATGGATATGTTTGTCTCACTTAGATGAGTCTATAAGAGAAATGAGGGAGATATTAAGGTTTTAGGGTTGACGGTCACGAGTTTTAGCTATCAGGGATGATGACATGGAGCCATTGGATGGCGAGTGTATCAAACAGATGGCGAGATGAAGCCGGGCAATGCTTTGATGCATAAATTACGGGCGGAGTCAACGGCTACGTGGATGGTGGCATCTAATAAGAGCTTGCCATGCAGAGCTTCGAAGATGTTATTGGTTGATGCGATGCCACGTGTTTGAATAGAAAAATAGGGACTTTTCTTTTTTATTTAAGTGCACATAACTTTAAAATTTCATATCATTGCACAAAAAATCACAAAAATAAAAGAAAAACACCCTAGTGCTCAGTGAACAGAAGAGAACAATGTGGAAATGGTTTGAAGTTTATTTGATGCATATTTTATTTTTAATTAATTAAATATTATTTGAAATGGTTTGAAGTATTTCACCATGGTTTGATTTTTTGGCATGTTGTTGCCTCTGTCATGAGGGATATTCCCTGATTTTTCCAAAGTCAAAAGAAAGCCCTAGTTAGAGATCCATATTTTTCAAGTTTATGTACATCATTTGCATAAATTAATCATTGTAATTAGCATGGTTTTAGGAAAAATATTTACAAAAATTTTGCTAGGTTCACTGTGACCAGAGAATCTTAGGAAAAAATTTTCATGAGCCAAGTCTTTAAGAACACACCTAATTTTCATAAAACCCTAAGATACAATGAAAATTAATTTGGGAAAGATAAACATTTAAATGACTTGATTTTGATTTTCTATTATAATTTAAAGTTTAGAGGACTCCCCAGAAAAATTTCAAAACTTTTGGAGTTCATTTGACAACTTAATTTGATTTTCTAAGTTAAATAACATTTTTGATACTAAAATAGTTTTTTAACAATCAGAATATAACTTCAAAAATTATAAAATTAGATTTGGGAGTTCTCTGTGCTCAAAATTATTTTCTAAAAATAATTTTGTAATTAAAATAAAAATTTCATTTTTCTATGCATATTTTGAATATTTAAATAATAAAAAAATAATAAAAGTCATAAAATTAATAAAATTCATGGAAATTTTATAACTTTTTTCCTAAGCACTTAGGAGTAATTAGATTATTTTTCCTAATTTTCTAAAAAACATTGAATTTTAAAGCCTTAAAAAACAATTTTCAAAGGCTAAAAAAGGATTTTTTTTAATTTTTCATCTAAATAGTTCTAGTATTTTAAATAAAACTCAAAAAATCATGAAATATCATCAAAGTGGTTCTCTAGTCTAGGTCTACATCCAATCAAAAATTTCAAGTTATTTGACTTTGCCTTGGTCAAGTTATTGATTTTTTTTAAAAAAAAATCCTATTTTTGTATGTAAATAATCATGTAAATTAAATTAAATTTTGAAAAATCACATTTTCACCTCTGATGTCTTAATTGAATCATGAGTGAGGTAGGATAAAAATTCCAAAGTCATTTGAATTAATTTTGATGAATTATGAAGTCATAGAGCCTTAGGGGTAAAAGTGCAATTTTGAAAATCTAGTCCTAATTAACATTTAGGCTTAATTCAAGAGGGTAAGATGGGCAAAATTTGATCTCAATTAACATGTTTAGATGATTGAAACATAAGGGGTTAATTGGTAGAAACCAATTTCACTTTTCATAATTAAAGGATAAATTTACAATTTCCTAAATTTCTTAAATCATTAAGATTTGGAGGTCAATTAAATTAAATGATCCTAAACTTAGGGGTATGATTTTGGATGTTAGTAACTCAATAATTTAATAACACTATTTGGTGTTCAAATGACATTCAAACCTTTTGATGATGAATCACTATCACTTAAAATTCAACTTCTTTAAAAAATTACTAATATGTCCACCAATGTCCTAAGGGCTTAGTAGTGACTTAGGCTAAATCAAATTTGGTTAAATGCGGACTAGAAAAGTGAATGTAACTAGAAATTGAACAATTTTAAAGCACTATAAGCCCATGTTAAAGCTGAAATTGGCTAAGTGTCTTAATAGCATTAACTTGTCACTTTTAAAGGTCTTCACCCAAAAAAATCTCAAAATAAATGACAAAGGATAATTACCCTACTCTTAGAGATAATTGAAATGTCCATATTCACTGAACACTAAAGGTATTTAGAGGATGAATTATTAGGCAACATAATAAGTTTAAATGAGCTAGAGATTTTTCATCAGGTGGTGAGAGGGAAGCATGAACATGCTTCTTTCTCCCAACCTTTTGGATAACTCAGAGGTCTACTAAACTTAGTGTGTTTTCCTTAGTGAAATCATCCTGAGATGAGTTAATAGGGGTTCACCAAGATATGATTAGGATTTTCTAGATCACCAAAACCTTTCTTCCCTGCATTACATAAAATTCTTTTAACATATAAATGCTCACACATGCATTTTGAGTTTCAGTTGAAAATGACGAGAAGACCATCCATGTACTCTTTTATTTTACATGCATTTCAATTTCTCGTACTTTACTTTTTAGTATGTTGCTGTACTTACAAACTTGCATGTTAAACAATGATGTCATCTTGTATGAAAACTAAAACTGCTAGGATACCCGCAAAACCAAAACCAAAATTAAAATCAACCAAATAAAATTCACCGCCACAACATTCAAAATATAAAACAACTCAAAATTTAATCACAAACATCACAAAACAATAGTTGTAACTAAATTAAGATGTCTCTATCGGATGATCAGGAATCTCTCGGAGGAGGTAACCTACGGTTGTTAACGAGGCTTCCCACGATCTAAATGAAAGTATGGAACTCATTAAGTTGAGTTTAGTAAATTCATTTAGACTAAGTGAATCGATAGAAAATAGTGGTGCCGGAACGAGGGAACCATAGGATCCTAACCGATGTCGCTCTAATCAGATAGAAAATAGTGGTGCTGGAACGAGGGAACTGTAAGATCCTAACGAGTGTTGCTCTATTGAACTTTAATATGCTCGATAAATATTTAAAGAACTACAACCATAGGAACATCTGATTTCACATTATAACTTGACACACTAGAAAACTTAAACTCATCCCGACAAAGAGCTTGGAGCTAGCATGGTGGGCAGCACGACCATCTTCAACAAAAAAACACGTCTACAACAGCTAAACCAATCTCCTTCATTAGAATTAAAAAACCAAGTCATAGTACTTCAGGGTAGTTTCTTATGAAATGTAAACTGTCCCTATATCTTTAGGCCTTTGTATAGCCATGTTGTACAATATAAGCCATAACTCATCTTAGGATTTTGAGGTTGTCGTTTATCACGACCTAAATCCTCACATCTTCCATGATATTTGTGTGATCATTTCACACAAATATAAGCCCTAAAAAATAAAATTAATAGGATGAAATAACTAAATAATTTATCCTCAAAACTGAAGCCAAATAATAAGATAAACTGGGAAGTCACCGAGGTTCTCCTCAAGATCTATGACATCACCTAGTTCTTCCTCCTTTGGATTCAATAATAAAATGTTCCAAATTTGAGCTATTCCCATTTCATACCTCTTTATCTCATTTCATTGAAATGTCCTAACCTTTTGAATTCCTTGAAGATAATATTCTCTAATTTTTATCGAGAGTTTTCTTAGATGACTTCAGTTATCTAAGACGTAATTAACTATAGGGGTTTGCGCTTATAGGAAGCTTGTTGTAACCCAACTTAAAATAAATCCTATCTAATTATTCATATTAAATAGGTGAAATTATCAACAAATAAAAAGGTTTCGCAGATCAAACGAATGTCATATATTTCTTAGTTTATTTGATCGAGCCTTACCCTCAAGTCTTGTGTTTATTCTTTAGGATAGATATAGGGTTTGAGGTATAATGCTCTTTCGTTTAAACTATGAAAAATATGGGGTCAGTTTGATTTCATATTTTTCTAAAAATTATATACATATATGTAAATTAAAATGTCCTTCTGAAACGAGTGACAGGATTTTGATTCTGACGATCGACAGCTTCTAGCGGGCAACTCCTCCAACCAAAATAGTGTCGATAGTCCTTTTTGTCATTTTTTCTCAATGCCTAAAAATAGGCATAAAATAAGTACTAAATCACAAAAATACTCTTCTTTAAAGTGCAATATCACCAAAAATAGATATAAAATAAGTACTAAATCACTATTTTATTTTGGTGTATCCAAATCCCCCAAACATAAATGTTACTTGTCCTCAAGTGATACTTTTATTACATAAAATCATATGACTTATGATAGAGATTAACTTATAATTTCTATACTTTATTATAAAAAATATAATTACAAAAATTAAGAAAAACCCTTTAGTAACTTAGATTCAAACTCTAAGTCTAGGTAAACTTAGTAATCAAATTTAAGATTTCTAAATCTCAATTAATTTCAAGAAGAATTTAAATTTATCATATTAAGGACATTTAGGAAATTCATATGAAAAAGAACTTCATGAAAGCTTTACTAGGAATGCTACTAATACTCCAATATATGTTTAGAAAATGTAATTAAGCTCCTTCCTTAAGTTGATTCAAGTGAAGCCAATTTTTTATTAGGCGTCTCCTTAAGTTTCTTTTCACTTATTTTTCTTTACTTTTTCTTTCTTCTCTCTCTTTTTTTCTTTTTCTTTTAGGATCTTTTCAATCTTTCTTTTTCTTTTTCTTTTTATTTTTTCAAGTGAGGATTACTTTGTTTGGATAGGCTTTAATAATTTTGAACTTCACTATCCTCTTCTTAAAGTTAAAACTCTATACCTTCTTTGCTTTATAAATTTTTATTAGTTTATGATTTTTCATAAGGTCTCATTCTTTCCTTTTTACAAGAAATTCTAAAATTCTTAAGACTTCAAAACTACAATTTTCTTTATTTTAAATAGAAAAACGTAGTTGTATCCTATCATACCAAATATCTTTAACTTAGAATTGATCTTCATTATTAAAAATTCTTTACTTAAATTTACCACAATAATTAAAAGCATAAGTGTAGTCATTTAAAGTTAAATCTTAATATCTCAGGCCATGTTAAATTAAATTTTTAAAAAAATAGTTACTTAAGGACAAGTAAAATTTAGTTTACTCCTTTTCTAAATAAATTTTTCTTTCCCCCAAACTTAGGTTTGTAAGTGATTTTAAAAATATTTTTAGTTCAAAATTTAGTAGGTGAAAGAAAACAGTAAATGCATGAAAATAAAAACTAACCTTTAGAGGATTTCTGACTATGAAACTGAGTTCTGGTATACTGCAGGTACTAACTATAAAATTGCATATAGACTTCAGAAGATTAAACAAAATATAATATATTTAGAGAACTTGTTGAGAATTAAAAGCATAAATAGAAAAATTGAAAAAAAAAACTAAACTGAATTTAAATAACGCAGAAAAAGTGAAAGTCTATAGTTACTATTACGAATTAGGTTCAAAACACAATATAGATATTTTTACTACAACAGTTTTCAAAAGAAAGTACATCACAATACAAACAACGACAGTAATAAAACATCAAAAACAAACTAAACCAGACTCATAAAATATCAATCCTTATCTCCTTCCTCTTCATCATCTGATTGTTCTTCTTCTTCTTCTTCTTCATGAATGGGAGTATAGGGAGTGAGATTTGGGCAAGCAGGAAAGTCCACATTATGTTCACCCCTAAGATGTCTTACAATGGCATTCTTAAACTCAATATCATGTTGAACTCTCCTCTGCTAATATTCATCATTATATGCATTCCTTGCTACCATCTCTCCTAACTGATTTTGAATATTAACAAAGTACATTTGTTGAATCATGAGTTAATCAATAATACTTTCAATCGATGTAGCTCGAGAAGTAGATGCCCCTGCAGTAGATGTAGAGGGTCTATCCCTTCTTCCACTTCTAGACTCAACAAATGATTCTACTCTTTCAATTGTATTCCTCCCAAATGGATTATGTGGTTGTAATCTCTCTTAATTTCTATGGAATTCGACTTTTGATTGTTTACATAGAGTGAAAATCAAGGCAAGGTATTGTAATCCTCTAGCTGTAGAACTATCAACTATACTCCGAGCATGCTGAACTATAACTGCACCAACATCTATTGCCTTCACGTTCTGAATGCTATATTCTAGCACAACTTTGTCTTTTTATCATCAACTAAATGATTTGTTGGTAATAGTCTGACGCAAATGAAGTGGTGTCATATCTTTAACTCAATAGTTAACATGGAAGCAAGGAAGTTAACTATCTTGTTATTCCTAATATTTCATTCCCCTCTTCCATCAATTAAAAACTTAATCACTTCCTCCAATGATGAATCGGTCATCATAAATGCAGTGTATTTAATGAAAAATACACCCCTCAAACCATAATAAGTAGTGATCCGATCAGCAGTAAATTCAACAAGCTTACATCTCACTAGGATGTGATCATCAGCAGTAAATCTGAGATTTGCATAAAACTCCTGAACCACTAGGAAAATTGCTATGGCAGTGAAGTAGCAAAATCTTTCCCAATTTCTAGCAAGAATCTATCTCTCGACCTCAACACCCGGGTTTGCAAACACGTGTTCTTGGATCATTCTTTTTGTCTCTCTATAAGTGTTATTACTATGTTGGGCTTTGAAACTAACAGATTTTCACGCATTTAAGTCCTCGGAAAACCTTCCTCTCTTAACTCATGAAGCCATTTAAAAATTCTATGAAAATCCAAATATAGTCCAAATAAATTTATCAATAAAAAATCTAAATCCTCAAGCAAAGTTATTTGGTAATAAATTTTTAACCATAAGTTTTTTTTAAGCATTTTTATCAAAAATCATAATTTTTGGATCTCCTAAATTCCCTGGTGAAAATAGGACTCTGAATCCTTCTCTTACTCCGACAATGTGATGCCCTAGACTAAAGTCTTGAGGTAGAAGATGACTCAAGTAGTGAAGTGGAGTTTGTCCGTGTGATTTTATGGTTTCTAGGAAATATAGCCAATTCGGACCTTTGGTGCATCATGTGTGAACGCTCTGTAAGTTGGCAAATCATGTGCCAATCTGGTGCATCATGTGTCAGAGCTCAAATGTATTAGATTTCAGTTTATGTGGAAATCTGCTCCATACCACTTTATGTCAAACTCAATTTGACTCAAATAAAACTTTCTAAGCATATCTAAACATCACACTAACATATAATTTTAAAAAAAAAACACAAAACTCACATTTATATATGTAATCTACACTCTAACAAACTAACATTTTTCAAGCCTACAAACATCAAATTTAGTGTTCTAAAGCAAAGCAATATCCTAACACTGAAATCTAAACATCAAATTCTCTATCTTCTTGATCCTCTGAGATCCTTGATCCATTAGTACATTCATATCATTTTCATCTCCCATTCTAATACAGTTGCAGTAGACTTTTGGATCCATCAGCTTCCAAGGAAGTAGTAGTTTCTCCAGCTTTCATAAGGTACCTGTGATTGACAGCAAAGTAAGAAAAATAATGGATGGATGTCCCAGTCCAGTTGCAGATCCATTCACAATCAAACACAAAACTGATTTCACAATAATTGTTGCAACATTAATAAGTTTTTTAGTTTGAATACAATAGTTCAGAATGGTACTATCCTTAGTGACCTTACTAATTTTTATGGTAGGTAGTAATTTTGATGCAATAAAGAAGTTTCAAACTTTTTAAAATAGATTTAAAAATAATAAAGGAAAACTTATATTTCCATCATCTCTGGCCTCTCAATTCACATCTTCATCCATAAGGTAGTGGAAGAGTTCATTCATATTCTCTCCTTTTGGGGTAAAGTTTGCATAATGGCAGATAAGCACATTTTTAATAATGAATATCTCATTTATTCTTGAAGGAGTGAACTGCAAAAACTTACCTCTCATGTAAATCATTCCTTGGTTGATCCCAAGAAGATTTGCTTAAAATTCTCTTACTATAGGAACAATGACAATGACAGTAGTGTAGCAAAGCACTTCCCAATGCCTCTGTGCAATAGTCTCTTCTACTCGAGTATTCGGCATGTTGAATCCTCGATTCACAAATTCCCTTTCTTTGATAAGCCTCTTCTTCACTAGATCTTGATCTTGTAATTTATATGCATCGAAATTGATGAACTTTCTCAGGTTGAAAATTCCAAATCTTGTAGAGTTTCTAGAGTGGGAAGCCAAAGGAGTTGAAAAGTGGTGACTCTTCTCCCATTTTTCACCCTAAAATATGGTTTGGAGTTATTTTTTAGGAGTTTTATGGAGAATAAACCGCTAAAAACTTCCAAAAACCACCATTTGACATGTTTTAAACATTTTCGGACCCGCGGCATTGTTGGCGCTATTTTTTTGTTGGAGGGAGCTGCCCGTAAGAAGCTGTCGGTCACCGGAATCAAAATCCCATCGCTCTCTTTAGAAAAAGGTTTTGATTTACATATATATTTAGTTTTAAAAAAATATGAAATCAAACTGACCCCATATTTTTCATAGTTTAAATGAAAGAGCACTATATCTCAAATATTGTATCTATCTCAAAGGATAAACACAAGACTTGAGGATGAGGCTTGATCAAATAAACTAAGGAGTATATGTCACACATTTGGTCAGCGAAACCTTTATATTTGATGTCAAGTTCCTCTATTTAAAATAAATGATTAAATAGGGTTTAATTAAGTTGGGTTCGGACAAGCTTCATATATGGGCAAAACCCTATAATTAATTACATCTTAAATGATCAAAGTCACTTAAAAAGACTTCCGATAAAAATAAAAAAAAATTATCTTCAAGGAGTTTCAAAGGGTAGGACTTTTCAATGAGATCGGACGTAGAGGTGTGTAAGGGGATTGGTTCAAAATTGGAACATATTGTTTTAGAATCCAAATGAGGAAGAACTAGGGGATGTCATGGATCCAGAGGAGAAGCTCGGTGACTTCCTTAGCTATCCTAGTGTTTGGCTTCAGTTTTGAGGTCAAATATTTAGGTGCTTTATCCTGCTAATTTTATTAGTTAAGGCTTACAATCGTGTGAAATTATCACATAAATAGTCTGAAAGATGTGAGGGTTTAGGTCATGCTGGATGACAACCTCGTAATCCTAAAGCGAGTTAGGGCTTATATTATATAGCAGGGCTATGCAAAGGCCTAAAGATAAGATGAGGATTTATGTTGCATAAGCAAGAAACCTCGAAGTCCTATGGCTTTGTTGTTTAAGCATAAAAAAGGATGATTGGTTTAGCTGGGGAAGATAGGTTTTGCTGTCAAAGATGGTCGTGCTGCCCACCATGCTAGCTCCAAGCTCCTTACCGCGACGAGTTTAAGTTTTCTAGTGTGTCAAGTTAGAATGTCAAATCAGGTCGCCCTATGGTTGAAGTTCTTTAAATTTTATGGGGACATGTTAAAGTTGATTAGAGCGACGCTGGTTAGGATCTTACGGTTCCCTCGTTCTGACACCACTATTTTCTATTGGATTCACTTAGTCCAAATGTATTTACTAAACTCAACTTAATGAGTTCCATAATTTCATTTAGACCGTGAGAAGCCTCATTAGCTACCGTAGGTTACCTCCTTCGAGGGATTCCCGATCATCTGGTAGAGACATCCTAATTTAGTTGCAATTGTAGTTTTGTGTGATGTTTGTCATTAAATTTTAAGTTGTTTTATATTTTGAATGTTGTGGCAGTAAATTTTACCTTGGTTTATTTTAGTTTTGGTTTTGGTTTTGTGGCTATCCTGATAGTTTTAATTTTCATGCAGGGTGACATCGTGGTTTTGCACGGAAGTTTGTAGGTGTAAAAGCACAATATGAAAGTACAAGAAAGACAACACTGAAAACTGTAAAAGCGTACCTGGTGAGTCTTCTCGTTCCACCACCTGAAACTTAAAAGGCATGTTAACATAGTTTATATGAGGCAGGGAAGTAAAATTTTGATAGTTTTCCTAACCCTATATCATATCTTGGTGGGTCCTTGGGAGTTTAATTAAGGATTATTTTGTTAAGCAAAACATATTAAGTTTAGTAGATCTCCGGGGTATCCAATAGATCTAGAGAAAGGAGCAGGTCCGTGCTACTCTCCCACTACCTGGAGGAAAATCTCGAGTTCTCTTAAACTTATTATGTTTCTTAATAATTCATCCTGTAAAACACTTTAATGCTCAATGAACATTTATATCTCAAATATCCCTAAAAGTAAGGTAATTATCATCTTTAATTTAATCTTGAAAATTATTTGGGTAAAGACCCTTGAAGAGGCAAGTTAGTGTTATTGGAACACTTAGCCAAATTTTTGTCCTAATTGGGATTGTAGTGTTTGAAATATGTTTTAATTTTAAATGATGTTTACTTCTCTTATCCTTATTTAAATGAAACTTGATTTAGCCTAAGTCACTACTACACTTTTAAGACTTAGGAAAGTGTCTTAGTTAGCTTTAAAAAGGTTAAGCTTTAGGTGATCATGATTCATTATTTGAATTTTATTTGAAAATCAAATAGTAAATTGATTAATTATTGACTTCAAGGGTCATACCCCTAAGAACTATGTTTATTTTATTTTAATAAACTTCCAAATTTTAATAATTTAGAAATTTATTTACTTATCTTTTTAATTAAGAATGTGAGGTTGGTTTCTACCAATTAATCTCTTGTGTTTCAAACATCCAAATTAAGATCAGAGGTTACCCATTTCCCTCCTTGAATTAAGCCTAAATGCTAACTAAGGCTAAGGTGCCAAAATTACACATTTGTCCCTAAGGCTCTAACACTTCATAAATTTTATGAAAATTAATCCAAATGACTTTGAAATTTTTATCCTTCCTTATTCATGGCTAAATTAAGATATCAGAGGAGAGAATATGATTTTTCAAAATTTATTTTAATTTATATAACTATTTCATGTAAAAATAGGATTTTCTAAAGAAAATACCTAACTTGACCAAGGTAAATCCTAATTCCTTGAAATTTTTACTGGAGGTAGACTTAGACAGAGAAGATTTTGGACCAAATTTCATGATATTTTGAATTTTATTTAAATTTTAAGAATTATTTTAATTTCTAAACTATTTTTAAAATATAAAATATTTCAAATGGGGAAAATTATGTTTTGTATTTTTGGAAAGTCTTCCCGAGGTCAGAGAACTCAAAGGAGAAGATTTTATTTTTTTTTAATTTTATTTGATTTATTAGAATTATTTTTAGTGAAAACTCATTTTTAGCCTTTAAGAAAAAATTTTAAGCTTTGAAATTCAATATCCTTATTTAGAAAATCAAGAAAAATATTCTAATTGTTCCTAAGTGCTTTGGAAGCAATTTAGAACATTTCCACGAGTTTTATTATTTTTGTGATTTTTCTACACAAAGATATGAATTTTTTAAGTTAGGGGTATTTAAATAAATAGGAAAAATTCCTATTTATCTATTTGAAGAGCTTGTGCTGACTAGATCCTAGGCAGCTCCGAAGGCATGCGTGGCGCGCTCTGGTTGGACGCTGCCATCCACGTAGCTGATGACTCGGCTCACGGTTTATATTTCGAAGCGCTACTCTGTTCAATCTCCTCCGTTCATTTGATACATGCTTGATCAAATGGCTCCCCATCATCGTCCCTGATAGAGTGATCTTGTGACCGTCCACATTAAAACCTTAAGATCTCGGCCTAGTCTCAACCAAATCACTTTGGGTTTGATCCTATTGACTCGTCTAAGCGAGACGAACACATCCATATGGTAATAATCCAATTAAATTAAGCCTAATCAAATGGAGAATCAAGATAGGCTCGGGAGGCAGTGAAGTTTTATACCTTGGCTCTGAGAAGTGAAGCTTCAATCAGAGGGTCTTGGCACGTTTGTTGTGATCTAAAGAGGCTAAAGATTGAGTCTATAGTCTTGGTGTGAGGCCTAGATATGATTTTGATCATGGCCAAATTTTTGTGTTAGTCTAGAGCTATGGTAGAGGCTCTATGAGAGGGTAATTTGATGGGGCTTTAGCTCCTTTCACTGTTGTAAAAGTGTGGGTGAGTTTAATTAGAGTTTAGTGGGCTGTGGAGTTGTGGAGAGTTTTGGTTTGTCTCCGGCAAGGTAGTGGTTGGTTACACTGAGGAGGTCCAACAAGGGGAATCAAGGCAATGTAGTGGTTGGTTACACTGAGGAGGTCTAACAGAGGATTTCAGATCAATTTGGGGAATTCTCTTAGAGTAATTTTCAGCTCTTCCTCCATGATCGTGGAGGGGAGCATTTTATTAAAATGGCCTTAGGCTTGTTGCCATGGCAAATTAAGGGGTGAAATGTGCTGCCTAGGTGGAGGGCAGAGAGGCTCTAAGCTTTAATCTAGATGATATAGCCTGTAGGTTTGAATTGGGTTTAATTCCATTGGGGTGGCTCTTAGTTTTTCCATGACTTGCGCCAATCTTTGATGATGTCTACAATTTTATTTATTAATTCTTCTTTTCCAAGCTTGTGCAGAGTTTTGAAGTTGATCTGACACAGGACTCGTCTTCCTTACACTATGACTTCAATGGAATCCTCCGGGAGACATGTCATTTCCTTAGCAAATTTTGTTAGAGCGTCGGCATGGGTATTATCTCCCCTAGGAATCCGGTATGAATTCACATCAGGATTCTACTCCAGGAGCTTCATCGTGTACTGATGGTCTTCTACTAATCTTGGTTTCAAAATTCTATATTGTCTGGAGAGTTGCTGGATGACGAGTTGAAATTCGCCATAGATGGCAATTTTTGTTATATCCATTGAGATTGTCATTTCCAACCTAGTGATTAAAGCTTCATATTATGCTCCATTGTTGGTGCACGACTCTATCAGATGGTGTGAGAACCTCAACCTACCCTTATCTTGTGTGATAAAGATCAAACCAATCCTTGCTTTTCCTAGTATAATTATGCCTGATCCTTTGTCTTTTCTGGCTGACAAAGCGCCATCGAAGTACATTTCTCAGTGTTGCGCTTTGGAGAATTCGATTTGTAATATTTGCTCGTCTGGTAACTTGTCGTTGAGAGATGACCTAGCTGGCAGTGGGAGTGCAATGAGAAAGTCTGCTAGTATTTGTCCCTTTATAGCACAGAGGAGAACAAAAGTTATATCAAATTGCAATAAGATCATCAACCATCTTGCTAAACGTCCGGAGAGTGTCGGTTGGGTCATTAAATATTATAATGGATTAACTTTTGAGATTAGGGTAATCTTATGAGAAAGCATGTAATGTCTAAGCTTTTGACCAGCAAAAGTTAACGCCAGACAATGCTTCTCAATAGGTGGATACCTTATCTCCGTCGGTATTAAGCGATGACTCAAGTAGTAGAGTGCATTTTCTTTACCCTCATCATTGACTTTAGCTAAGAGGGCTCCGAGAGAGTCATCTAAAGCTGCGGTATAAAGTATAAATGATTTCTCTGGGATAGGGGCTGCCAAAATAGGAGGTGTCATTACATTTTTCTTCCTAAATAAATTTGGCATCCTTTTAAACGTCCTCTAGCATTTTTCTTCCTAAATAAATTTGGTATCCTTTTTAAATAATGTCGAGAAAGGCTGACACCTACCTAAGAGATTAGAGATAAAGCGTCTCAGATATGCCAACTTCCCCTGGAAGGAACGTAGTTGTTTCAAAGTTTTAGGTGGAGCATTTCCAAGATAGCTTTAAATTTTATCCGGGCCGATCTTGATTCCTCAATGAAGGACAATGAATCACAGGAATTTCCCTGAGGTAACACTAAAGGCGCACTTTAAGGGGTTCATTTTAAGGTCATATCATCGTAACCATTCAAACACGATCCTCAAATCATATAAATGGTCTATTTTCCATTTACTTTTGATGACCAAATCATCCACGTAATATTCTACTTCATTGTGAATGAGGTCATAAAAATCTTTGTCATTGCACGCTGATATGTTGCTCTGGCTTTCTTTAGGCCGAACGACATCACTGTGTAGCAGAAAATTCCAATTCGTGCTCTGAAGGCTTTAAATGCTGCATCCTTGGGAACCATCTTGATTTGGTTGTATCCTGACGATCCATACATGAAGGAGAAAATTTCTTGTGTTGAAGTGATATTCAACATCATCTCTGGTATGGGTAGTGGAAACTCATCTTTTCGACATGCCTTGTTCAAATCTCTGAAGTCGACTTAAACAGGGATCTGTCCATTTTTCTTCTTAACAGGTACAATATTAGCCAACCATATTGGGTACTGCTCTTCTTTCACAAAGTTGGCGTCTATTAATTTCTTCACCTCGATGATGACTTGTTGCTCTATTTCAAGGAGCATTCTCCTGGGAGCTTGTTTTACTGGGGTTATATTCTTTTTCGAGTTTATGGACTGCAACCTTTGCTAATAGTCCTGGCATTTGATCGTAGCTCCATGCAAAGCAATCGTTGAATTCTGTTAATAGTTTGATCAATTCTACAGATTCTTCGTCATTGAGCAGAGAACTTATAAATGTAGGTTGGGGTTGTTCTTCAGTCCCGAAGTTAATCTCTTTCAATTCATCAGTGGTAGATTTAATTTCCTCAAACTCTAGGGGAGCATCTTCTATTGGTTAATCAGTAGAGTCATCCTCCATGTCGAAGCAATCCTCTTCTGACTCACCAGTAACAATCATGCAAAATTCAGAATCATCGACTGGTCCGACTGTACCAAATCCGAGACCCTCTTTTGAATTTGGAGTTTAAATTTTACTATTCCATAATTTTTCAAAAAGTTGAAATTTATCTATTGACATTTGTTTTGGTAAGTTTCCCTGTTGAATTAACTTTTGAACACAAGGCAAGAAGTAACCAAAAGGCAATTCCATTAAACCTGTTGAATTAACTTTTGAACACAAGGCGAGAAGTAACCAAAAGGCAATTCCATTAATTCACGCTGTTGAATTAACTTTTAAACACAAGGCGAGAAGTAACCAAAAGGCAATTCCATTAATTCATCCTTGTTGAATTAACTTTTGAACACAAGGCAAGAAGTAACCAAAAGGTAATTCCATTAATTCATTGTCCAGGTTGAATTAACTTTTGAACACAATGCGAGAAGTAACCAAAAGGCAATTCCATTAATTCATTAGACCTGTTGAATTAACTTTTGAACACAAGGCGAGAACTAACCAAAAGGCAATTCCATTAATTCATTAGAATCACCATCCAAAAATTAACTTCTGAACACAAGGTGAGAAGTAACCAAAAGGCAATTTCATTAATTCATTAGAATCAACATCCAAATTTACATGTTTTGTTCCATTAATTCATTAGAATCAACATCCAAATTTACATGTTTTTTAAGCTCAGTAGAGGTAGGCATTTCCATTAATTCATTAGAATCAACATCCAAATTTACATATTTTTCAAGCTCAGTAGAGGTAGAAGCATGATAAAATTTGATCAGCTTTGTACCAACCCTACAACCTTCCAAGACCTCTAAACTCTCAACTTTTTGAGGGAGAATCATAGTGAGGGTAATAGTATTCACATAGTGGTTTATCTGATCATACATTATTTCTTATTCATTTTTCTATGTGTCTTCTAGGGATATCTCGTACTGAGATTTCTTCTGTCTTGTCATCATTTTTACATGTTCAGAACTGTCTTCATCACCAACATTGATGGTTGGCCTAGTCCGTTCAATGATTAAATTGATCCTTCCTCGTCTACGTCCCCGGCCTCGACCTCGGGTGCGTGAACTAAAACAACCTTCACCAACTCATTGTAAGAAAGTGGTGGAAGATCGTTGAAGCGGAGTTGAATGGCCTTCTCTTTGTAATTCTTCTAAATCTTCATCTTTGATTGCGATAACTTCACGAGAGAAGACAGTCTTCTTTGGAGGCACGTAGTAGGCAACATCTTCATGGATACCAACTTCATCCACTGAAAATGGTTGTAGGTCTCCTTTAATGCAAATTTCTTGACCATCTTTGTCGTATTTGATGCATTAGTGTAAAGATGATGGAACCATATTGTGTTCATGAATTCATGGTCGAGCCAGTAGAGCATTAAACGAGGTCTCGGCGTTGATGATATGAAATTTAGCGGTTGTCACGAGTTCTCCAACCTTCATAAGTAGTGTAATTGATCCAAGGGCTCTTTCTCCCTTTTCGTTGAATCCTCTTAACATCATTTTATCGGTCGTAAGATTTTGAGCTTCAATATCCAAATAGGCTAATGTTCGTAGGCTCATCAAGTTAAGAGATGCTCCAGGATCTACTAAAACTCTGGACAACACAAATCTGCAATGTTGATGGAGATGTAAAGGGGACGGTTGTGGTCGGCGGTATCGAGCAACAAGTGTTCATTTGTGAAGGTTACCCCAGGTTGTTCTTTCAATGAACAAACTTCATCTGACGATGTGCTGGCCAACTGAGCTAAGAAAATTTCTAGGTCAAGCAAGGCTGTAACTAGAGACTCTCTCATCTCCTTTAATAGGATCAGAGCATCGTAGATGCTTAATCGGGCCGACAACTTCCTAAGATGAGCTAGCAAGTTGAAGTCTACTTTTTATTATCCATTGATTTTATCTTGATTATGTGGTTCTTCCACTTGTGGAGGTGGAGGTATCTCTTCTCAGGTCATTATCTGCTTTCCTTTATCTGCTGGAGAAATTCTTGGTGGTAACACCTTTCTGCTCCTTAAGTTAACTTTCGTGATTTCTTCTTCTTGAGATATCATTGTTGAATCTTTCAGTGTCTCTTCCTCTTTGTCTGAAAGATCTAAGTTGATGGCAAGCGATGTACCGTGAAGCTTGAGAATTGGATCCTCATTATTGGTGCTGTCGTAAGTGGTATCATTGATATATTCTTTGGACTTGACAACGAGTTCATCAGACTCAAGTACGATTTGAGGATCAATTTGGGGATCGAGATTGAAGCTAGATCGATCATAAACAGTTACGTTATCACCAGAAATAATTAAAACGTAGACCAAATTACAATCATTATATTCATAAGACCGTGGAGGGACAAAAAGATAATCATACAAAGTCAAGGATTCGAGGATTTTTCTCCCCAAATCCAAGACAACCAATCTAATAGAGGCAGCCCTTATTTTACCCTCCGTGCTATCAATCTTTGTAGTGACGCTTTTCTTCTTCTTCTTTGTCCTTTACAATGATGGATCTCCTGATGAAACCTTCATCCTTGAAAGAATACATCGTCTTACGTTGCTCTGACAGGGACATTTTCTTATCCTCTAATCAAGGTGATCTCTCTTGAGGCGGCCGTTGATTGGTTTGATTATTCTATTTCTGAGAGTATTTTGACGAAGACTAGCGATGCTCTTCTTCATATATCTTTATCAGCTGCTTTCCTTTGTTCACTATTGCTACTACTCCTAATTTCTTTTCTAACACTCTGGTCACCTTAGCCTTTTTGTGTGGCTCCATGTGCTTTATTTCTTCTTGAAGACTGTTGGCTTTACTGAGTATCTTCTTGAAGGATTTGATGGTGAGTCCCTTAAGCATGAAAGCTACTCGCCCATGAATGCTCTTGAGTAGAATTTCAATCACATGATGTTTCTGTAGCTGAGGTTCACATTTCATGCTAAGGTTTCTCCACCTCAAAATATAGTCTACGAGAGTTTTGCTAGGCTTTTGCTTTTCCATCATGAGCTCTCCAATAGACACATGGTGCTGCGCTCAGGCAAATCTTTTCACAAAAAGCTGCTCCAACTCAAAAAATGTTTTAACTGAACCGTTGGGCAAGTCAACGTACCAGTCAAAAGCAATTCCTGACAAGCTGCTGACGAACTGCTTGAAGAGTAGAGCTTCACTATTTCTCGTGTTGCCACAGCTGGCTCGAAAATGTGCTATATGATGTCTAGGATTTCCAGTTCCATCAAATATCTTGAAGTTTGGGGCCACAAAACCCTTGGGGAAAGGCACAACATCAAACTCCTTCGGGTAAGGTCTACCCTTTAAAACCAATGCACCACCCTTAGATTGGATTAAGGCATCCTGCACTTGTTCAACCATTTGCTTGAATTCCTTTTCTGGCATGGCACTTGATGGAGAATCTTTCTTTTCTTACTCGTCTTTATTTGCTGAAGTAACCTCTCCTCTTTCATCTATAATGTGTATGATTTCTGGCTGATTGATCTCTAGAGAAGCCAATTTTGGTGCTTGTGATTGCCCCTGAATTGTGGCCATGACAGTCATAGCTGCAGTCATCTCTTCTATTCTTTTCTCCAGTAGATTAAATTACTCATCCCTTAGGAGGACAACCCTACAAAGTTCATCTACGACGTTCTCTTCGGTGTGAGGTTGAGCCTCACGCGCAGATGTAGTGGCTCTGGTTTCGATCACATGGACATCCATGAAATCCTCCTCCAGGTAATCATTATAATCAAAATTTTCATTATCACTATCGATGGAAACTCTGTGTTCTCGAGCTAACTCAGAAATATCAATCCCGAGTTTCTCAACTTTCTCTTCAATTATTAATTCCTTGATCGTTTTAAGATCTGGAGGGCCCTGATTGACATCCTCTACTTGTTCCTCCATCTCGCTGGTTACTATCGTGACGATGTTAGATATTTCAGACACTGGTTTCACTTTTTGTCCTACGAACTGACTAAACTGTATCGGTGCAACGACCTTAGGTACCCATACCTTTCTCTTTTTCGATGATGATGTCTCATTACGGAGAGTCTTAGTAGAAACATCGGTATGTCGATGGAAAGTGTGCTCCACGTGGTGTAGACCGGCTACAGTGCCAGCTAATTGTCTTCTCTTTGTCCTTGGGATTGTAGGCATGTCTCCATAATGAGTGACGGGTAAGATCTTCGGACCCGATCTTGACATAACCGGTCGACGGCTTGCGGTCCTTGTGGCAGTGTGATCAGTAGTAACCACTGCGGTATCAACTCTCTTTCCTAAATGTAACCAAACGGGGATGAGAGTAGGTGGCAATCCAGTTTTCTTGTGAGATTTTCTGGCAGACTTGACGCCTTTCAAGATTTTCTTCTTCATGCGAGGTGAAATTGCATCTCTCACTCATTTAAGCAACTCGCTAACTGAACATCCTTCTTTGGTAGCAAGCCTTCTGAAAGCTGCACTAACTCGGGTGATAGGAGCAAACCTCTTATACTCCTCACCGTGTCTATGAAGTGACGGTAATGTGGCAGCGATCCTTCGTATACTCTCCTATCCTTTTGTATCTGTCAGAGGATAGAATCTACTCACTCGCAAGAGTGGATAAATTTCTGGTAAAACTTCTTCATCTTGATGAGGCTCCTCTTCAATGGGTGTCTCCATGGGAGCCTGGGTTTTAATGGCCCTCTAAAATTTTCTGTTACGGTTTCTCCTTTATGTTTGGGTCAGTGGTATAGTCCTTGAACATGATCCGATTTCAAATACAAGTGGTGGGACAGCTAGTCCCTTAGTCGGATCCTCAATAATCATTACTTCTTTCCCCTTAGTAGCCGCGGGGCTAGCAGGTTTGGTATGTGCTACGAAGGCAGTAGTTTTAGACTTCTTGTAGGTAGGGAAGTCTTGTAGGCAGTTCAGACTGAATTCTGTAGACGGTTCCTGTATTTCCGGATCGACAGTCTTTATTACTACAAACGGGGCTTTCTCGAAGATGAAATCGAGATTTTCAAATCCCGCTCCGAATTTGATGGTAAGAGCAAGGTTGCGGGCTTCGTGACTCGTTGGCAGGTTGCAAGAAAATATCAGTGTTGGGTAGGCCAATGCAGCAGGCTTTAAAATAGAAAGTTTTGGAGTTAGCTATATGGCCAAAAACATCGTAATTTTTAGTGCAAGCACTGAATGTAGAGGTTGATCTGTAGACCAGGCGAGTCTTAATTTATGGGTATTTTAAAATCTTGTTTAAGAAAAATTAAGAGGTGTAAAATTTAATTAATGTAAAAAAAATCTCAAAGTGCACGCAGCACAACACGATTTGGTTTAATTTGCGGAATAGCAAACCAAATTTAGAAGGGAGATGTGAAGTTTTTAAGACCCATTGCAGGACCTATTTAGTGGCAGAAAATGCTCAGGTGGAACTAGTCCATCGACACACCTATTGGGGGTCTGACCCCACACAAAAATTTAAAGAGTCCTTAATGGCCTTCAGAACCCCTCGGTTCAATAATGGTTGAACAACTAGTCCTGAAGTTCAAAGAGTTAACCGTACTTTCCTAATACAGAAATGGGTAAAATATGCAAACAGAAGAAGGGTAATTTGGTCCAAGAGGGACATGGACATATTACCGATGGTGTGATGATAATATTTCTTGATTTAAATGGAGAGAAAAGGTTGTCCCCATCGGAGTCGCCAAAAGTTGTCGGTGCAATTTTTGGTTGTAATTGCCCGTAAGAAGCTGTCGATCACCGGAATCAAAATCTCGTCGCCCGCTTCGAAAGAAGGTTTAATTTACATATTTATTTATTTTTAGAAAAATATGAAATCAAACTTACCCCATATTTTTTATAGTTTAAATGAAAGAGCAATGTACCTCAAATCTTGTATCTATCTCGGATGATAAACACAAGACTTGAGGATGAGGCTCAATCAAATAAACTAAGGAATATATGACATTCGTTTGGTCTGTAAAACCTTTATATTTGCCGATAAGTTCCCCTATTTATTATAAAAAATTAAATAGGGTTTATATTACATTGGGTACGGACATTCTTCTTATAAGGGCAAGCCCCTATAGTTAATTACATCTTAAATGATGAAAGTCACCTAAGAAGACTCTCGATAAAAATAAGGAAATATTATCTTTAAGGAGTTTTAAAGGGTAAGATTATTCAATGAGATTGGACGTAGAGGTGTGAAAGGGGATTGGTTCAAAATTGGAACATTTTGTTGTAGAATCCAAAGGAGGAAGAAATAGGGGATGTCATGGATCCAGAGTAGAACCTCGAAGACATCCCAAGCTATCCTAATGTTTGAATTTAGTTTTGAGAAGAAATATTTAGGTGTTTCATCCAGCCAATTTTATTAGTTAGGGCATACATTTATGTGAAATTATCACACAAATAGCCTGAAAGATGTGAGTGTTTTTTTCGTGACGGACGACAACCTCGGAATCCTAAGACGAGTTAGGGCTTATATTGTATAGTAGGGTTGTACAAAGGCTTAAAGACAAGGTGAGGATTTACATTGCATAAGCAAACAACCTCGAAGTCCTATGGCTTTGTTATTTAAGTCTAACGAAAGAAGAATGGTTTAGCTGAGGAAGACAGATTCTGCTGTTGAAGATAGCCTTGCTGCCCACCATGCCAGCTCCAAGCTCCTTGCCACGACGAGTTTGATATTTCTAGTGTGTTAAGTTATAATATTAAATTAGGCGGCCTTATGGTTAAATTTCTTTAAATTTTATGGGGGCATGTTAAAGTTGATTAGAGCAACTCAGATTAGGATCCTATGGTTTACTCATTCCAGCACCACTAGTTTCTATTGGATTCACTTAGTTTAAATGAACTTACTAAACTCAACTTAATCAGTTCCATATTTTTGTTTAGACCGTGGGAAGCCTCGTTAGCAACCGTAGGTTACCTTCTCCAAGGAATTCTCGATCATATGATAGAGACAACTTAATTAAGTTGCAATTGTAGTTTTGTGTGAAGTTTGTGATTAAATTTTTAGTTGTTTTTTATTTTTAATGTTGTGGCAGTGAATTTTATCGTTGTTGATTTTAGTTTTGGTTTTGGTTTTGGATTTGATATTGTGGCTATCTTGATAGTTTTAGTTTTCATGCAGGGTGACATCGTTGTTTAGCATGCAAGTTTGAAGGTGTAAAATCACAATAGCAAAGTACAAGACAGACAACGCTGAAAACTGTAAAAGCGTACCTAGCGAGTCTTCTCAATCCACCGCCTGAAACTTAAAAGGTATGTTAAGGCAGTTTATATGAGATAGAGAAGTAAAATTTTGGTAGTTTTCTTAACCTTATATCATATCTTGGTGTGTCCCTAGTAGTTTAATTAAGAATGATTTTGTTAAGCAAAACGTATTAAGTTTAGTAGATCACTAGGTATTCAACAGATCTACAGAAAGGAGCAGGTCTGTGCTACTCTCTCACTGCCTGATGGAAAATCCCGAGTTCTATTAAATTTATTATGTTGCTTAAAGATTCTTCCTGTAAAACACTCTAATTCTCAATGAACATTGATGTCTCAATTATCCCTAAGAGTAAGGTAATTATCATCTGTAATTTAATTTTGAATATTATGCTGGTGAAGACCCTTAAAGAGGCAAGTTAGTGTTATTGGAACACTTAGCCAATTTTGGGTACTAATTAGGCTTGTAGTGTTTGAAAGATGATTTAATTTTAAATGATGTTTACTTTTCTAATCCTTCTTTAAATGAAAGTTGATTTAGCTTAAATCACTACTAAGCCCTTAAGACTTAGGTGGGTGTCTTAATTAGTTTTGAAAAGGTTAAGCTTTAGGTGGTCATGATTCATGATTTGAATTTTTTTTGAAAATAAAAATAGGGGTATTAAATTGATTAATTATTGACTTCAAAGGTGATACCCCGAAGTCCTAGATTCATTTTATTGTAATAAACTTCCAAATTTTAATAATTTCAAAATTTATTAACTTATCTTTTTAATTAAAAAGTGAGGTTGCTTTCTACCAATTAACCCCATGTGTTTCAAAGATCCAAATTAAGATGAGAGGTTTCCATTTCCCTCCATGAATTAAGTATAAATGTTAATTAAGGCTAAATTTCTAAAATTACACAATTGCCCCTAAGGCTCTAACACTTCATAATTTATCAAACTTAATCCAAATGACTTTGAAATTTTTATCCTACCTCATTAATGGGTCAATTAAGATATCAGAGGAGAAAAAATGATTTTTTTTAAAATTTAATTTATTTATATAATTATTTTCTTGTAAAAATAGGATTTTCCAAAGAAAATTCCTAACTTGACAAAGGTAAAGCCTAATTCCTTGAAAATTTTACTGGAGGTAGACCTAAACAGAGGAAGACTTTGGAAAAAATTTCATGATTTTTTGAATTTATTTGAATTTTAAAAATTATTTTAACTTCTGGACCATTTATTAAATATAAAATATTTCAAATAGAGAAAATTAAGTTTTACATTTTTGAAAAGTCCTCCTACAGCAGGGAACTCAGAAGAGAAGATTTTATATTTTTTTGAATTTTATTTGATTTATTTGAATTATTTTTAGTGAAAACTTATTTTTAGCCTTTAAAAATTATTTTTAAGCTTTGAAATTCAATATCTTTATTTAGCGAAAAATATTCCAATTGCTCCTAAGTGCTTGAGAAGTAATATAGAATATTTTCATTGGTTCAATTATTTTTGTGATTTTTGTACACCAAGATATGAATTTTTTAAATTAGGGGTATTTAAATAAATAGGAAAAATTCCTACTTATCTATTTGAACAGTGCGTGCTAACTAGATCCTAGGAAGCTTCGAAGGCACGCGTGGCACGCTCTGGTTAGATGTTTCCATCCATGTAGCTCCTAACTCGTCGGCGGTTTATGTTTCGAAGCGCTGTCCGGCTCGATCTCCTCCGTCCATTGGATACACACTTGATTAAACGGTTCCCTGTCAACATCCCTGATAGAGTGATCTCGTGACCGTCAACACTAAAACCTTAAGAGCTCAGCCTAGACTCAACCAAATCACTTGAGGTTTGATCACATGGACTCGTCTAAGTAAGACGAACACATCCATATGGTAATCATACAATTAAATTAAGCCTAATCAAATAGAGAATCAAGATAGGCCCGAGAGGGAGAGAAGTTATATACCTTGGCTCTGAGAAGTGAAGCTTTGATCAGAGGGTCTTGGTATATATTTTGTGATCCAACGAGGCTAGGGATTGAATCTCTGGTCTTGGTGTGAGGCCTAAATATGATTTCGATCACGATCATATTTGGGTGTTGGTCTAGAGCTATGGTAGAGGCTATAAGAGAGGGTAATTTGATGGGGCTTTACATCCTTTCACTATTATGAAGGTGTGGGTGACTTTTATTAGAGTTTAGTGGACTGTGGAGGTGTGAAGAGTTTTGTCCTGTCTCCGGTAAGGTTTTGAGCTAAAAAATTAGGCTTCGGCAAGGGGATTCAAGGCAATGTAGTGGTTAGGTTACACTGAGGAGGTCTCAAAGAGGCTTTCGGATCAATTTAGGGAAGTCTCATAGAGTAATTTTTAGCACTTCCTCCATGACCATGGAGGGGAGCATTTTATAAAAATGGCCTTAGGCTTGCTGCCATGGCCAGTTGGGGGGTGAAATGTGCTGCCTAGGTGGAGCGCAGAGAGCCTCTAAGCTTTAATTTGGATGATGTAGCCTCTAGATTTGAATTGGGTTTAATCCCATTGGGGTGGCTCTCGATTTTGCCATTTTTCGGCCAGTAGGCTGGTTGGCCAGCCAGAGGGAGGTGGTTAGGAGTTCCGGGAACCCACCGAAATATGTCATAGCAATTTAATGATTTTAGGCTTTGTTTTCGTAAGGGTATCTTAAGCATGTACATTTTGGGAATAAAATCCCTTAATTTGAGAGACTTTGGTTCCATGGCGTAGTTTAGGCGGTTAGATGAGTTTTGATTCTATCTTAGGGTCTAACCAATGGCTGAAGTGGAGTTAATTTGGTGACTTTGGGGTAGTTAGGCCATCTTTAATGCATAGGTTCAATGTGGGTTCAAGTTATCAAAGTTTGGGTTTGGGCCAAATTGATTGATCAACGTTGTGTAGATGATTGTTATGAAGATTTTTGGTGAAGGATTGAAGTGATTTTGAGTTCAATTGGTAGGTCAAGTTAATGGATTTTTAAGATTTGGCCAATTTGGGTATGTTGGGCTAGAAATGGGTTCAGGTTGGGCTAATTTTGGACTAAGTCCAAATTGAATGGTCCACATGATCAAGGGTGGTGTTGTGAAGATTTTTCATGAAGGGATAGAGTGGAAATTTTGGGGTTAAGGCCCTCAATTTGGTGAGATTTTGAGACATGGCCAACTTGGGGCAAATTTGGGGCTTTTTGGACATAGGTTGAAATCAAATGAATTGAGGTTTCACCAAGGCCAATTGATGGTCAAGTTTGATGTGTGGCAATTCTATGAAGATTTCTCAATACAAATTGTGGCCAATAGAGTGGGCTATGGGTTCAATTTGGTGGAACCAAGTCATAGGGCCAAAATTTGGTTTTTGGTTTAAATCAAAATTGGGCTCAAAGAATGGGTCAATTGATCTTGGATTTTGTCTATACTAGTCATATCAAGGCTAAATTTTAGTTTAGAATTGTAATTGGGGTAAATTGAGACCAATTGGCTAGACATTTGAAGTAGTTTGGAGAAAGGATGGGCCTTTAAAGAGCAATTTGGGGGTTTTGATCAAAGGTGGTTAAATTGTCCAAATTGGGTCATGTGATAGTTGAGAAAAATAAAATTAGGAATATTTAGAAGGTTTTGGGGTTTTTTGGGATTTTTTGGAATTTTTGGCATTTTGGGGTAAGGAGGGGGTATTTTGGTAATTTGGCCAACTTTGGTGATTTTGGGTAGATTGGGAGTTTTCAAGGTGTTTGAAATGATTTTTGGACCAAGTTGGGTATTTTGAGTAAATTTGGGCATTTTGGCCAAATTTGGGTTCCTAAGGGTATCTAGGTAATTTCGGGGAATTTTGGAGCAAAAGGGTATGTTGGGTATCTTGGTAGAGTTGGAGTGCCAACCACCATCAGTAAGCCATGGACCAATGGAAACCCCATTTTGGGTCCTCAATGTAGTGGTCTTAACTAAACCTTAGCCCAAGGCTAGTGGGTTTAGGGAACCGCCTACACGAGTCTCCCAAAAGTACCAAGGGACCAAAGCCTAGAAGTTTAGGTTTAGGATAATGAGTGATTATGAGTGTAAGTAGTTGCAAGTGAGTACCTTAGCCCTAGACCAACACCCAAGGTCAACCCTGAAGTCCAACAGTCCTAAGGGTGACTCATCTTGAGTTTCCTCTATAGTGACCCCACCTACTAAGTGCTAGAGGTTAGGACAAATATGTGAAACTTCAAGTTGAGAAGAGTTTGAAATTTCTATTGGTGAGAGTTCCTTGTCTAGTTTTTTAAGAATAATCAGTAGGAAAGTCCTATGGCTAGACCTTAGGCTACTAAAGAGGAAAAACTAAACCTCAACCCCAGATCTAGTTTTCTAAGAATAGGCAATAAGAAAATCTTATGGCTAGACCTTAGGCTACTAAAAGGGAAAAACTAAACCTCAACCAAAAGTGGGTCAACTCTCCTTGAATTAAACCTAAATGTTAAATAAGGCTAAATTTCCAAAATTACACATTTACCCCTAAGGCTCTAACACTTCATAATTTATCAAACTTAATCCAAATGACTTTGAAATTTTTATCCTACCTCATTAGTTGGACAATTAAGACATCAGAGAAGAAAATATGATTTTTCAAAACTTAATTTAGATAATATAATTATTTTCATGTAAAAATAGGCTTTTCCAAGAAAAATTCTTAACTTGACCAAGGTAAATATTAATTCCTTGAAATTCTTAGTGGAGGTAGACCTAGACTAGAGAAGCCTTTGGACCAAATTTCATGATTTTTTGAATTTTATTTGAATTTTAAGATATATTTTAAGTTATGGGCCATTTATTAAATATAAAACATTTGAAATGGGGAAAATTAAGTTTTGTTTTCTTTGAAAAGTCCTCGTGAGGTCAAAAAACTTAAAGGAGAAGATTATATAATTTTCTGAATTTTATTTGATTTAATGGAATTATTTTTAGTGAAAACTCATTTTTAGCCTTTAAAAAATTATTTTTAAGCTTTAAAATTCAATATCTTTATTTAGAAAACCAGGAAAAATATTCCAATTATTCCTAAGTACTTGGGAAACAATTTATAACATTTTCATGAATTTTATTATTTTTGTGATTTTTATGGATTTTTAATTATTTAAATATTGAAAATAGACTAAAAAGCAAGTTTTTGTTTTAAATATTATTTTAATTTTATAAAATGCCCCTGATCATAGAGAACTCAAAAGGCCAAGTTTTATAATTTTTAAAGTTACTTTTTTGATTTTTAAAAAACATTTTTATGCCAAAAATGTTCTTTAACTTAGAAAATAAATTTAAGTTATCAAATGAACTTAGAATACTTTGAAATTTTTATGTTAAGTTCTCTGGATACAAAAAAATAGTGGAGCTCAAAAATCAAGTCATTTTGTTGTTCATATTTTTTAAGATTAATTATCTTAGTGATTTAGGGTTTGTAAAGATTATGTGTATTTTGAATGACTTGGCTCATGAGAAATTATCCCAATGGTTCTTTGGTCATAGTAAACCTACCAAAATTTTCTTAGATTTTTCTGAGCAACATGCTAATTTACATGAATATTTTAAACAAATAATGGACATAAACTTGAAAAATGTGATCCTCTGTCTAGGGACCTCCTTTGACTTTGTACAAATCAGAGAATGTTACTTTTGACAGAGGCTACAACATGCTAAAAATTCAAGCTATGGTAATAAGTCTACATGCATGGAGAATCAAAAGATTAAAATTAGTGTGTAATAAATTAAAAATAAAGTATGCATCACTTGGACTTAAAATTATTTCCACATTATTCTCCTCTGTTCATTGAGCAAGAGGGTATTTTTATTTTATTTTTTTGATTTTTCTACACCAAGATATGAATTTTTTAAGTTAGGGGTATTTAAATAAATTTGAAAAATCCCTACTTATCTTTTTAAACAGCGCGTGCTGACTAGATCCTAGGCAGCTCCGACGGCACCCGTGGCGCGCTCTGGTTTGACGCTGTCATCCACGTAGCTGCTGACTCAGCCCGTAGTTTATGTTCCGAAGCGTTGTTTGGCTCAATCTCTTCCATCCATTCGATAGATGCTTGATCAAATGCCTCTCCGTCATCATCCTGAGTAGAGTGATCACGTGACCGTCCACACTAAAACCTTAAGATCTTGACCTTGACTCAACCAAATCACTTTGGGTTTGATCTTATGGACTCGTCTAAGTGAGATGAACATATCCATACGGTAATCATGCAATTAATTTAAGCCTAATCAAATGGAGAATCAAGATAGGCTTGAGAGGGAGAGAAATTTTATACATTTGCTCTGAGAAGTGAAGCTTTGATCATAGAGTCTTAACACGTTCGTTGTGATCTAAAGAGGTTAGGGATTGAGTCTCTAATCTTGGTGTGAGGCCTAGATATGATTTTGATCACGGTCAAATTTGGGTGCTGGTCTAGAGCTATGATAGAGGCTCCATTTTAGGGTAATTTGAGGGGGCTTTAGCTCCTTTCATGTTGTGAAGGTGTGGAGTGAGTTTAATTAGAGTTTAGTGGACTTTGGAGCTGTGGAGAGTTTTGTCCTGTCTCCGGTAAGGTTTTGAGCTAAAAGATTGGGCTCCGACAAGGGGATTCAGGGAAATGTAGTGGTTGGATTACACTGAGGAGGTCTCGAAGAGGCTTTCAGATCAATTTGGGGACGTCTCTTAGAGTAATTTTTAGCTCTCCCTCCATGATTGTGGATGGGAGCATTTTATAAAAATGGCCTTAGGCTTGCTGCCATGGCCAATTGAGGGGTGAAATGTGCTGCCTAGGTGGAGTGCAGAGAGGCTCTAAGCTTTAATTTGGATGATGTGGCCTCTAGGTTTAAATTGGGTTTCATCCCATGGGGGTGGCTCTTAGTTTGGCCATTTGCTGCCCACTAGGCTGGCCGACCGGCCAGGGGGAAGTGGCTAGGAGCTCAGAGAACCCAGGGGAATATGTCACAGCAATTTAATCATTTTAGGATTTGTTTTGGTAAGGGTATCTTAAGCATGTACATTTTTGGGAATAAAATCATTTAATTTTGAGGACTTTTGGTCCATGGATTATTTCAGGTTGTTAGATGGGTTTTGGCTCAGTCTTAGGGTCTAACCAATGGCTGAGGTGGAGTTAATTTAGTGACTTTGGGGTAGTTAGGCTATCTTTAATGCATAGGTTCAATGTGGGTTCAAGTGATCAAACTTTGGGTATGGGTTAGGTTAACCATTTCAATTGACACAATTGATTGATCAAAATTATGTAGATGATTGTTATGAAGATTTGTGGTGAAGGGTTGAAGTGATTTTGAGTTCAATTGGTAGGTCAATTTGAGGGATTTTTGAGATTTGGCCATTTTGGGTATGTTGGGCTAGACATGGGTCTAGGATGGGCTAGCCTTAGGATAAGTCCAAATTGAATGGTCCACATGATCAAGTGAGGTTTTGGGAAGACTTTTCATGCAAGGATAAAGTTGAAAATTTGGGGTTAAGGCCCTCAATTTGGTGAGATTTTGAGACATGGCCAATTTGGGGCAAATTTGGGGCTTTTTGGACATAGGTTGAAATCAAATGAATTGAGGTTTCACCAAAGCCAATTGATGATCAATTTTGATATTTGGGAATGCTGTGAAGATTTTTCAACACAAATTGTGGCCAATTGAGTGGGCTAGGGGTTTAATTGGTGGAACCAAGTCATAGAGCCAAAATTAGGTTTTTGGTTTAAATCAAAATTGGGCTCAAAGAATGGGTCAATTGAGCTTGGATTTGGTTTAGATTGGTCATATCAAAAGTTAATTTGAGTTTAGCATTGAAATTGGGCTAAATTTGACTAATTGTCTAGACATTTAAAGTAATTTGGGGAAGGTATGGGCCTTTAAAGAGAAATTTGGGGGTTTTGATCAAACTTGGTTAAATTGGCCAAATTGGGTCATGTGATAGTTGAAAATAATGAAATTGGGAATATTTGGAAGGTTTTGGGAATTTTTGGGATTTTTTGAAATTTTTGGCATTTTGGGGTAACGATTGGTATTTTGGTAATTTCGCCAACTTTGGTGATTTTGGGTAGTTTGGGTGTTTTCAAGGTGTTTGAAATGATTTTTGAACTAATAGGGTATTTTGAGTAAATTTGGGAATTTTGTCCAAATTTGGGTTCCCAAGGGTATCTAGGTAATTTTGGGGAATTTAGGGGCAAAAGGGTAGGTTGGGTATCTTCGTAGAGTTGGAGTGCCAACCACCATAAATAAGCCATGGACCAATGGAAACCTCATTTTGGGTCCTCTATGTAGTGGTCTTAGCTAAACCCTAGCCTAGAGCTAGTGGGTTTAGGGAACCACCTACAGGAGTCTCCTAAAAGTGTCAAGGGACTAAAGCCTAGAAGTGTAGGTTTAGGCTAGTGAGTGATTACGAGTGTAAGTAATTGCAAGTGAGTGCCTTAGTCCTAGACCAATGCCCATGGTCAACCCTATGGTCCAGCAGTCTTAAGGGTGACTCATCTTTAGTTTCCTCTATAGTGACCCCACCTACTAGAGAAGAGTTTGAAATTTCTAATAGTGAGGGTTCCTTGTCTAGTTTTCTAAGAATAGTCAATAGGAAAGTTCTATGGCTAGACCTTTGGGTACTAAAGAGAAAAAACTAAACCTCAACCAAAAGTGAGTTCAACAAATGGACCCCCAACAGGTGGGGTGTGCTAAGCAAGCACACCGCGCGTATTGGCGTTGACCGACGAGATCAATAAAACCAATACAAACTCCTAAGTCAAAAAACCCAGAAGTATTTGTAGAGTTGTGTGTGTGATTTATTTTTGCTGGGGATATTAGCAGAAGATTGTCTCATTGAAATCAAGGAGTAGTGACTCTTTCTAGGGATCGACGAGTGAATTTTGAGTTATGAAATTTCAGGTATTTATAAAGCATGGGAATCAGTGTGTAGGTGATGACTTCGAAGATTGAGAGTACGATGCCACGGTGGGGGTCTTATTCCTATCTTGATAGTTATGAGTAGAGAATTGGACGCCGTTGAGTGGACTTACACAAATCTCAAAGAGGTTGTTAGAGAATTGGAACCTGTGGAGGGGCCTTACACCAATCTCGAAAGGTGTTGAGAATAGGATGTGTGTTCCATAAAGGGGAGTCTTACTCCTACTTTGAAGATGTAAGTAGAAAATTTGCAGCCATGGAGGGGCCTTACACCAATATCGAAAGGAGTTCATAATATGATTCGATGTTCCTTAAAGGGGAGTCTTACTCCTATCTCGTAGATGTAAGTAGAGAATTGGAAGCCGTGGAGGGGCCATACACCAATCTCCAAAGGTGTTGAGAATAAAATGTGATGTTCCATAAAGGGGAGACTTACTCCTATCTCTAAGATATAGGTAATGAATTGGAAGCCGTGGAGGGGCTTTACACCAATCTCGAAAGGTGTTGAGAATAGGATGTGATGTTCCATAAAGGGGAGTCTTACTCCTATCTCGAAGATGTAGGTGGAGAATTGGAAGTCGTGGAGGGGCCTTACACCAATCTCGAATGGTGTGGAGAATAGAATGTGATGTTCCATAAAGGGGAGTCTTACTCCTATCTCAATGATGTAGGTAGAGAATTGAATGCCGTGGAGGGGCCTTACAACAATCCTCAGATATAGGGAGTCAAAATTTAGGTATTGACCCCAAGATTCACTTGTGTAGAGAGCTTGTGATGTTGAATTTGTAGAAATGTGTCATGTGAAAAGGTTGATTTTGTTGAAGAAGATTGGTAGAGCTTTGTTGGGTTTTGTGCAGAATGTGAAATTCTGTAGGGATTTAAAGAGAATTAATGCAAATAAAGATGGTTGTGTTGCGCGCACAAAGAGTAAGAAACTCCAAAAATGAGAGAATCCACTCAACAGATTCATTCCCTTTTCTTGTCATTTTTATCACATTTAATTTTTCTAAATATGTCTTTAAAGTTTTAATTTTAATTGGTTGATTTTCAAAAGAAATTAGTTTTGTTGTTTATTCATTTGTGATTATTTAGATTTGAATTTTATTTATTATTAAAGATTTGTTGTTTCGTTCTTTGTTCATTGAAATTCTGAACCTACGTGTGGTTCGTGGCTTTCATCCATTGCACAAAAAGGCAACTGACAAAAAAGGCACATTTTTTAGATAAATGTCCATTAATATGCTTTAGTAAAGATGTCACAGATCGAACATAGGCTAATACTTCAAAAGGTACAATATATAGTCCATGTAGAAATACATTCAGAACATCTTATGCTATGGGTACATTGTAGGCTGAATATATAAGATACATATCATGTTGCTATTTAAAAAAAAAGTGAACCCTCTGACCCTCTGTACCAGGTATGACGAGCTCCTGATCAAGCAGACCTTCTAAGTCATGCTCCAAGATAAGAGTTCCTATCGCATGTACTTAGAGGTACAACCCTCTCATAGCTCGTACGACAACAACTCTTCTAGTTCCGGGTTCGGCTGGAATCCATATAGCATTTTGCTATCATCCATCCTACAAAAAGTTACAGACACCCTGCGGTGTTGTACCCCTGGAATGCAATGTTTGACGACGTCTGCACTGTTGCCTTTAAGAACAAGCACAGAACGAACTAGTAGAGGAATCTCTACAAAACCTTTGAACTAACCAGGGCAGACGATATCGATTTCTTTCCAAAATAAAATATTGTTCTTGCTCGGAAATGAGACCGTGCAAAAAGGTCTTACAAAATCATGGTGATCAATGTCTCAAGGAATGCAATCACCCTCTTCGTAGGTTGATAATACAACTATTTGGAATGCAGGTAGCAGGCAGAATACTCCATTTGAACTTTCTTTTGATCATCTACTTTATCATTGGCGGTAGCAGATCTACTTGATTGTGTCTGAGGATCCCAAATGGATTCCCCTATCTATCATTTGTGAAGTTATAACAGCAGCCGCTCTGAATGGTGATTTTGCCTTTTGCTCTCATCCATTTCTTCAGCTCAGAGTATGTTCTTTCCATGAGAAGGCCCGCTCGGCTTCTATCTCTTAAATAAAAGATACAATCTAGAATGCTTCTTTCATCACTCTCGGAGAAAACTCTGGTATGCATCTCAAGGCCTTCAAGTATGTTGATGAATTTTCCCTGAACTTCTTTGTAAAATTCAAATTATTTTTTATTTACTTTACTTATTTTGTAGTACTCCATCATACTAGGGGTCGGTAGCTGTTGCGAACATTACTCCCTTCAAACAATGGTAGGAACCCAAACTAGCGCTGGTTGATCTGGAATATGAGACAGGGCATCTAGCGGGATGTACGACCCCGGGCTTCATGGTACATACTGATCTGTCCCATGTAGGACGTATGGCTCCTCCATCATAAAATTTGAAGTCTGAGACCCATCAGTTCTTGAGGTATACTCTCCCAATTTACTGAAACGCTGTAAATGTAAATCATTGAAATCTGGACATTCTACAAATGCGCCCTTGGCTTATGCTCGACCGGTATTTCAGCGTTGCAAGTCAGGTATCCCTTGCATAAAACATCTGAAACTAAAAGTATATATGACTATTTCACGAATCCTGGTTCTTCATCCGTGGTGGGTAGGCTAGCATAAGTTTATTTCAGGTCTGGATCATAAATATGCCACTCAGGAATAGGGTTGAGCGAGTTGTTCTTCTCTCTTTCACGTCTGCATTCTTGTCGTAGAAAAGCTCTCTGCTTGTTGCGGCTGGCATTCCCGCATTGCGTCCTGTGAAGCAAAGGACTTGGCAGTCATTCTTTATTGGCAGCTACAAGTCCCCCGACTGGTGTAGCTACAATTAAGGTCAGACAGCTAGGCCCTTCCATCAGATCTTGGTCTGTTATCATGTTCTTGCCTTTGTATGATACATTATCCTTAGCAGCCACCCTCACAGTGAAGGCAATCCCTCTTTCTCTTTGCAGCTGACTACATCCATGAGAGGACCTTCGTAGTCCATGTCAACCTGGTTAAAATCCATGTTGAAATCTATGGTACCGCCCTGCGACGCCATCTCCTCATTTAGTGCGAGGTTCCAGCCATCCTGGAAAGCAAAGATCAGCCTCTATCCCGACATTTTTCTGCAGCCGACAGGAAACATGTCAGTGGACCAAATCTTGGCATGAACAAGAACAAAACAAAGTATTTATTAAAGTGAATTTTAGTTTTTTTTTTGGTGAAATGAATCGTTTACTTTATGAATGAGTTTCGTTTAATTTAGTGAAATATTAAGTTCAAAAGGTAGAAAGGAGAAAATTTGAAGTTTGAAATATTTTTCTAAAAATTTTCATTATATTGAGGTTAATTACAAAATTTGGACCCGGTCATAGACGTTTGGCCACATAGATAATCAAAAATATTTAAAGTTTCAAAGTTTCAAAGCAAGCAGAGGCAAGCGACATCAGGTTCCGTAGTAGATTTTCAGATATCGTCCATTTATTGGTAACATGGGAATTTCGCCCTAGATGTCCACTAACTGGTAGGCTTCTCCTGTATATACCTTTTCAACAACAAATGGTCCCTCCCAAGTTGGCTCAAATTTTCCACCTATTTTACGGCGTGCAAGAATAGGCTTTTTGAGCACAAGTACGAGGTCACCAACTTTGAATATCCTTGGGCGGACCAATTTGTCATGGGCTTGTACCATCTTTGCCTGGTAAAGCTCCAAATGTTGTTGTGCTTCTAGTTGTTTTCCCTTGAGACTCTCCAGTTCTTCATGTTTGAGTTTTTCACTTTCTTCCATTGTGAGTTGGTTGGCAACGGTGACTCTGAGAGATGTTGTTTGAATTTCTAGCGGTAGCACGAGCTTTGCTCCGTACACGAGCATATAAGGTGTACACTGCGTGGGAGTCCTGAAAGTTGTTCGGTAGGCCCACAAGGCTTTTAATTATTTGTTGTGCCAATCCCTTTTGTTTTCATCCAGTGTTTTCTTCAACATTTGTACCATTGTTTTGTTGAAGGCTTCAGCTAGACCATTTCCTCTGGGATAGTAAATCGTAGAGTATATTTGACAAAATTGTTGATCTTTGTGCTTCTGAAAGCTGTCCCATTGTCGAAAATTATTCTTCGCGATAGTCCGAAATGGTAGACAATTTTGCTTTTGAAAAATTGAAGGATGTGTTGTGCCATAACCTCACATAACGGTACTGCCTCTGCCCATTTGGAGAAATAATCTAAAGCGGCAAGTACAAACATGTGTCCTTTGGAAGATGGAGGGTCTATCAGACCTATTATGTCCGTGCCCCAACACTCGAATACACGAAGCAACAGTTGGGTGTAGCACATTCAAAGGCTAGTGTAAGACTACTTCATGCACTTGGCATTGGTGACAATTTCTGGCTGTATCCATGCAATCGAACATCATTGTTGGCCCATAATATCTGAGTCTTTTGATCTTCATTTTCATTTTTGGCGCTGACTAGTGAGTGCCACACAATTCGATGTGTACTTCTTTGATAATTTTTTGTGCTTCAGCTCTGCTCAAACACCGTAGCCACATCTGGTTGAATGATCTTCTATAGAGAACATTTCCCTTCAGGGCATAAGACGTGGCCCTTTTTGTGACGTGTTCCTTAGACTTGTCTTCTAACAACTTTCTAGTATGCAAATATTCTATTAATAACTTGCTCCAATCTTCGTTGATGTCCTCAACTGTATTTATTATTTCTTCTTTTCCAAGATTGTGTAGAGTTTTGAAGTCGATCCGAGACAAGGCTCGTCTCCGTACGTTGTGACTTCAATGGAATCCTCCGGGGGGCATGTCATTTCTTTAGCAAGTTTTGCTAGAGCATCGGCATGGGCGTTATCTGGTAACTCGTCGTTGAGAGAGGACCCTGCTGACAGTGGGTGTACAGCAAGAAAGTCTACTAGTATCTGTCCCTTGATAGTATGGAGGGGAACAAAAGTTATATAAAATTACAATAAGATCATTGACCATCTTGCTAAACGTCGGGAGAGTGTCGGCCGGATCATCAGATATTGCAATGGATTAACTTTCGAGATTAGGGTAATCTCATGAGAAAGCTTGTAATGTCTAAACTTTTGGATTAACTTTCAAAATTAATGCCAGACAATGCTTCTCAATAGGTGGATACCTTATCTCTGTCAGTTTTAGGCGACGACTCAAGCAGTAGAGTGCATTTTCCTTACCCTCATCATTGACTTGAGCTAAGAAGGCTCCGAGAGAGTCATCTAAAGTCGTGATATAAAGTATCAACGGTTTCCCTCGGATAGGGGATGCCAAAATAGGAGGTGTAATTAGATATTTTTTACCTCCTCAAAGGCCCGCTGGCATTTTTCTTCCCAAATAAATTTTGCGTCCTTTTTAACTAATGCCGAGAAAGGCTGAAACTAACCTGACAGATTAGAATTAAAGTGTCTCACATATGACAACTTCCCTTGGAAGGAACATAATTTTTTCGAGGTTTTAGGAGGAGGCATTTACAAGACAGCTTTAATTTTATCCGGGTCGATCTCGATTCCCCGATGACAGACAATGAATCTCAGGAATTTCTCAGAGGTAACGCCAAAGGCGCACATTAAGGGGTTCATTTTAAGGTCATATCGTTGTAACTGTTCATGGTCTATTTTTTGTTTACTTTTGAGGACCAAATCATCCACAAAGCATTTTACTTGGTTGTGATTGAGATTATCAAAAATCTTTGTCATTACACGATAATATGTTGCTCCGGTGTTCTTTAGGCCGAACAGCATTACTGTGTAGCAGAAAATTCCAATCGGTGCTCTAAAGGCTGTAAGTACTGCATCCTCGAGAGTCATCTTGATCTGGTTCTATCTCGATGATCCGTCCACGAAGGAGAAATATTCATGTGTTGAAGCAATATCCACCATCATCTCTGGTATGGGTAGTGGAAACTCGTCTTTTGTACATGCCTTGTCCAAATCTCTGAAGTCGAAACGAACACGGATCTGTCCATTTTTCTTCTTAACAGGTACAATATTAGCCAATCATATGGGGTACTGCTCTTCTTTCACAAAGGTGGCGTCTATTAATTTCTTCACCTCGATGATGACTTGTTGTTCAATTTCGATGTGCATTCTCCTGGGAGCTTGTTTTACTGAGGCTATATTCTTGTCCACCCTGAGTTTATGGACTACAACCTCTGCTGACAGTCCTGGATTTTCATCGTAGCTCCATGCGAAGTAATCTTTGAATTATGTTAATAGTTTGATCAATTCTGCAAATTCTTTGTCATTGAGTAGAGAACTTATAAATGTAGATCGGGGTTTTTCTTCAGTCCCGAGGTTAATCTCTTTCAATTCATCAATGGTAGATTTAATTTTATCCTTAAATTCTGGGGGAGCATCTTCTAATGGTTGATCAGTAGATTCATCCTCTATATCGAGGCAATCCTTCTCTTACTCACCAGTAACAACCATGCAAAATTCAGAATCATCGACTGGTCTAGCTGTACCAAATCTGAGAACCTCTTTTGAATTTGGAGTTTGAATTTTACCATTCCATAATTTTTCAAAAATTTGAAATTTATCTTTTGGCATTTGTTTTGGTAAGTGTCCCATTGAATTAACTTTTGAACAGCAAGGCAAGAAATAACCAAGGCATTCATTTCGGTAAGTGTCCCTGTTGAATTAACTTTTGAACACAAGGCGAGAAGTAACCAAAAGGAGTTACATTAATTCATTAGGATCATCATCCAAATTTTCATATTTTTCAATCTTAGTAGAGGTAGAAGCACGAGAAATTTTGATGGGCTTTGAATCAATACTACGAACTTCCTTGACCTCTAAACTCTCAACCTTTTGAGGGAGAATCAGAGTAAGGGTCATATCATTCACATAGTAGTTTATCCGATCATACAATGATTCATATTCATTCTTTTATGTATCTTCTAGGGATATCTCGTACTGAGGTCTCTTCTGTCTTGTCATCATTATCTCATCTTCAGAACTATATTAATTACCAATGTTGATGGTAGACCTAGTCCGTTCAACAAATAAATAGATCATTCCTCGTCCATGTCCTCGGCCTCGACCTCGGGTGCGCGAACTAATAGAACTTTCACCATCTCATTGTAAGGGAGTGATGGAAGATCGTTGAAGTGGAGTTGCATGGCCCCCTATTTGTGATTCTTCTGAATCTTCATCTTTGTCTGTGATAACTTCACGAGAGAAGACAGTCTTTTTTGAGGCACATAGTATGCAACATCCTCATGGATACCAACTTCATGCACTAAAAATGGTTGTAGGTCTCCTTTGATGCACTGGTATAGAGATGATGGAACCATATTGTGCTCATGAATCCATGGTCGACCCAATAGAGCGTTAAAAGGAGGTCTCGGCTTAATGAGATGAAATTTAGCAGTTGTCACGAGTTCTTTAACCTTCATACGTAATGTAATTGATCTGAGGGATCTTTCTCCCTTTTGGTTGAATCCTCTTAACATCATCTTATCGGTCGTAAGCTCTTGAGCTTGTCATCAAGTTAAGAGAGGCTCCAGGATCCACTAATACTCTGGATAACACAAATCTGTCGATGTTGACGGAGATGTAGAGTGGACGGTTGTGGTCAGTGGTACCGAACAACAAGTCCTCATCAGTGAAGGTTACCCCTGCTTGTTCTTTCAAGGAGCAAACTTCATCCGAGGATGTGCTGGCCAGCTGAGCTAAGCAAATTTTTGGGTCAAGCAAAGCTGTAACCAGAGACTCTCTCATCTTCTTTGACAAGATCAAAGCGTCGTAGATGCTTAATCGGGCCGGCAACTTCCTAAGATGAGCTAGCACGTTGTAATCTACTTTGTATGATCCTCCAATTTTAACTTGATTATGTGGTTCTTCCACTGGTGGAGGTGGGGGTTTCTCTTCTTGAGTCATTATATGCTTTTTTTTTATCTATTGGAGCAATTCTTGATGGTAACACTTTTCCGCTCCTTAAGTTAAATTTTGTGATTTCTTCCTTTTGAGATATCGTTGTTGAATTTTCCGGTGTCTTTTCCTCTTCGTCAAAAAAATCTAAGTTGATGGCAAGCGGTGTACCGTGATGCTCAAGAATTGGCTCCTCGTTATCAGTGCTATCGTAAGCAGTATCATTGATGTAATCTTTGGACTTGACAATGAGTTCATCAGACTCGAGTACGATTTGAGGATCATTTTGGGAATCGAGATCGAAGCTAGATCGATCATAATCAGTTATGTTATCACTAAAAAAAGTTAAAACGTAGCCGAAATCACAATCATTAAAATCATAAGACCCCGGAGGGACAAAAAGATAATCATACAAAGTCAAGGATTCGAGGCTTTTCTTCCCCAAATCTAAGACAACATATCTAGTAGAGGCAGCCCCTATCCTACCCCCCGTGCTATCAATCCTTGTAGTGATGCTTTTATTCTTCTTATTTGTCCTTGACGATGATGAATCTTCTGACAAAACCATCATATCAGGCTTGGTATGCTGCAGACTCTGAGTGGAGGCTTGTTATGATGCAGACTGGATTTTGTCCAGCATTTTCTTAGACGATCTGCTCCAGACCACATTCCATTCTTCATCTCTGGTATACGTAGGAGATTGTTTTGATGGACCCTGTATTTGAACGAGGACCTTCTTGAGTTCATCCCAAGTTGTACTCCATCCATCTGTTCCAGTATACGGATCAACTGGGGAGATTGGCTCAGCCGAAATCATGTTTATGGAACCTTTTTCAGGTTCTCTTAAATATTCTTTTGGGATTATTATGTTCTCTTCTTTAAGGTTCCTCTTGAGCCGATTCTAAAACATGAAGCATTTTTTTATAGTGTGCCAAAGCAACCGGTGATATGTGCAATAATTTGGTTCATTCTTCTTATCCACCTCTTTGGGTTTCTTTGGAACTAGTAGTTTGAATTCTAGCTTATTCATCATATTTCTGAATATTTTAGATTTAGCTTCATCCTTGAAAGAATATACCGTCTTACCTCGCTCTGACAGGGACATTTTCTTAACACATGTTCGAGGTGATCCCTCTTGAGGCGGCTGCTTGTTGGATTGACTATTCTATTCTTGAGAGTATTGTGATGAAGACTGGCAACGCTTTTCTGCATATATCTCTATCGGCTACTTTCCGTTGTTGACGGTTGCTACTACTGCTGATTTATTTTCAAACACTCTGGTCACCTTAGCCTTTTCGTGTGGCTCCATGTGCTTTTTTTCTTGTTGAAGACTGCTTGCTTTAATGAGTGCCCTTGAAGCATGAAGGCTACTGGCCCTGAAGCATGAAAGCTACTGGGCCATGAATGCTCTTGAATAGAATTTTAATTGCATGATGTTCTTGTAGCTGAGGTTCACATTTCATGCTAAGGTTTCTCCACCTCAAAATATAATCTACCAAAGTTTCTCTTGGCTTTTGCTTTTCCATCATGAACTGTCTAATAGACACATGGTGCTGCGCTACAACAAATCTTTTCACAAAAAGTTGTTCCAATTCAAAAAATGATTTAACCAAACTATTGGGAAAGTGAGCGTACGAGTCGAAAGCAATTCCTGACAAGCTGCTAAAGAACTGCTGGAAGAGTAGAGCTTCACTATTTCTCGTTTTGCCACACCTGGCTCAGAAATGTGCTATATGTTATCTGAGATTTCCAGTTCCATCAAATATCTTGAAGTTTGGGGCCACAAAACCCTTAGGGAAAGGCACGGCATCGAACTCCTCCGGATAAGGTCTACCCTTTAGAACCAATGCACCACCATTAGATTGGGTTATAGGGTCTTGCACTTGTTCAACCATTTGCTTGAATTCTTTTTATGACATGGCACTTGATGGAGAATCTTTCTTCGATTACTCATATTTTTTTGCTGAAGTAACCTCTCTTCTTTCATCTGTGATGTGTTTCAATCACATGGACATCCATGAAATCCTCCTTCAAGTAATCATAGTAATAAAAATTTTCATTGTCGCTATCGACGAAAACTCCGTGTTTTAGAGCTAACTCAAAAATCTCAATCCTAAGTTTCTCAACATTCTCTTCAATTATTGATTCCTTGATTGCTTTAAGATCCAGAGGACCCTGATGGACATCCTCTACTTATTCCTCCATCTTGCTGACTATTGTCGCGATGATGTCAGATATTTCAGACTCTGGTTTCACTTCTTGTTCTGCGAGCTCACTAAACTGTATCGGTGCAACAACCTTGGGTACCCAGACCTTTTTCTTTTACGACAATTATTTCTCAGGACGGAGCGTCGTAGTAGAATCATCGGTATGTCGAGGGAAAGTATGCTCCCCTTAGTGTAGACCAGCTACAGTGCCATTAATCATCTTGTCTTTATCTTTGGGATTCTAGGCATGTCTTCATAATGGGTGAAGCGTAAGATCTTTGGACCCGGTGTTGACTTAACAGGTCGATGGCCTGTAATGCTTGTCGCAGTTTGATCAGTAGTAAACACTGCGGTATCAACTCTCTTCCTTAAACAAAACCAAACGGGGATGCAAGTAGGTGGCACTCCAGTTGTCTTGTGGGACTGTTTGGCGGATTTGACGCCCTTCAAAATTTCCTTCTTCATGCGTGGGGAAATAGCATCTCCCACTCATTTAAACAACTCACTAACTGAACATCCTTCTTTGGTAGCTAACCTTTTGAAGACTGTACTAACTCGGGTGATAGGAGCGAACCTCTTCCTCTCCTCACCGTGTCCATGAAGTGACGGTAATGCGGCAGCGATCCTTCAGATACTCTCATATCCATCGGTTTTTGTTAGAGGATTGATTATACTCCCTCGCATGAGTGGATAAATTTCCAGTAACACTTCTTCATCTTCATGAGGCTCCTCTTCAACAGTTGTCTCCTTGGGAACCTGGGCTTTAATGGCCCTTGAAACTTTTCTGTTACGGTTTCTCCATTGAGTTTGGGTCAGTGGTACGGTCCTTAAACTTGATCTAATTTCAAATACAGGTGGTGGGTTGGCTAATCCCTCAATCAGATCCTCAATAATCATTACTTCTTTCCCCTTAGCAACAACGGGGCTAGCAGGTTTGGTGAGTGCCGTGACGGTAGTAGTTTTAGGCTTCTTGCTGGTAGGGTAGTCTTGAAGGCAGTTTAGACTGAATTCTGTACATGGTTCTTGCATTTTCAGAGCAGCAATCTTCGTTACTACAAACGAGGCTTTCCCGAGGATGACCTCGAGATCTTCAAATCCAACTCCAAATTTGATGGTAGGAGCGACGTTGCGAGCTTCGTTACTCTTTGGCAGGTTGCAGAAAAAGGTCAGCGTTAGGTACGCCATTGCATTAGGCTTTACAAGAGAAAGTTTCAGGGTTAGCTATATGGCCAAAAACCTCGTAATTTTTAGTGCAAGCTCTGAAAGTAGAGGTTGATCTATAAACAGGGTGGGTCTTAATTTATGAGTATTTGAAAATCTTATTTAAGAAAAATTAAAAGGTGTAAAATTTAATTAATGTAAGAAAATCTCAATGTGTGTGCAGTACAACATGATTTGGTTTAATTTGCAGAATAGCAAATCAAATTTGGAAGGGAGATGTGAAGTATTTTAGGACCAATTGCAGGACCTATATAGTGGCTGAAAATGCCTAGAGGAAACTAGTCCACCGACACACCTATTGGGTGTCTGAACCCACATGAAAATTTAAAGAGTCCTTAATGGCCTTCTGAACCCCTCTGTTCAATGGTGGTTGAACAGCTAGTCCTGAAGTCCAAAGAGTTAACCTTACTTTCCCAGGACAGAAATGGGTAAAGTATGCCAACAGAAGAAGGGTAATTTGGTCCAAGAGGGACATGGACGATAGAAATGGGTAAAGTATGTCAACGGAAGAAGGGTAATTTGGTCCAAGAGGGACATGGACACACTGAAAATAATATTTCTTGATTTGTTTTGAGAGAAAAGCATGTCTCCAATGGAGTCGTCAGAAGTTTTTAGCATTATTTTTGTGTTGGAGGGAATTTCCCCTAAGAAGCAGTCGGTCAATAGAATCAAAATCCCATCACCCACTTCGAAATGACGATTTAATTTACATATATATTTAGTTTTAAAAAAATAAAAAATCAAACTAACCCCAAATTATTCATAGTTTCAATGAAATAGCGCTGTACCTCAAATCCTGTATCTATCTCGAACGATAAACACAAGACTTGAGGATGAGGCTCAATAAAATAAACTAAGTAATATATGACATTCATTTGGTTTGCGAAAATTTTATATTTTCAGATAAGTTCCTCTATTTAATATAAAAAATTAAATAGGGTTTATATTAAGTTGGGTTCGGACAAGCTTCCTGTAAGGGCAAGCCCATATAGTTAATTACATCTTAAATGACCAAAGTTACTTATGAAGACTCTCGATAAAAATTAGGAAATATTATCTTCAAGGAGTTTCAAACGGTAGGACTTTTCAATGAGATCGAACGTAGAAGTGTGAAAGGGGATTGTTTCAAAATTGGAAAATTTTGTTGTAGAATCCAAAGGAGGAAGAACTAGGGGATGTCATGTATCCAGAGGAGAACCTCGGTGACATCCTAAGCTATCCTAATGTTTGGCTTTTGTTTTGATGAGAAATATTTGGGCATTTCATCCTGCCAATTTTATTAGTTAGGGTTTACATTCGTCTGAAATTATCGCACAACTAGCCAAGAAGTTGTGAGGGTTTAGGTCGTGACAGACGACAACCTTGGAGTCCTAAAGCGAGTTAGGGATTATATTGTAAAGCAAGGCTATGCAAAGGACTAAAGATAAGATGAGGATTTATGTTTCATAAGCAAGCAACCTTGAAGTCCTATGGCTTTGTTGTTTATGTCTATGGAAGGAAGATTGGTTTAGCTGGGGAAGACAGGTTTTGCTGTTGAAGATGGTTGTGCCACCTACCATGCGAGCTCCAAGCTACTTGCCGCGATGAGTTTGACTTTTCTTGTGTGTCAAGTTGGAATATCAAATTAGGTGGCCCTATGGTTGAAGTTCTTTAAATTTTATGGGGGCATGTTAAAGTTGATGTCAAATCAGGTGGCCTTATGGTTGAAGTTCTTTAAATTTTATGGGGGCATGTTAAAGTTGATTAGGGTGAACACCGGTTAGGATCCTACGGTTCCCTCGTTCCGACACCGCTACTTTCTATTGGATTCACTTAGTGTCGGTTAGGATCCTACTGTTCCATCGTTCCGACACCACTATTTTCTATTGGATTCACTTAGTCTAAATGAATTCACTAAACTCAACTTAATGAGTTCCCTAATTTCATTTAGACCATGGGATTCCCGATCATCCGATAGAGATATCTTAATTTAGTTGTTTTATATTTTGAATGATGTGGCGGTAAATTTTATCTTGGTTGATTTTAGTTTTGATTTTGATTTTGATGTTGGTTTTGTGGCTATCCTGATAGTTTTAGTTTTCATGCAGGGTGACATCGTTGTTTAGCATGTAAGTTTGTAGGTGTAAAAGCACAATATGAAAGTGCAAGAAAGACAACGTTGAAAACTATAAAAGCGTACCTGGCGAGTCTTCTCGTTCCACCACTAGAAACTTAAAAGGCATGTTAAGACAATTTATATAAGACAGGGAAGTAAAATTTTGATAGTTTTCCTAACCCTATATCATATCTTTGTGGGTCCTTAGGAGTTTAATTAAGGATGATTTTGTTAAGCAAATTGCATTAAGTTTAGTAGATCTCCGGGGTATCCAACAGATTTAGAGAAAGAAGCAGGTCCGTGCTACTCTCACACTAACTGGTGGAAAATCCTGAGTTCTCTTAAAGTTATTATGTTTCTTAATAATTCATCCTGTAAAAAATTCTAATGCTCAATGAACATTGATGTCTCAATTATCCCTAAGAGTAAGGAAATTATCATCTGTAATTTAATCTAGAAACATATGTGGGTCAAGACCCTTAGAGAGGCAAGTTAGTGTTATTGGAACACAGCCAAATTTTGATCCTAATTGGGTTTGTAGTTTTTGAAAGATGTTTTAACTTTAAATGATGTTTATTTTTCTAATCCTTAATTAAATGAAACTTGATTTAGCCTAAGTCACTACTAAGCCCTTAAGATATAAGCAAGTGTCTCAATTAGTTTTGAAAAGGTTAAGCTTTAGGTGATCATGATTCATTATTTGAATTTCATTTGAAAATCAAAAATAAGGGTATTAAAGTGATTAATTATTGATGTCAAAAGTCATACCACTAAGTCCTAGGTTCATTTTATTTTAATAAACTTCCAAAATTTAATAATTTTGAAATTTATTAACTTATCCTTTTTAATTAAGAAAGTGAAGTTAGTTTCTACCAATTAACCCCTTGTGTTTCAAATATCCAAATTAAGATCATAGGTTACCCATTTCCCTCCTAGAATTAAACCTAAATGTTAATTAAGGCTAAATTTTCAAAATTACACATTTGCCTCTGAGGCTCTAACACTTCATAATTTATCAAACTTAATCCAAATGACTTTGAAATTTTTATCCTACCTCATTCATGGGTAAATTAAGACATCCGAGGTGAAAATATGATTTTTTATAACTTAATTAAGATTGTATAATTATTTTCATGTAAAAATAGGGTTTTCCAAAGAAAATTTTTAACTTGACAAAGGTAAATCCTAATTCCTTAAAATTTTTTTGGAGGTAGACCTAGACCAGAGAAGCCTTTGGAGCAAATTTCATGATTTTTTGAATTTTATTTGAATTGTAAGAATTATTTTAATTTCTGGACCAATTATTAAATTTAAATTATTTCAAATGGGGAAAATTAATTTTTGTATTTTAAAAAATTCTTCCTCAGGTCAGAGAACTGAAAGGAGAAGATTTTATATTTTTTTGAATTTTATTTAGTTTATTGGAATTATTTTTAGTGAAAACTCATTTTTAGCCTTTAAAAAATTATTTTTAAGTATTGAAATTCAATTGTTCATAAGTTCTTGGGAAATATTTTAGAACATTTTCATGAATTTTATTATTTTTGTGATTTTTATGGATTTTTAATTATTTAAATATTTAAAATAGGCTAAAAATCAAGTTTTTATTTTAAATATTATTTTAATTTTGAAAATACCCCTCGTCAAAGAGAACTCAAAAGACCAAGTTTTATAATTTTTTAACTTATATTTTTTATTTTTAAAAATCATTTTTATGGCAAAAATATTATTTAACTTGAAAAATCAATTTAAGTTATCAAATGAACTTAAAATGCTTTGAAATTTTTATGATGAGTTCTCTCATTCCTAAAAAATAGTGGAGCTAAAAAATCAAGACATTTTGTTGTTTGTATTTTTTAAGATTAATTATCTCAGGGATTTATGGTTTGTAAGGATTAGGTGTATTTTGAATGACTTGGCTCATGAGAAATTTTCCCAAGGGTTCTCTAATCATAGTAAACCTTCCAAAATTTTCTTGGATTTTTCAAAGCAATATGCTAATTTCTATGATTATTGTAAGCAAATAATGCACACAAACTTGAAAAATGTGATCCTCTGTCTAAGGGCCTCATCTAACTTTGGAAAAATCAGAGAATGTTCCCATTGACAAAGGCTACAACATGCCAAAAATTCAAGCTATGGTGAAAAGTCTACATGCATGGAGAATCAAAAGATTCAAATCAGTGTTTAATTAATTAAAAATAAAATATATTTCACATGGACATAAAATTATTTCCACATTATTCTCCTCTGTTCACTGAGTAAGAGTATTTTTATTTTATTTTTGTGATTTTTCTACACCAAGATATGATATTTTTAAGTTAGGGGTATTTAGACAAATAGGAAAAATCCCTACTTATCTATTTAAATAGCCCGTGCTGACTAGATCCTAGGTAGCTCCGAAGACAAGCATAGCGCGCTCTGGTTGGACGCCGCCATCCACGTAACTGCAGACTCAACCCATAGTTTATGTCCTGAAGCGCTGTCTGGCTCGATCTCCTTTGTCCATTTGATACACGCTTGATCAAATGGCTCCCCGTCATCATCGCCGATAAAGTGATCCCGTGACCGTCCACACTAAAACCTTAAGATCTCGACCTAGACTCAACCAAATCTCTTCTGGTTTGATCCTATAGACTCGGCTAAGTGAGACGAACATATCCATATGGCAATCATGCAATTAAATTAAACCTAATTAAATCAAGAATCAAGATAAGCTCGAGAGGGAGAGAAGTTTTATACTTTTGCTCTAAGAAGTGAAACTTTGATTAGAGGGTCTTTTCACGTGCATTGTGATCCAATAAGGCTAGGGATTGAGTCTCTGATCTTGGTGTGAGGCTTAAATATGAGTTTGATAAAGACCAAATTTGGGTGTTGGTCTAGAGCTATGGTAGAGGCTCTGTGAGACGGTAATTTAATGGGGCTTTAGCTCCTTTCACAGTTGTGAAGGTGTGGGTGAGTTTAATTGGAGTTTAGTGGACTGTGGAGGTGTGGAGAGTTTTATCTTGTCTCTGGCAAGGTTTTGAGCTCAAAAGTTGGGCTCCGGCAAGGGGATTCAGGGCAATGTAGTGGTTAGGTTACACTGAGGAGGTGTCGAAGAGGCTTTGGGATCAATTTGGGGAAGACACTTAGAGTAATTTTCAGCTCTCCCTCAATGGTCGTGGAGGGGAGCATTTTATAAAAATGGCTTTAAGCTTGCTGCCATGGCCAATTGGGGGCTGAAATGTGTTGCCTATGTTGAGTGCAGAGAGGCTCTAATCTTTAATTTGGATTATGTGGCCTCTAGGTTTGAATTGGGTTTAATCCCATTGGGGTGGCTCTCAGTTTGGCCACTTGCTGGCGACTAAGCCTACCGGCCGGCTAGGGGGAGGTGGCTAGGAGCTTAGGGAACCCAGGGGAATACGTCACATTAATTTAATGATTTTAGACTTTATTTTGGTAAGGGTATCTTAATCGTGTAAAATTTTGGAATAAAATCCCTTAATTTTTGGGAATTTTGGTCCATGGCTTATTTTAGGTGGTTAGATGGGTTTTGGCTCAGTCTTAGGGTCCAACCAATGGCTGAGGTGGAGTTAATTTGGTGACTTTGGGGTTGTCATGTCATCTTTAATGCATAGGATCAATGTGAGTGATCAAAGTTTGGGTTTGGGTTAGGTTAGACATGTCAATTGACCCAATTGATTGATCAACATTGGGTTGGGTAGACAATTGTTATTAAGATTTTTGGTGAAGTGTTGAAGTGATTTTGACTTCAATTGGTCGGTCAGTTTGAGGGATTTTTGAGATTTGGCCAATTTGGGTATCATAGGCTAGACATGGGTCTAGGTTGGGCTAGCCTTGAGCTAAGTTGAAATTAAATGGTCCACATGATTAACCGAGGTGTTGCAAATATTTTTGATAAAGTGATAGAGTGGAAATTTTGGGGTTAAGGCCCTCAATTTGGTGAGATTTTGAGACATGGCCAATTTGACACAAATTTGGGGCTTTTAAGACTTAGGTTGAAATCAAATAAATTGAGGTTTCACCAAGTCCAATTGAAGGTCAATTTTGTTGTGTGGGAATGTTATGAAGATTTTTCAACACAAATTGTGACCAATGGAGTGGGCTATGGGTTTAATTTGGTGGAACCAAGTCATAGGGACAAAATTGGGTTTTTGGTTTTAATCAAAATTGGGCTCAAAGAATGGGTCAATTGAGCTTGGATTTGGTCTAGATTGGTCATATCAAGGGTAAATTTGAGTTTAGAATTGAAATTAGGGTAAATTGAGAACAATTGGCTAGACATTTGAAGTAATTTGGGGAAAGTATGGGCCTTTAAAGAGCAATTTGGGGGTTTTGATCAAAGATGGTTAAATTAGCCAAATTTTATCATGTGATAGTTGATAAAAATGAAATTGGGAATATTTAGAAGGTTTTGGGAATTTTTGGGATAATTTGGAATTTTTGGCATTTCAGAGTAAGGAGGGGTATTTTGGTAATTTGGCCAACTTTGGTGATTTTGGGTAGTTTGGGTGTTTTTTAGGTGTTTGAAATAATTTTTGAACCAAGTTGGGTATTTTGAGTAAATTTGAGAATTTTTGCCAAATTTGGGGTTCCAAGGGTATCTAGGTAATTCGGGGGAATTTAGGGGCAAAAGGGTAGGTTGGGTATCTTGGTAGAGTTGGAGTGCCAACTACCATCAATAACATGGAGACCAATTGAAACCCCATTTTGGGTCCTCTATGTAGTGGTCTTAGTTAAGCCCTAGCCCAGGGCTAGTGGGTTTAGGGAACCACCTCCAGAAGTCTCCTAAAAGTATCAAGGGACCAAAGCCTAGAAGTCTAGGTTTAGGATAGTGAGTGATTATGAGTGTAAGTAATTGCAAGTGAGTGTCTTAGCTCTAGAACAACACCCCAGGTCAACCCTAAGGTCCAGCAGTCCTATGGTTGACTCATCGTGAGTTTCCCCCATAGTGACCCCACCTACTAAGTGCTAGAGGTTAAGACCAATTTGTGGAACTTCAAGTTGAGTAGAGAAGAGTTTGAAACTTCTAATGGTGAGGGTTCCTTGTCTAGTTTTCTAAGAATAATCAATATGAAAGTCCTATGGCTAGACCTTAGGCTACTAAAGAGGAAAAACTAAACCTCAAGAAAAAGTGAGGTCAACAAATGGACCCACAATAGGTGTGGTGTGCTGGGAAAGCACACCGCGCATATTGGCATTGACCTGCGAAATCAACAAAACCAATACAAACTCCTACATCAAAAGACCCAGAAGTATGTGCAAAGTTGTGTGTGTGATTTGTTTTTGCAGGGAATGTTCGCAGATGATCGTCTGATTGAAATCAAGGAGTAGGGGCTCTCGCTGGGTATTGGATAGTGAATTTTGAGTTATGAAATTTCATGTATTTATAAAGGATGAGAATCAGTGTGTTGGTGATGACTTCAAATATGGAGAGTAGGATGCCACGGTGGGGGTCTTATTCCTATCTCAAAATGTGTGAGTAGAGAATTGGACGTCGTTGAGGGGACTCACACCAATCATAAAGAGGTTGGTAGAGAATTGGAAGGCAAGGAGGGGCCTTACACCAATCTCAAAAGGTGTTGAGAATAGGATGTGACATTCCATAAAGGGGAGTCTTACTCCTATCTCGAAGATGTAAGGAGAGAATTGGAAGCCATGGAGGGGCCTTACACCAATATCAAAAGGTGTTGAGAATAGGATGTGATGTTCCATAAAGCGGAGTCTTACTCCTATCTTAAAGATGTAAGTAGAGAATTGGAAGCCGTGGAGGGGCCTTACACCAATCTCGAACAGCGTTGAGAATAGGATGTGATGTTCCATAAATGGGAGTCTTACTCCTATCTCGAAGATGTAGGTAGAAAATTGGAAGTCGTGGAGGGGCTTTACACCAATCTCAAAAGGTGTTAAGAATAGGATGAGATGTTCCATATAGGGGAGTCTTACTCCTATCTCTAAGATGTAGATAGAGAATTGGAAGCCATGGACGGGCCTTACACAAATCCCGAATGGTGTTGAGAATAGGATGTGATTTTCCATAAAGGGGAGTATTACTCCTATCTCGAGGATGTAGGTAGAGAATTGAAAGCCGTGGAAGGGAATTACACCAATCCTCAGATATAGGGAGTCTAAATTTGGGTATTGACCCCATGAGTCACATGTGTGGAAAGCTTGTGATGTTGAATTTGCAGAAATGTGTCATGTGAAAAGGTTGATTTTGTTGAAGAAGATTTGTAGAGTTTTGTGGGGTTTTGTGCAGAATGTGAAATTTTGCGGGGATTTGAAGAGAATTAATGCAGATAAAGATGGTTGTGTTGTGCGCACAAAGAGTAAGAATCTCTAAAAAAGATAGAATCCACTTAACATATTCATTTCCTTTTCTTGTCATTTTATCACATTTAATTTTTCAAAATATGTCTTTAAAGTTTTAATTTTAATTGGTTGATTTTCAAAAGAAATTAGTTTTGTTGTTTATTCATTTGTGATTATTTAAATTTGAATTTTATTTATTATTAACGATTTGTTGTTTCGTTCTTTGTTCATTGAAATTCTTAACCAACGCGTGGTTCGTGGCTTTCATCCATCGTACAAAAAGGCAACTGACAAAAGGCACATTTTTTAGAGAAATTTCCATTAATCTGCTTCAATAAAGATGTCACAGATCAAACATAGGCTAACACCTCAAAAGGTACAATATATAGTCCTTGTCAAAATACATTCAGAACATTTGATGCTATGAGTAAATTGTAGGCTGAATATATCAGATACATATCATGTTGCTTTATAGAAAAAAAAATGAACCCTCTGACCCTCTATACCAGGTAGGACGAGGTCCAGATCAAGCAAACCTTCTAAGTCATGCTCTAGGATAAGAGTTCCCTTTGCATGTACTTAAAGGTACAACCCTCTCATAGCTCATACGATAGTAACTCTTCCAGTTCTGTGTCAGACTGGAATCCATATGGCATTTTTCTGTCATCAATCCAGCGGAAAGTCACAGACACCCTAAGGTGTCCTACCCCTGAAATGCAATGTTTGGCGACGTATGCTCAATTTCGTTTAAGAACGAGCACTGAACCGACTAGTAGAGGAATCTCCATAGAACCTCTGAACTCACCAGGACAAACGATATTGATTTCTTTCCCATATAAAATATTGCTCTTGCTAAAAAATGAGACCGTGCAGAAAGGTCTTACAAAATCATGATGATCAATGTGTGGAGGCATGCAATCACCTTCTTCGTAGATGTTGATAATATAACTATTTGGAATGCAGGTAGCAGACAGAATACTAAATTTGACCATTCTTTTGTTCATTCACTTTATCATTGGCTATAGCGGATCTACTTGATCGTATCTGAGGATCCCAGGCGGATTCCCCTTTCTATCATTAGTGAAGTTATAACAGCATACTGTCACGGACTAACTTTCTTGAAGTCACCCGTGCAGCTTTAACGCTCTTTCTTAGCACCAAATCAGCCTTAACCCTCACAACACTGGACTTATGAGCCCCAAGCACTCTTAAGAAGAATAATAGAGAGAAAGGAATACCTTGCACTTGAATACTAGAATGCTTTGATTCAATGCTTGGGTAATTACAAATGAGGGGAGGAGCACCTATTTATAGCCTCCTTCATGTCTTTGGCCTTTCATCTAGCCAATGTGGGACTATTCAATGTCCAAGAGAAGCTTCTAGATTACAATATAATATTCTATCTCTTAGACTACTCTTATGTACATAAATAACTCTAAAACATTCTAGGTTATTCTTAGATCCTCTTTAGAGCTTTTCCTTCTTGCTCTCTCCTGAATGTGGTGGAATCTTATAGAGCCCCTTTGATGATCTCTATATTCTGATCTTCTCTAGAATCTTCCATCCTATGTTTGTCTTGACGATTTCTCGAATGTGGTGGAGCGTGACACTCTCCCCCACTTAAACCCGTAATGCCCTCATTGCGACTTCCCCTGCACCTTCGAAACTGCCTCTTCAACTTGCCCCCATACTTAGCAACCTTTGGCTTCTCCTTGGTGCAACACGTCTTCCTGGCTGGCGGCTTATCTCTTGCCTCCACCACGTTCCTTGGCATCCCAACTCTTTGGGATTCTTCTCCTTCATTGCTATGAAGGGTAGCCAAGTTGTCCCCCTTGTCGTGTGAAATGCCATCCTTGAACTGGATTGCCGATAGCGTTTTGGATCCTTGCTTGCTTAACCTTATTATCGGTATTGAGCAAGCTAGACTCCCTTCCGTGATGCATAGGCTATTGGCAAATGGCATTGGGAATGCTCTTGTTTGCTCCAAGAAGTTCATTCCCAGGACAACTTTGTAATCATCCAAAGGAATGACAGAGAAATCAATATTACCTGACCATGCCCCAATGCTGGTCTTGACTCCCTTAGCCACTCCGTCGATTGGCATCTCTGCTGAGTTGATGACTTTGATAGAGCCCCCTCCTTTAGTCATCTGCAACCCCAATCTTTTTGCTTCCTTGCTGGAGATGAAGTTGTGGGAAGCTGCCGTATCTACCATTGCCCTGGTAGTCTTCCCTCCTATTGTCATCTCCACAAAGAGTAACCCCTTCCCTTGGGGTTTTGTTGGAGCTTGCATCGCATTCAGCTGTTGAAGAGATCCCACATGTGCCTCCATGCCATTTTCCCTGTCACTTTCTTCTTTATGGCTTTCAAGAAGAGAGTTGAGGGCCTTCTTTTGAGGGCAATCCCTTGCCCAATGAGGTCCTTCACAAAGAAAGCAGTGGTTTTGATATGGCTTGTTGTTGGTCTTCCCCTTATCCCTTGCCTTTGTTGAGTTGATTCACGACGTTTCCCTTCCTTGTTTTTGTCCTTGTCATCCCCACATTTGATGTTGCAACTTTTCTTATCTTCAGGCTTTCTAGGCTCCTTTGAATAATCAACCAGGCTTTCGGCAACCGCGATGGCAGTGGCAAGATCTTGCACTCCTCGCCTCCTAAGCTCGGTCTTTGCCCAATGTTGAAGCCCATCCATGAAGTTGAAGAGAGCATCCTTATCTGATATATCTGGGATTTCCAGAACTAAACTTGTAAACTCTTTGATGTAGCCTTGAATCAAACCTTCTTGCTTAAGTCTTCGTAGCCGGGCTCGAGCCTCATCTTCAGCATTCTCGGGATAAAACTGTCTCTTTAGCTCTCTCTTGAAGTCATTGAAAGTGAACATGGTGCACAAACCTTTCTCTACATCTCCTTTTCCTCTTCTCCACCAAAGCATAGCGATGTCCGAAAGAGAAAGGGAAGCAAATTAAATTTTTGCAGCTTCATCGGCAATCCCCATCGCTCCAAAGTATTGCTCTAGTCCCCATATGAAGTTGTCTACTTCCTTCGCGTTGCGAGTACCTCCAAAACTCATAGGTTTTGGCACTTCGATCCTCCTGGCTTCGAAAGTGGGATGGCTTGTGGATGACACGAGTGCCTTCTGGCACAACAAAATGTCTCCATGCATTTCCTAAAAGCTAGCACGTATGTCGCTCATCTCTTCCTTATATGCACTTTGCACCTCTTGGAGCTTCCCCATAAAATCGTCCCGCAACTTAGCCACTTGGCCCATTAAAGTCTCCTCAAGTTGGAGCATCATACCTCTGATAGTTGAATGGATGGTGACGTCCTCCTCCTTGAGTCCATCAACCCTTTGGGCAAGTTCCTCTACTTGGCACTCCATGCCATTCATGGCCTCCTCCATCCGAGCAAGGCGTGAATCAAAGCTATGCATGATCTCCTTAGACCTTCCATGTGACTTGGGGGCAACGGGGTCCCTTTGCTCCTGGCGACCTCACCCTTGAGATGACTCCACATTAGAGGCTTCCGACTCCATCACGTGCTCCTTGACGCTTTTTGCCATTCCCTCGAACCAAAGCTTTGATACCAACTGTCACGGACTAACTTTCTTGAAGTCACCCGTGCGGCTTTAGCACTCTTTCTTAGCACCAAATCAGCCTTAACCCTCACAACATTGGACTTATGAGCCCCAAGCACTCTTAAAAAGAATAATAGAGAGAAAGGAATACTTTGCAATTGAATACTAGAATGCTTTGATTCAATGCTTGGGTAATTACAAATGAGGGGGGGAGCACCTATTTATAGCCTCCTCCTTGTCTTTGGCCTTTCATCTAGCCAATGTGGGACTATTCAATGTCCAAGAGAAGCTTCTAGATTACAATATAATATTCTATCTCTTAGACTACTCTTATGTACATAAATAACTCTAGAACATTCTAGGTTATTCTTACATCCTCTTTAGAGCTTTTCCTTCTTGCTCTCTCCTGAATGTGGTGGAATCTTCTAGAGCCCCTTTGATGACTCTCTATATTCGGATCTTCTCTAGAATCTTTCATCCTGTGTTCGCCTTGACGATTTCTCGAATGTGGCGGAGCGTGACAAGCCGCACTGAATGGTAATTCTCCTTTTTCCTCTAATCCATTTTTTCGGCTCAGAGTATTTTCTTTCCATGAGAAGTCCCGCTTGGCCTTTATCTCTTAAATCAAAGATACAGTTCAGATTGCTTCTTTCATCACTCTCAGAGAAAACCTAGTATGTAGCTCTAGGCCTTCCAATATGTTGATCAATTTTCCCTGAACTTCTTCATAAAATTTGAATTCTCTTTTATTTACTTTACTTATCTTGTAGTACTCCATCATACCAGGAGTCGGTAGATGTCACGGGTGTTCCTCCCTTCAAGTATTGGCAGGAACCCAAACTAACGCTGGTTGATCTAGATTATGAGACTCGACATCTAGTAGGATGTATGACCATGGGCTTCATGGTACATACTGATATGTCCCAAGTGGGACGTATGGCTCCTCTATCAAAAAATCTGAAGTCTGAGACCCATCAGTGCTTGAGGTATACTCTTCCAATGTACTGAAACGTTGTAAATGTAAAACATTGCAATCTAGGCATTCTACAAACGCACCCGTGGCTGATGTCCCGGCGGGTTTTTCAGCGTTGCACGTCGGGCAACCCTTGCATAAAACATATGAAACTGAAAGTGTATTTGACTCTGTCACGAATCTTGGTTCTTCATCCGTGGTGGGTAGTCTAGCATAAGTTTCTTTCAAGTTTTGATCATAAATATGCCCCTCAATAATAGGGGTGAGAGAGTCGTTCGTCTCTCTTTGACTTCTGCGTTCTTATCGTAGAAAAACTCTCTGCTTCTTGTGGCTATCATTCCTGCATTGCATCCTGCAAAGAAATGTACTTGGCAATCATTCATTATTGGTGGCTACTAGCCCCCCGACTGGTGCAGCTACCATGGAGGAAATGCGGCTGGGCCCTTTCATTAGATTTTGCTTTGTTATCACGTTCTTGCCTTTGTGTGATACATTTTCTTTAGCAGCCACCCATCAGTAGTGAAGGCAATCACTCTTTCTATTTGCAGCTCACTACATCCATGAGAGGACCTTTTTAGACCAAGTCAACCTGGTTAAAATCCATATTGAAATCTATGGTACTGCCCTGAGGCGCCATCTCCTCATTTAGTGTGAGGTTCCAGCCATCCTGGAAAGCAAAGATTAGCCTCTGTCCCGACATTTTTCTGCAGCCGATAGGTAAAACGTCAGTGGGCCGAAACTTGGCATGAACAAAAATAAAACAAAGTATTTATTAAAGTGAATTTTAGTTTTTTTTGTGAAATGAATCGTTTACTTTATGTATGAGTTACGTTTAATTTAGTGAAATATTAAGTTCAAAAGGAAGAAAGGAGAAATTTTGAAGTTTAAAATATTTTTCTGAAAATTTCTATTATATTGAGGTTAATTACAAAATTTGGACCCGGTTATAGACATTTGGCCACACAGTTAACCCTAAAAAATTTAAAGTTTCAAAGTTTCAAAGCAAGCAAAAGCAAGCGTCATCAGGTTGCACAATAAGTTTTCTGATATCGTCTGTTTATTGGTAACATGGGTCTTTTGCACTTGAAGTCCACTAACTGGTAGGCTCCTTCTGTATAGACCTTTATAATGCAAATGATCCCTCCCAAGTTGGCTTGATATTTTCACCTATTTTGCGACGTGCAAGAATAGACCTTCTGAGCACAAGTACCAGGTCACCAACTTTGAATGTCCTTGAGCGGACCAATTTGTCATAGGCTTGTACCATCTTTGCTTGGTAAAGCTCCAAATGTTGTTGTTCTTCTAGTCATTTTCCCTCGAGACTCTCCATTTCTTCAAGTCTGAGTTTTGGAATTTCTTCCGTTGAAAGTTGATTGGCAAGGACAACTCTGAGAGATGGTGTCTGGATTTCTAGTGGTAGCACGGCCTCGGCTCCATACACAAGCACATAGAGTGTACACTGAGTGGGAGTCCTGAAAGTCGTCCGGTAGGCCCACAAGGCTTCTAATAGTTTGTTCTGTCAATCCCTTTTATTTTCATCCAATTTTTTCTTCAAAATCTGTACCAATATTTTGTTGAAGGCTTCAGCTAGACCATTTGCTCTAGGATAGTAAATTGTAGAGTATCTCCAATCTACCCCATGTCTTTTGAAGAAATTGTTGATCTTTATGCTTCTGAAAGCTATTCTATTGTCGGAAATTATTCTTCAGAGTACTACAAAATGGTAGACAATTTGGCTTTTGAAAAATTGAAGGACGTGCTTTGCCGTACCCTCACGTAACGGTACTGCCTCTGCCCATTTGAAGAAATAATCTGTAGCGGCAGTATAAACTTGTGTCCTTTGGAAGCTGGAGGGTCTATCAGAGATATTATGTCCGTGCCCCAACACTCGAATGGCCACGAGGCAACAGTTGGGTGTAGCACATTTGGAGGCTGGTGTAAGACTACTTCATGCACTTGGCATTGGTGACATTTTCTGGCTGTATCCATGCAATCGGACATTACCACTGGCCAAAAATATCCGAGTCTTTTGATCTTCATTTTCATTTTCGGCCCTGACTGGTGAGCGCCACACAATCTGGTGTGTACTTCTTTGATAATATTTTTTGCTTCAGCTCTGCTAAAACACCGTAGCCACATCAGTTGAATGATCTTCTGTAGAGAACATTTCCCATCAGGTCGTAAGACATGGCCCTTCTTGTGATGTGGTGCGCCTCAGACTTGTCTTCTGACAGCTTTCCAGTATGTAAATCTTCTATTAATTGCTTGCGCCAATCTTCATTGATGTCTGCAACTGTATTTATTGTTTCTTCTTTTCCAAGCTTGTGTAGAGTTTCGAAGTCGATCTGAGACAAGACTTGTCTTTCTTGCACTGTGACTTCAACGAAATCCTCCGATGGACATGCCATTTCCTTAGCAAGTTTTGCTAGAGCGTCGACTTCAGTATTATCTCCCCTAGGAATCCGGTGGTAAGTCACATCAGGAATCCACTCCAAGAGCTTATTCGTGTACTCATGGTATTCTGCTAATTGTGGTTTCAAAATTCTGTATTATCCGACGACTTGTTGGATGATGAGTTGGGAGTCTCCATAGAAGACAATGTTTGTTATATCTATTAAAATTATCATTTCCAACCCGGTGATTAAAGCTTCATATTATGCTTCATTGTCGGTGCACGACTCTGTCAGCTGGTATGAGAACCTCAACATACCCTTACCAAGCGTGATAAAGATCAAACCAATCCCTGCTTTTCCTGGTATATCTGTGCTTGATCCTTTGTCCGTTCTCACTGACGAAGCGCCATCAAAGTACATCTCCCAGCGTTGTGCAGTGTAGAATTCCATTGGTAGTATTTGTTCATCAAATAACTCATTGTTGAGAGAGGTCCTAGCTGGCAGTGGGTGTGCACAAGAAAGTCTATTAGTATCTGTCCCTTGATAGCACGGAGGGGAACAAAAGTTATATCAAATTGCAATAAGATCATTGACCATCTTGCTAAACATCCGGAGAGTGTCGGTCGGGTCATCAAATATTGCAATGGATTAACTTTCAAGATTAGGGTAATCTTATGAGAAAGCATGTAATGTCTAAGCTTTTGGGAGGAGAAAATTAATGTCAGATAATGCTTCTCAATAGGTGGATACCTTATCTCCGTTGGTATTAGGCGACGACTCAAGTAGTAGAGTGCATTTTCTTTACCCTCATCATTGACTTGAGCTAAGAGGGCTCCGAGAGAGTCATCTAAAGCCGCAATATAAAGTATCAATGGTTTCTCTGGAATAAGGGCTGCTAAAACAGGAGGTGTCATTAGATATTGTTTAACATCCTCAAAGGCCCGCTGACATTTTTCTTCTCAAATAAATTTGGCACCCTTTTACACTAATGCCGAGAATGACTCACACCTACCTGAGAGATTAGAAATAAAGCGTCTGAGATATGCCAACTTCCCCTGAAAGGAACATAGCTGTTTCAAGATTTTAGGAGGAGGCATTTCCAAGATAGCTTTAATTTTATCCGGGACGATCTTGATCCCGAAGACGGATAATAAATCCCAGGAATTTCTCAGAGGTAACGCCAAAGGCGCACTTTAAGGGGTTTATTTTAAGGTTATATTGTCGTAACCATACAAACACGATCCTCAAATCATACAAATGGTCTATTTTTTGTTTACTTTTGATGACCAAATCATCCACGTTGCTTTCTACTTGGTTGTGAATGAGGTCGTCAAAAATCTTCGTCATTGCATGATGATATGTTGCTCTGGCGTTCTTTAGGTCGAACGTCACTACTATGTAGCAGAAAACTCCAATCGGTGCTTTGAAGACTGTAAGTGTTGCATCCTTGGGAGCCATCTTGATTTGGTTGTATCGCGATAATCCGTCCATGAAGAAGAAGATTTCATGTGTTGAAGCGATATCCACCATCATCTCTGGTATGGGTAGTAGAAACTCATCTTTTGGACATGCCTTGTTCAAATCTCTGAAATCGATACAAACACGAATCTATCCATTTTTCTTCTTAATAGGTATAGTATTAGCCAACCATATGGGGTACAGTTCTTCTTTCACAAAGTTGGCGTCTATTAATTTCTTCACCTCAGCGATGACTTATTATTCTATTTCAATGCGCATTCTCCTTATAGGTTGTTTTACTGGGGTTATATTCTTGTCCACACCAAGTTTATGGACTGTAGCCTCTCCTGACAATCCTAACACTTCATCGTAGCTCTATGCAAAGTAATCTTTGAATTCTATTAATACTTTGATCAATTCTGCAGATTCTTCATCATTGAGTAGAGAACAGATAAATGTAGGTCAGTGTTGTCTTCAGTCTCGTGGTTAATCTCTTTCAATTCATCAATGGTAGATTTAATTTCCTTCTCAAATTCTAGGGGAGCATGTTCTTTTAGTTAACCAGTAGAGTTATCCTCTATATCGAGGCAATCCTCTTCTTACTCACTAGTAACAACCGTGCAAAATTCAGAATCATCGACTATTCCGACTGTACCAAATCCGAGACCCTCTTTTGAATTTGGAGTTCAAATTTTACCTTTCCATAATTTTTTAAAAGGTTGAAATTTATCTTTTGGCATTTGTTTTGCTAAGTGTCCCTGTTGAATTAACTTTTGAACACAAGGTGAGAAGTAACCAAAAGGAAATTCCATTAGTTCATTAGGATTATCATCCAAATTTACATGTTTTTCAAGCTTAGTAGAGGTAGAAGCATGGTAAAATTTGATCAACTTTGAACCAATACTACGGACTTTCTTGACCTCTAAACTCTTGACCTTTTGAGGGAGAATCAGAGTAAGGGTCATAGCAATCACATAGTGGTTTATCCGATCATACATTGATACATATTCATTCTTATCTGTATTTTCTAGGGATATCTCGTACTGAGGTCTCTTCCTTCTTGTCATCATTATCTCATCTTCAGAACTATCTTCATCACCAATGTTGATGGCTGGCCTAGTCTATTCAATAATTAAATTGATCCTTCCTCATCCACGTCCCCGGCCTTGACCTCGGGTGCGTGAATTAGAAGAACTTTCACCATCTCGTTGTAAAAGAGAGGTGGAAGATTGCTGAAGCGGAGTTGAATGGCCTCCTCTTTGTGATTCTTCAGAATCTTCATCTTTGTTTGTGATAACTTCATGAGAGAAGACAGCCTACTTTGGAGGCACGTAGTATGCAGCATCTTCATGGATACTAACTTCATGCACTGAAAATGATTGTAGGTCTCCTTTGATGCAATTTTCTTGACCATCTTTGCAGTATTTAATGCACTGCAGTAGAGATGATGTAACCATATTGTGCTCATGAATCCATGATCGACTCAATAGAGCGTTAAAAGAGGTCTTAACATCGATGATATGAAATTTAGCGATTGTCACGAGTTCTCCAACCTTCATAAGTAATTTAATTGATCTGAGGGCTCTTTCTCCCTTTTGGTTAAATCCTCTTAACATCATCTTATCAGTCGTAAGCACTTGAGCTTCAATATACAAATAGACCAATGTTCGTAGGCTCATCAAGTTAAGAGAGGCTCCAGGATCAATTATAAGTCTGATAACACAAATCTGCCGATGTTGACGGAGATGTCAAGTTGACGGTTGTGGTTGGTGGTACCGAGCATCAAGTCTTCATCTGTGAAGGTTAGCCCTGACTGTTCATTCAAGGAGCAAACTTCATTCGAGGATGTGTTGGCCAACTGAGCTAAGCAAATTTCTGGGTCAAGCAAAGCTGTAACCAGAAATTCTCTCAACTCATTTGACAAGATCAGAGCATCGTAGATGCTTAATCGGGCCGGCAACTTCCTAGGATGAGCCAGCATGTTGTTATCTACTTTGGGTGATCCTTTAATTTTATCTTGATTATGTGATTCTTCCACTGGTGGAGGTGGGGGTATCTCTTCTCGAGTCATTATCTTCTTTCCTTTATCTATTGGAGTTGTTCTTAGTGGTAAAACTTTTCTGCTCCTTAAGTTAACTTCTGTGATTTCTTCTTTTTGAGATATCATTGTTGAATCTTCCGGTGTCTTTTCCTCTTTGTCGGATCTAACTTGATGGCAAGCGGTGCACTGTGATGCTCAAGAATTGGCTCCTTATTATCGGTGCTGTCGTAAGCGGTATCATTGATGTCTTTTTTGGACTTGACAACGAGTTCTTCAAACTCGAGTACGATTTGAGGATCATTTTGGGGATTGAGATTGAAGCTAGATTGGTCATAATCAGTTATGTTATCACCAGAAACAGTTAAAACGTAGCCGAAATCACAATCAATATATTTATAAGACCCCTGAGGGATAAAGAGATAATCATACAAAATCAAGGGTTCGAGGATTTTCTTCCGCAAATCTAAGAAAACCAATCTTGTAGAGGCAGCCCCTATCCTACCCCCCATGCTGACGATGACAAATTTCTTGAGGGAACCTTCGTCTCAGACTTGGTAGGTTGCAGACTCTGAGTAGAGGCTTGTCTTGATGCAGAATAGATTTTTTCAGTATTTTCTTAGAAAATCTGCTCCAAACCTCATTCCATTCTTCATCTCTGGTATTTCGGCGTTATTTCGGGTTGGTTTGTGGGGTTGCCCGTAAGAAGCTGTCGGTCGCTGGAATCGAAATCCCGTCACCCACTTCGGAAGGACGTTGAAGTGTGAAATCAAACTGACCCCATGGAATCGAAATCCCATCGCCCGCTTCGGAAGGACGTTGAAGTATGAAATCAAACTGACCCCATTTTTTTCATAGTTTAAAATGAAAGAGCACTGTACCTCAAATCCTGTATCTATCCCAAAGGATAAATTTTTGTAGTTTAAAATGAAAGAGCACTGTACCTCAAATCATGTATCTATCCCGAAGGATAAACACAAATTGAGGATGAGGCTCGTTAAAAAAAACTAAGGAAAGTATGACGTCTGTTTGGTCTGCGAAACCTTTGTATTTTCCCACAAGTTCCTAGCATTGTACTTCAAATCCTATATCTATCCCGAAGGATAAACACAAGACTTGAGGATGAGGCTCGATCAAATATAAGAAATGTTTGACGTCCGTTTGGTCTGCGAAAACTTTGTATTTGCCGATAAGTTCCCGTATTCAATATAAAGGATTAAATAGGGTTTATATTAAGCTGGGTTCAGACATGCTTCTTATAAGGGCAAGCCTCTATAGTTAATCACATCCTAAATGACCAAAGTCATTTAAGAAGACTCTTGATAAAAATCAGGTATAGTTAATTACATCTTAAATGACCAAAGCCACTTAAGGAAACTCTCGATAAAAATCAAGAAATATTATCTTCAAGGAATTTCAAAGAATAGGGCATGTTAAATGACCAAAGCAACCTAAGAAAACTCTCGATAAAAATCAAGAAATATTATTTTCAAGGAATTTCAAAGGGTAGGACTCTTCAACAAAATCCGACATAGAGGTGTGCAAGGGGATTGGTTCAAATTTGAAACATTTTATTGTACAATCCAAATGAAGAAGAACTAGAGGATGTCATGGATTCAGAGGAGAACCTCGGTGACTTCCCAAGCTATCCTAATGTTTGGCTTTAGTTTTGAGGAGAAATATTTGGGTGTTTCATCCTGCCAATTTTATTATTTAGGGCTTACATTTGTGTGAAATGATAACAAATAGCCTGGAAGATGTGAGGATTTAGGTCGTGACAAACAATAACCTCAGAATCCTAAGATGAGTTAGGGCTTATATAGTATAGCAGGGCTATACAAAGACCTACACATAAGGTGAAGATTTACGTTGCATAAGAAAGCAACCTCGAGGTCCTATGGCTTTATTGTTTAAGTCTAAGGAAGGAGGATTGGTTTAGCTGGGGAATACAGGTTTTGCTGTTGAAGATGGTCGTGCTGCCCACCATGCTAGCTCCGAGCTCCATGCCGCGACAAATTTGAGTTATCTAGTGTGTCAAGTTCTAATATCAAATCAGGTGGCCTTATGGTTGAAGTTCTTTAAATCTTATAGATGACATATTAAAGTTGATTAGAGCAACACCGGTTAGGATCCTACGGTTCCCTCATTCCGGCATCACTATTTTCTATTGGATTCACTTAGTCCTAGTGAACTTATCAAACCCAACTTAATGAGTTCCATAATTTCATTTAAACTGTGGTACGCCTTGTTAGCAACCATAGGTTACCTCCTCTGTGGGATTCTCAATCATCCAATAGAGACGTCTTAATCTAGTTGAAGTTGTGGTTTTGTATGATGTTTGTGATTAAATTTTGAGTTGTTTTATATTTTGAATGTTATGGCGGTGAGTTTTATCTTAGTTGATTTTAATTTTGGTTTTGGGTTATGGTTATGATTTAATTGAAGTTGTGGTTTTATGTGATGTTTGTGATTAAATTTTGAGTTGTTTTATATTTTGAATGCGTGGGGGTGAATTTTATCTTGGTTGATTTTAGTTTTAGTTTTGGTTTTGGTTTTGTGGATATCCTGGCGGGGAATTTTATCTTGGTTGATTTTTAATTTTGGTTTTGGGTTATGGTTAACATGCAAAGCGATGAATTTTATCTTGGTTGATTTTAGTTTTGGTTTTGGTTATGGTTTTGGTTAACATGCAAGAGGTGAATTTTATCTTGGTTGATTTTAGTTTTAGTTTTGGTTTTGGCTTTGGTTTTGGGATTATGCTGAATTTTATCTTGGTTAATTTTAAATTTAGTTTTGGGTATGGTTATGTGGCTATCCTGATAGTTTCAATTTTCATGCAGGGTGACATCATTGTTTAGCTTGCAAATTTATAGGTATAAAAGTACAGTATGAAAGTATAAGAAAGACAACGCTGAAAACTTTAAAAGTGTACCTGACGAGTCTTCTCGTTCCATCACCTGAAACTTAAAATGCATGTTAAGGCAACTTATGAAGAGCAGGAAAGGTAAAATTTTAGTAATTTTCCTAACCCTATGTCATATCATGGTGAGTCCTTAAAAGTTTAATTAAGGAATTTTTAATTTTCCTAACCCTATGTCATATCTTGGTGAGTCCTTAAAAGTTTAATTAAGGATGATTCTAACCCTATGTCATATCTTGGTGAGTCCTTAAAAATTTTAATTAAGGATGATTTCATTAAGCCAATTTTCCCAACCCTATGTCATATCTTGGTGAGTCCTTAAAAGTTTAATTAAGGATGATTTCATTGAGCGAAAAAATATTAAGTTTAATAGGCCTCTGAGGTATTTAACAAGCTAAGAGGGGGAAGCAGGTCCATGCCTCTCTCTCACCAACTAGTGAAAAGCCTCGAGTCCATTTAAACTCATTATGTTGCTTAATGGTTCATCCTGTGAATACCCTTATTACTCAGTGAACATTGATGTCTCAATAATCCCTAAGAAAGGGGTAATTATCATTTGTCATTCAATTTAAGAATTTTGTGGGTGAATACCCATGAAGGGTCAAGTTAGTGTAATTTGAACACTTAGTCAAATTTTTAATCCTAATTGGACTTAGTGGTGTTTCAAGGATGTTTGATTTAGTTATGTTTATTTCTCTAATCCTCTTTTAGTCAATCTTGATTTAGCCTAATCACCACTAAGCCCTTAAGACCTAGGTGAGTGTCTTAATTAGAGGGTTAAGTTTTAAGTGGTCATGATTCATCATTTGGATTCTATTTGAAAATCAAGATAGGGGTATCAAATTAATTAATTATTGACTTCAAAAATCATACCCCAAAGTCTAGGATCATTTAATTTTAATAAACTTCCAAATTTTTAATGATTTAAAAATTTATTAACTTATTTTTTTAATGAGGAAAGTGAAATTGGTTTCTACCAATTAACCCCTTATGTTTCAAGCATCAAAATAAATTGATTAAGATGGAGGTTACCCATTCCCCTCTTTGAATTAGGCCTACGTGTTAATTAAGGCAAGGTTTCCAAAATTACACATTTGCCCCTAAGGCTTTGACACTTCATAATTTGTCAAATTAAATTCAAATGACTTTGAAATTTTATTATACCTCATTCCCATTAAGACATCATAGGAGAAAATGTGATTTTTTTCAAAATTAATTTAAATTGATATAATTATTTTAATGCAAAAATAGTATTTTTCAAAGAAAATTCCTAACTTGACCAAGGTGAATTATAATCCCTTGAAATTTTTACTGGAGGTAGACCTAGACCAGAGAAGCCTTTGGATCAAATTTCATAATTTTTTGAATTCTTTGTGATTTATTAGAATTATTTTAAGTTCTGGGTTATTTAATATAAATAAAATATTTTAGGTGGTGGAAATTAAATTTTATATTTTTGAAAATTCTCCCTAAGGTCAGAGAACTCAGTGGAACAAATTTTATATTTTTCTAATTTTTCTTTGATTTATTGGAATTATTTTAGTGTAAACTCATTTTTAGCCTTTAAATATTATTTTTAAGCTTTAAAAATCAATATCTTTATTTAGAAAATCAGGAAAAATATTCTAATTGTTCCTAAGTAACTAGGAAGCAATTTAGAACATTTCCATTAGTTTTATTATTTTTATGATTTTTATGAATTTTTAATTATTTAAATATTTAAAATAGGCCAAAAATTAAAGTTTTTTTACTTTAAATATAATTCTATTTTTTTAAAATATCCCTGATAACAGAGAACTCAAAAAACTAAGTTTCATAACTTTTTGAGTTATGTATTGATTTTTTTAAAAATCATTTAAGTCTTAGGAGTGGTATTTATCTTTAAAAATCAATTTAATTTGTCAAATTAACTCAAAATATTTTGAAACTTTTATGATGAGTTCTCTGGATCATAAATCACAGTGGAGATAAAAAAGCAAGTCATTTAAATGTTTGTGATTTCCAAAATTAATTATCATAGTGATTTAGTATTTGGAAAATTTAAGGATGTTTTAAATGACAAATTTTTGAAAATTAATTATCTTAGTGATTTAGTATTTAAAAAATGTAAAAATGTTTTAAATGACTTGACACTTTTCCAAAATTAATTATTTTAGTGATTTAGTATTTGGAAAATTTAAGGATTTTTTAAATGACTTGACTAAAATTAATTATTTTAGTGATTTAGTGTTTATAAAATTTAAGGACATTTTAAATAACTTGACCCATGAAATTATTTCCAAAGGTTTCTCTAGTTATGGTGGAACTTATAAAATTTTCTTAGGATTTTATAATCAATATGCTAATTTCCATGATTATTTTAAAAAAATAATGTGAAAAAACTTGAAAATATGGATCTTTGAATATGAACCTCATCTGACTTTGTAAAAATCCGAGAATGTTCCCCCTTATAGAGGCTACAATATGTCAAAATTTCAAGCCAAGGTGATATGTCAATATGCATGGAGAATCAAATGACTCTAAATAGTATTTAAATAATTAAAAATATTTTATGCATGAAATGGACTTGAAAATTATCCCACATTATTTTCCTCTATTCACTGAGCAAGAGGGTATTTTTATTTTATTTTTGTGATTTTTCTACACAAAGTTAGGATTTTATAAGTTTGGGGGTATTTAAATAAATAGAAGAAGCCATATTTATCTATTTAAACTACGCGTGCCACCTCAACCTACGACGGCTCCGAAGGCATAAAGTTAAGGGTATTTAAATAAATAGGAAAAAGCCCTATTTATCTATTTAAACAGCGCGTGCATTACTGGTATTTAAATAAATAGGAAAAAGTCCTATTTATCTATTTAAACAGTGCGTGCCACCTCAACCTACGACGGCTCCGAAGGCATGCGTGGCGCGCTCTAGTTGGACGTCGCCGTCCATGTAGCTGCTGACTCGGCCCACTGTTTATGGCCCGAAGCGCTGTCCGACTCGATCTCCCCATTCCATTTAATACAAACTTGATCAAATGACTCCCCATCATCGTCCCCGATAGAATGATCCCGTGCCCGTCCAGACTAAAACCTTAAGATCTTGGCCTAAACTCAACCAAATCACTTCGGGTTTGATCCTATGGACTCGTCTAAGTGAGACGAACATAATCTATACTGCTAAGGTACCATGAAATCAAGCTTAAGTAAATGAAGAATCAAAATAAGCTCAGGAGGAGGAGTTTTATACCTTTGCTCTGAGAAGGGAGCGGTTAAGATGACATGAAATCAAGCTTAAGTAAATGGAGAATCAAAATAAGCTCGGGAGGAGGAAATTAATATACCATGAAATCAAGCCTAAGTAAATGGAGAATCAAAATAAGCTCGGGAGGAGGAATTAATGTACCATGAAATCAAGCTTAAGTAAATGGAGAATCAAAAGAAGCTCGGGAGGAGGAGGAGTTTGAGGCCATAAAATCAAGCTTAAATAAATGGAGAATCAAAATAAGCTCGGGATAATGGGGAGTTTTATAGCCATGAAATTAAGCCATTGTAAATGGAGAGCTCGTAAAGGCTCGGGAGAGTGAGTGAGGGGTTTTGATCCTATGGACTCGTCTAAGTGAGACGAACATATCTATACGGTTAAGAGGCCATAAAAGTAAGCCATTACAAATGGAGAGCTTGTAAAGGCTCGGGAGAGTGAGTGAGGTTATACCTTTGCTGTAAATGGAGAATCAAAATAAGCTCGGGAGAAGGAGAAGTTTTATACCTTTTCTCTAAGAAGGGAGGCTTCGATCGTCTAAGTGAGGCGAACACATCCATACGGCTAAGGTACCATGAAATCAAGCTTAAGTAAATGGATCAAAATAAGCTCAGGAGGAGGGGCAGTTTTATACCTTTGCTTTGAGAAGGGAGGCTTCAATTAGAGGTGCTCGACACATTCTTCGGGGTCCAAGAAGGCTAGGGATTGAGTCCCTGGTCTTGGTTTAAGGCCTAGGTATGAATTCAACCAAGCCCGATTTGAGGTGTTGGTCTAAAGCTATGGTAGAGGCTCTGTGGAAGGGGGATTTGATGGGGCTTTGGCTTCTTTNTGGGGATGGCTCTCAGTTTTGGACTTTTTCGACCACTAGGCTGGCTGGCCGGCCAGGGGGAGGTGGAGAGGAGCTCAGGGAACCCAGAGGAATCCATCACAACAATTTAATGCAAATGTGCTTAGATTTGACAAGGATATCTTAAGCATGTGTGCATTTTTGGAAATAAGATCCATTAATTTGGAGGACCTTTGGTCTATGGCTTGATTTAGGTGGTTTCATGGTGTTTGGACTGGTCACTAAGTCCAACTAATGGCTGGGATGGCTTGATTTAGGTGGTTTCATGGTGTTTGTACTGGTCACTAGGTCCAACTAATGGCTGTGGTGGAGTTAATTTAGGTGATTTCATGGTATTTGGACTGGTCACTAAGTCCAACTAATGGCTGTGGTGGAGTTAATTTGGTGATAGACTGGTCACTAAGTCCAACTAATGGCTGTGGTGGAGTTAATTTGGTGACTTTAGGGTGGTTTGGTCACATTCAGTGCATGGGTCCAACTGGGTGCAAATGACCAAAACTTGGGTTTAGGCTAAGTTATCCATGTCAATTGGCAAAAATAATTGTTGCATTTGGTGTAGATGATCATAAGGAATAACTTTGGTGAAGGATGAATGTGGTTTTGAGTCCAGTTTGAAGGAATTTTGAATTTTAATCAATTTGGCCATGTTGGGCTAGGTTTGGGTCTAGCTTGGGTTGGCCTTGGGCTAAGTCCAAATTGATTGTTGTAAATGGTCAATAGAGACCTCATGAAGAGTTTTCAACATGAATTGGTTGTCAATTTGGAGGTTAAGTCAATCAATTGGGTGAAATTTGGGGCAAATATTTGGGAATTATGGATTTAGGCCAAAATCAAATGGATTTGAGACTTCACCAATGTCAATTTATGGTTTATTTTGATGTATATGAATGTTATCAAGGTTTTTCAACATTAATTGAGGCCAATTGACTAGGCTATGGGTTCAATTTGGTGAATTAGGTCATATGATAAAAATTGGGGCTTTGACCCAAATCAAAATTGGGCTCAAATCATGGACCAATTAAGCTTGGATTTAGTTTAGTTTGGTCATATAAAAAGTGAATTTGAGTTTGGGATTGGAATTGGGGTCAATTGAGATCAAATTGGTGGACATTTGAGTTGAATTTGGGGAAATTTGAGTCTTTAAAGGGCACTTTCGGGATTTTTGTTAAGGATAGTCAAATTGGCCAAATTGGGTCATGGGGTAGTTGAAAGAAATGAAATTAGGAATATTTGGGATTTATTGGGATTTTTTGGGAATTTTTTGAATTTTTAGAATTTTGGGTCAAAGAGGGATATTTTGGTAATTAGGGGGTGTTTTAGGGGTAAAAGGCCAAGATGGGTATTTTGGTAGAGTTGAGGTACCAATTATCACCAATAAGCCATGGACCAAAGTAAACCCCATTTTTGGTCCTCTACATAGTGGTCCTAGCTAAACCATAACCCTAGTGCTAGTAGGTTTAGAGGACCATCTACATGAGTATCCCAAAAGATCAAGGGATCTAGGCTTGAAATTTGAGCTCATGGTTGTGAGAGATTGTGGGTGCAGATTACTTTAGTGAGTGCCTTAGCTCCAGACCAACACCCAAGGTTAACCCTAAGGTCCAGCAATCCTAAGGTTGACTCATCTTGACTTTCCCCCATAGTGACCCCACCTACTAAGTACTTACAGGTTGAGACCAACATGTGGAACTTCAGGTTGAGTAAAGAAGAGAGTAGAATTTCTAATGGTGAGGGTGCCATGTCTAGTTTTCTAGGAATAGTTAACAGGAAAAGTCCTATGGCTAGACCCTACGCTACTAAAAAGGAAAAGCTAAACCTCAACCAAAAATGAGGTCAACATGGTATACGTAGAAGATTGTTTTGATGGACTCTGTATTTGATTGAGGACCTTCTTGAGTTCATCCTAAGTTGTACTCTTTCCATCCGTTCTAGTATACAGATTAATTGGGGAGATTGACTCATCCAAAATCATGTTTATGGAACCTTTTTCAGGTTCAATTAAATATTCTTTTGGGATTGTTATGTTCTCTACTTTATGGTTCCTCTTGAGCCATTCCATAAAGATGAAGCATTTTTCTATAGTGTGCCCCAGTAACCGCTGGTTTGTGCAATAATTTGGTTCATTCTTTCTATCCACCTCTTTAGGTTTCTTTGGATTTAGTAGTGTTAATTATGGCCTCTTCATCAGACCTCTTAATTTTATAGGTATAGCTTCTTCCTTGAATGAATACACTGTATTATGTCGCTCTGATAGAGACATTTTCTTATCCCCTGTTCGAGGTGATCCCTTTTGAGGCGGCGGCTGGTTGGATTGACTATATGTTTCTGAGAGTATTGTGATGAAGACTGACGATGCTCTTCTACATATAACTTTATCGGCTGCTTTCCTTTATCTTCAGTCGCTACTACTTCTAACTTCTTTTCGAACACTCTGGTCACCTTAGCCTTTTCGTGTGGCTCCATGTGCTTTATTTCTTCTTGAAGACTGCTAGATTTACTGAGTAGCTTCTCGAAGGATTTGATGGTGAGTCCCTTAAGCATGAAAGCTACTGGCCCCATGTATGCACTTGAGTAGAATTTCAATCGCATGATGTTCCTGTAGTTGAGGTTCACATTTCATGCTAAGGTACAAAATATATTCTACCAAATTTTCGCTAGGCTTTTGCTTTTCCATCATGAGCTATCCAATAGACTCGTGGTGTTGCGCTCCGGCAAATCTTTTCACAAAACAATTGTTCAAATTCAGAAAATGTTTTAACGGAACTTTTGGGCAAGTGAGTGTACCTGTCAAAAATAATTCTTGACAAGCTGCTGACAAACTGCTGGAAGTGTAGAGCTTCACTATTTCTCGTGTTGCCACAGCTGGCTCGGAAATGTGCTATATGTTGTATGGGATTTCCAATTCCATCGAATATCTTGAAGTTTGGGGCATAAAACCCTTGGAGAAAGGCACGGTATCGAACTCCTCCGGGTAAGGTCTACCCTTTATAACCAATGCACCACCCTAAGATTGGGTTAACGCGTCCCACACTTGTTCAACCATTTGCTTGAATTTCTTTTCTGGCATGGCACTTGATGGAAAATCTTTCTTCGGTTGCTCATCTTTGTTTGCTGAAGTAACCTCTCTTCTTTCATCTGTGATGTGTATGATTTCTGGCTGATTGATCTCTAGAGAAGCCAATTTCAATTCTTATGATTGCCCCTGAATGGCGGCCATGGCAGTCATAGCTGCAATCATCTATTCTATTTTTTTTTTCTTGTAGACTAACTTGCTCATCCCTTAGGAGGACAACCCTAAGCAGCTCATCTATGGTGTTCTCTTCGGTGTGAGTTTGAGCCTCGCGCACAGATGTGGTGGCTATGGTTTCGATCACATGGACATCCATGAAATCCTCCTCAAAGTAATCATTGTAATAAAAATTTTTATTTTCACTTTTGATGGAAACTCCGTGTTCTTGAGCTAATTCAAAAATCTCGATCCTGAGTTTCTCAACTTTCTCTTCAATTATCGATTCCTTGATCGCTTTAAGATCCAGAGGTCCCTGATGGACATCCTCTACTTTCTCCGTCATCTCACTGACTATTGTCGCGACGATGTCAGATATTTTAGACACTGGTTTCACTTCTTATCCTGGGAACTCACTGAACTGTATCGGTGCAGCGACCTTGGGTACCCATACTTTTTTCTTTTTCCACGATGTTGTATCAGGACGGAGCGTTCTAGTAGAAACATCGGTATGTCGAGGGAAAGTATGCTCCCTGTGGTGTAGACTGACTATAATGTCAGGTAATCATCTTGTCTTTGTCTTTGGGATTGTAGGAATCTCCATAATTAGTGATGGGTAAGATCTTGGGACCTAATCTTGACTTATCCAGTCAACGACTTGTGGTCCTGGTGGTAGTGTGATGAGTAGTAACTACTGTGGTATCAACTCTACTTTCTCCTTCATCTCACTGACTACTGTCGCGACGATGTCAGATATTTTAGACACTGGTTTCACTTCTTATCCTGCGAACTCACTGAACTGTATCGGTGCAGCGACCTTGGGTACCCATACCTTTTTCTTTTTCCACGATGTTGTATCAGGACGGAGCGTTCTAGTAGAAACATCGGTATGTCGAGGGAAAGTATGCTCCCTGTGGTGTAGACTGACTATAATGTCAGGTAATCATCTTGTCTTTGTCTTTGGGATTGTAGGAATCTCCATAATTAGTGATGGGTAAGATCTTGGGACCTAATCTTGACTTATCCAGTCAACGACTTGTGGTCCTGGTGGTAGTGTGATGAGTAGTAACTACTGTGGTATCAACTCTCTTCCTTCAAAGGAACCAAACAGGGATGCAAGTAGGTGGCACTCCAGTTTTCTTGTGGGACTGTTTGGCGGATTTGACGCCCTTCAAAATTTCCTTCTTCACGCGAGGGGAAATTGCATCTCCCACTCGTTTAAGTAAATCACTAACTGAACATCCTTCTTTGGTAGCTAACCTTCTGAAGACTGTAATAACTTGGGTGATAGGAGAGAGCCTCTTCCTCTCCTCATCGTGTCCATGAAGTGACAGTAATGCGGCAGAGATCCTTCGGATAATCTCATATCCATTGGTATTTGCCAGAGGATGGAATCTACTCCCTCACAGGACTGGATAAATTTCTGGTAACACTTCTTCATATTAATGAGGCTCCTCTTCAACGGGTGTCTCCTTGGGAGCCTTGGCTTTAATGGCCCTACGAACTTTTCTGTCACGGTTCCTCCATTCAGTTCGGGTCAGCAGTACGGTTCTTGAACTTAATCTGATTTCAAATACAGGCGGTGGGATGCCTAATCCCTCAGTCGGATCCTCAATAATCATTACTTCTTTCCCCTTAGCAGCAGTGAGGTTACCAGGTTTGGCGGGTGCCGTGATGGCAGTAGTTTTAAACTTCTTGCAGGTAGGGAAGTCTTGAAGGCAGTTCAGACTGAATTCTGCAGATGGTTTTTATATTTCTGAAGCGGCAATCTTCATTACTACAAATGGGGCTTTCTCAAGGATGACCTCGAGATCTTCAAATCCAGCTCCAAATTTGATGGTAGGAGCGAGGTTGCGGGCTTCGTGACTCATTGGCAGGTTGCAGGAAAAGGTCTGCGTTGGGTAGGCCATTGTAGCATGCTTAAAATAGAAAGTTTCGGGGTTAGCTACATGGCCAAAAACCTCGTAATTTTTAGTGTCAGCACTAAAAGTAGAGGTTGATCTGTAGACCGGGTGGGTCTTAATTTATTGGTATTTTAAAATCATGTTTAAGAAAAATTAAGAGGTGTAAAATTTAATTAGTGTAAGAAAATCTCAAAGTACGCGCAACACAACAAGATTTGTTTTAATTTGTAGAGTAGCAAATCAAATTTGGAAGGGAGATGTGAAGTATTTTAGGACCCATTGCGGGACCTATTTAGTGGCAGAAAATGCCCAGGCAGAACTAGTCCATTGACACACCTATTGGGGGTCCGACCCCACATGAAAATTTAAAGAGTCCTTAATGGCCTTCTAAGCCCTTGATTCATGATGGTTGAACAGCTAGTCCTGAAGTCCAAAGAGTTAACCGTACTTTCCCAAGACAGAAATGGGTAAAGTATGCGAACAAAAGAAAGGTAATTTGGTCCAAGATGGACATAGACACATTACCGATGTGTGAAAATAATATTTCTTGATTTGTGTGGAGGGAAAAGCTTGTCCTCAGCAGAGTTTCGAGAAGCTGTCAGCGCTATCTTTGTGTTGAAGGGAGTTGCCCGTAAGAAGCTGTCGGTCACCGGAATCAAAATCCCGTCGCCTGTTTCGAAAAGACGTTTTAATTTACATTTATATTTAGTTTTAGAAAAATATGAAATCAAACTGACCCTAGATTTTTTGTAGTTTAAATGAAAAAGCGTTGTACCTCAAATCCTGTATCTATCTCAAAGGATAAACACAAGACTTGAGGATGAGGCTCGATCAAGTAAATTATGGAATATATGACATCTGTTTGGTCTGCGAAACCTTTATATTTGCTTATAAGTTCCCCTATTAAATATAAACAATTAGATAAGGTTTATATGAAGCTGGGTTCGGACATGCTTCCCATAAGGGCAAGCCCATATAGTTAATTACATCTTAAATGACCAAAGTTACATAAAAAGACTCTCGATAAAGATCAAAAAATATTATCTTCAAGGAGTTTCAAAGGGTAGGACTTTTCAATGAATTCGGATGAAGAGGTATGAAAGGAGATTGGTTCAAAATTGTAACATTTTGTTGTAAAATCCAAAGGAGGAAGAACTAGGGGATGTCATGGATCCAGAGGAGAACCTTGGTGACTTCCTAAGCTATCCTAATGTTTAGCTTCTATTTTGAGGAGAAATATTTAAGTTTTTCATCATGCCAATTCTATTAGTTAAGGCTTACGTTCGTGTGAAATTGTCACACAAATAGCCTGGAACATGTGAGTGTTTAGGTCGTGGCGGACGATAACCTTAAAATCTTAAGGCAAATTAGGGCTTATATTGTATAGCAGGACTATGCAAAGACCTAAAAATAAGTTGCGGATTTATGTTGCATAAGCAAGCAACCTCGAAGTATTATGGCTTTGTTGTTTAAGACTATAGAAGGAAGATTGGTTTTGTGGGGAAGATTGGTTTTGTTATTCAAGATGGTCGTACTGCCCACCATGCTAGCTCCAAGGTCCTTGCCGCTACGAGTTTGAGTTTTCTAGTGTGTCAAGTTATAATGTTAAATCAGGTGGCCCTATGGTTGAACGCGATAAGTTTGAGTTATCTAGTGTGTCAAGTTATAATTCAAATCAGGTGGCCCTATGGTTGAAGTTGCCGCAACGAGTTTGAGTTATCTAGTGTGTCAAGTTATAATGTCAAATCAGGTGGCCCTATGGTTGAAGTTCTTTAATTTTTACAGAGGGCATATTAAAGTTGATTGGAGCGACACCGGTTAGGATCCTACGGTTCCCTCATGGGGGCATGTTAAAGTTTATTAGAGCGACATCGGTTAGGATCCTATGGCTCCGTTGTTTGGGCACCACTATTTTCAATTGGATTCACTTAGTCCAAAAGAATTTACTTAACTCAACTTAATGAGTACCCTAATTTCATTTAGACTGTGGGAAGCATCGTTAGCAACCGTAGGTTACCTCCTCTGAGTGATTCCCGATCATCCGATAGATACATTTTAATTTAGTTGCAATTGTAATTATGTGTGATGTTCGTGATTAAATTTTAAGCTGTTTAATATTTTGAATGCTCTAGCGGCGAATTTTATCTTAGTTGATTTTAGTTTTGGTTTTGATATTGATTTTAGTTTTGTGGCTATCCTCATAGTTTTTATTTTTATGCAGGGTGACATCATTGTTTAGCATGCAAGTTTGTAGGTGTAAAAGCACTATATGAAAGTACAAGAAAGACAATGCTGAAAACAGTAAAAGCGTACCTAACGAGTCTTCTCATTCAACCACCTGAAACTTAAAAGGCATGTTAAGCCAGTTTATATGAGGCAGGGAAATAAAATTTTGGTAATTTTTGTAACCCTATATAATATCTATGTGGGTCCTTAGGAGTTTAATTAAGGATGATTTTGTTAAATAAAACATATTAAGTTTAGTAGATCTCCGAGGTATCCAACAGATCTAGAGAAAGGAGCAGGTCCTGCTACTCTCTCACTGCTTGGTGGAAAATCCTGAGTTCTCTTAAACTTATTATGTTGCATCGTAATTCATCCTGTTAAACACTCTAATGCTCAATGAACATTGATGTCTCAATTATCCCTAAGAGTAAGGTAATTATCATCTGTAATTTAATTTTGAATATTATGTGGGTGAAGACCCTTAAAGAGCAAGTTAGTGTTGTTGGAACACTTAGCCAAATTTTGGTCCTAATTGGGCTTGTAGTGTTTGAAAAATGTTTTAATTTTAAATGATGTTTACTTTTCTAATTCTTATTTAAATGAAACTTGATTTAGCCTAAGTCACTACTAAGCTCTTAAGACTTAGGCGAATGTCTCAATTAGTTTTGAAAAGGTTAAGCTTTAGGTGATCATGATTCATTATTTGAATTTCATTTGAAAATCAAAAATAAGGACAATAAATTGATTTATTATTGACTTCAAAGGTCATACCCCTGAGTTTTAGGTTCGTTTTATTTTAATAAACTTCCAAAATTTAATAATTTAGAATTTTACTAACTTATCTTTTTAATTTAGAAAGTGAGGTTGGTTTCTACCAATTAACCCCTTGTATTTCAAACATTCAAATTAAGTCCATAGGTTACCCATTTTCGTCCTTGAATTAAACCTAAATGTTAATTAAGACTAAATTTCCAAAATTACACATTTGCCCCTAAGACTCTAACCCTTCATAATTTATTAAACTTAATCCAAATGGCTTTGAAATTTTTATCCTACCACATTCATGGGTCAATTAAGACATCAGAGGAGAAAATATGATTTTTCAAAATTTAATTAAGATTATATAATTACTTTCATGTAAAAATAGGGTTTTCCAAAGAAAATTCATAACTTGACTAAGGTAAAACCTAACTCCTTGAAATTTTTATTAGGGGTAGAAATACACTAGAGAAGGCCTTAGAGAAAATTTTATGATTTTTTGAAGTTTATTTGAATTGTAAGAATTATTTTAAGTTCTGGACCATTTATTAAATATAAAATATTTCAAATGGGGAAAATTAAGTTTTGTTTTTTTAAGAAGTCCTCCTGAGGTCAAAGAGCTCAGACGAGAAGATTTTATATTTTTTTTGAATTTTATTTGATTTATTGGATTTATTTTTAGTGAAAACTCATTTTTAGTCGTAAAAAAATTATTTTTAAACTTTGAAATTAAATATCTTTATTTTGAAAACCAGGAAAAATATTCTTGTTGTTCCTAAGTGGTTGGAAAATAATTTAGAACATTTCCATGAATTTTATTATTTTTGTGACTTTTATGGATTTTTAATTATTTAAATATTTAAAATAGGCTAAAAAACAAGTTTTTATTTTAAATATTATTTTAATTTTAAAAAATAACCTTGATCACAAAGAACTCAAAAGACCAAGTTTTATAATTTTTCAAGTTATATTTTTTATTTTTAAAAATCATTTTTTATGCCAAAAATATTATTTAACTTGAAAAATCAATTTAAGTTATCAAATGAACTTAAAATGCTTTGAAATTTTTATGGTGAGTCCTCTAGATTGTGGAAAATAGTGGAGCTCAAAAATCAAGTCATTTGTTGTTTGTATTTTTTAAGATTAATTATCTTAGTGATTTAGGGTTTGTAAAGATTAAGTGTATTTTGAATGACTTGGCTCACGAGAAATTTTCCCAAGGGTTCTTTGGTAAAGTAAACCTTCCAAATTTTTCTTAGATTTTTCTAAGAGAAATGCTATTTTACATGATTATTTTAAGCAAATAATGCACATAAACTTGAAAAATGCGATACTCTATCTAGGGACCTCCTCTGACTTTGGAAAAATCAGAGAATATTCCCCTTGACAGAGGCTACAACATGCCAAAAATTCAAGCTATGGTGATAAGTGTACATGCATGGAGAATCAAAAGATTCAAATTAGTGTTTAATTAATTAAAAATAAAATATGCATCACATGGACTTAAAATTACTTCAACATTATTCTCCTCTATTCACTGAGCAATAAGGTTTTTTAATTTTATATTTTTGATTTTTCTACATCAAGATATGAATTTTTTAAGTTAGGGTATTTAAATAAATAGGAAAAATACCTATTTATCAATTTAAACAGCGCGTGCTGCCTAGATCTTATGCAGCTCCGAAGGCACGCGTGGCACGCTCTGGTTCGACGCCGCCATCCATGTAGCTGTTGACTCAGCCCGCGGTTTATGTTCCGAAGCGCTTTCCGGCTCAATCTCCTCCGTTCATTCGATACACGCTAGATCAAAAAGCTCCCCATCATCATCCCTGATAGAGTGATCTTGTGACCATCCACACTAAAACCATAAGATCTCGACCTAGACTCAAGCAAATCACTTCGGGTTTGATCCTATGGACTCACTTAAGTAAGACGAACATATTCATACGGTAATCATGCAATTAAATTAAGCTTAATCAAATGGAGAATCAAGATAGGCTTGGGAGGGAGAGAAGTTTAATACCTTTGCTCTGAGATGGGAAGCTTCGATCAGAGTGTCTTGGCACGTTAATTGTGATCCAAAGAGGCTAGGGATTAAGTTTTTGGTCTTGGTGTGAGGCCTAGATATGATTTCGATCACGGTCGGATTTGGGTGTTGGTCTAAAGCTAAGGTAGAGGCACTGTGAGAGGGTAATTTGATGAAGCTTTAGCTCCTTTCACTATTGTGAAGGTTTGGGAGAGTTTAATTAGAGTTTAGTGGGCTGTGGAGGTGTGGAGAGTTTTACCTATCTCTGGTAAGGTTTTGAGCTCAAAAATTAGGCTCCAGGAAGGTGATTCAGGGCAATGTAGTGGTTGGGCTACGCCGAGGAGGTCTTTAAGAGACTGTGGGATCAATTTTGGGAAGTCTCTTGGAGTAATTTTTAGCTCTCACTCCATGGCCGTAAATGGAAGCATTTTGTAAAAATGTCCTTAGGGTTGCTGCCATGGCCAATTGAGGGGTGAAATGTGCTGCTTAGGTGGAGGGCAGAGAGACTCTAAACTTTAATTTGGATGATGTGGCCTCTAGGTTTTAATTGGGTTTAATCCCATGGGGGTGGCTCTTGGTTTGGTTATTTTATGGCCACTAGGCTGGCCGACCGGCCAGGAGGAGGTGGCTAGGAGCTCAGGGAACCCAGGGGAATATGTCAAAACAATTTAATTATTTTAAGCTTTATTTTGGTATGGGATTAAAATCCCCTAATTTGGGGGACTTTTGTTCCATGTCTTATTTTAGGTGGTTAGATGGGTTTTGGCTTAGTCTTAGGGTCTAAATAATGGCTGAGTTGGAGTTAATTTATTGAATTTGGGGTAGTTAGGCCGTCTTTAATGCATCGGTTCAATGTGGGTTCAAGTGATCAAAGATAACATCTTGTAGATGATTGTTATGAAGATTTTTGGTGAAGGGTTAAAGTGATTTTGAGCTCAATTGGTAGGTCAATTTGAGGGATTTTTGGGATTTGGCCAATTTGGCTATGTTGGGATAGATATGGGTCTAGCTTGGGCTAGCCTTGGGATAAGTCCAAGTTAAATTGTCCACATGATCAAGGGAGGTGTTGTGAAGATTTTTCATGAAGGGACAGAGTAGAAATTTTGGGGTTAAGGCCCTTAATTTGGTGAGATTTTGAGACATGGCCAATTTGGGCATAAGTTAAAATCAAGGCCAATTGAAGGTCAATTTTGATGTGTGGGAATGTTATGAAGATTTTTCAATACAAATTTTGGCGAATTGAGTGGACTATGGGTTCAATTTAATGGAACCAAGTCATAGGGCCAAAATTGGGTTTTTGATTTAAATTAAAATTGGGCTCAAAGAATGGGTCAATTGAGCTTAGATTTGGTCTAGATTGGTCATATGAAGGGTAAATTTGAGTTTAGAATTGAAATTGGGGTAAATAGAGACCAATTGGCTAGACATTTGAAGTAATTTGGGGAAAGTATGGGCCTTTAAAGAGTAACTTGAGGGTTTTGAATAAAGATGGTTAAATTGGCCAAATTAGGTCACGTGATAGTAGAAAAAAAATGAAGTTGGGAATATTTAGAAGGTTTTGGGAGTTTTTGGGAATTTTGGCATTTTGGGGTAAGGAGGGGTATTTTGGTAATTTCACCAACTTTGGTGATTTTGGGTAGTTTGGGTGTTTTCAAGGTGTTTGAAATGATTTTTGAACCAATAGGGTATTTTGAGTAAAGTTGGAAATTTTGGCCAAATTTGGGGTCCTAAGCGTATCTAGGTAATTTGGGGGAATTTACGAGCAAAAGGGTAGGTTGGGTATCTTGGTAGAGTTGGAGTGCCAACCACCATCAATAAGCTATGGACCAATGGAAACCCCATTTTTGGTCCTCTATGTAGTGGTCTTAGCTAAACCCTAGCCCAGGGCTAGTGGGTTTAGGGAACCACCTACAGGAGTCTCCCAAAAGTATCAAGGGACCAGAGCCTAGAAATTTAGATTTAGGATAATGAGTGATTATGAGTGTAAGTAATTGCAAGTGAGTGTCTTAGCCCTAGAAAAACACCCAAGGTCAACGCTATGGTCTAGGAGTCCTAAGGGTCACTCATCTTGAGTTTCCTCCATAGTTACCCCACGTATGAACAATATGTGGAACTTCAAGTTGAGTAGAGAAGAGTTGGGAATTTCTAATGGTGAGGGTTCCTTGTCTAGTTTTCTATGAATAGTCAATAGGAAAGTCATATGACTAGACCTTAGGCTAGTAAAGAGGAAAAACTAAACCTCAACCAAAAGTGAGGTCCACAAATGGACCCCCAATAGGGGTGGTGTGTTGGGCAAGCACACCGCTCGTATTGGCGTTGACCAATGAGATAAACAAAACCAATACAAACTCCTAAGTCAACAGACCCGAAAGTATGTGTAGAGTTGTGTGTGTGATTTGTTTTTGCTGGGGATATTAGCAGATGATTGTCTGATTGAAATCAAGAAGTAGGGACTCTCGTTGGGAATCAGAGAATGAATTTAGAGTTATGAAAATTCAGGTATTTATAAAGGATGGGAATCAGTGTGTAGGTTATGACTTCAAAGATTAAAAGTAGGATTCCATGGTGGGGGTCTTATTCCTATCTCAAAAGGTGTGAGTAGAGAATTGGATACTGTTGAGGGGAATTACACCAATCTCGAAGAGATTGGCAGAGAATTGTAAGCCGTGGAGGGGTCTTACACCAATCTCAAAAGGTGTTGAGAATAGGATGCGATGTTCCATAAAGGGGAGTCTTACTCCTATCTCAAAGATTTAAGTAGAGAATTGGAAGACGTGGAGGGGTCTTACACCAATCTCGAAAGCTATTGAGAATAGGATGTGATGTTTCATAAAGCAGAGTCCTACTCTTATCTCAAAGATGTAATTAGAGAATTGGAAGCCGTGGATGGGCCTTACACCAATCTTGAAAGGTTTTTAGAATAGGATGTGATGTTCCATAAATGGGAGTCTTACTCCTACCTCGAAGATGTAGGTAGAGAATTGGAATTCGTGAAGAGGCTTTACTCCAATATCGAAAGGGGTTGAGAAAAGGATGCAATGTTCCATAAAGGAGAGTCTTACTCCTATCTCGAAGATGTAGGTAGAGAATTGGAAGCCATGGAGGGGCATACACAAATCTTGAAAGGTCTTGAGAATAAGATGCGATGTTCCATAAAGGGGAGTCTTACTCCTATATCAAAGATGTAGGTAGAGAATTGGAAGCCGTGGAGGGGCCTTACACCAATCCTCGGATATAGGGAGTCAAAATTTGGGTACTGACCAAAAAGATTCACATGTGTAGAGAGATTGTGATGTTGAATTTGTAGAAATGTGTCATGTGAAAAGGTTGATTTTGTTGGAGAAGATTTGTAGAGCTTTATGGGGTTTTGTGCAGAATGTGAAATTCTGCGGGGATGTGAAGAGAGTTAATGCAGATAAAGATGGTTGTGCTGCGCGCACCAAGAGTAAAAAACTCTGAAAATGAGAGAATCCACTCAACAAATCCATTCCTTTTTTTGTCATTTTTTTCACATTTAATTTTTCAAAATATGTCTTTAAAGTTTTAATTTTAATTGGTTGATTTTCAAAAGAAATTAGTTTTGTTGTTTATTCATTTGTGATTATTTAAATTTGAATTTTATTTATTATTAAAGATTTGTTGTTTGGTTCTTTGTTCATTAAAATTCTGAACCAACGCGTGGTTCATGGCTTTCATCCATCACGCAAAAAGGAAACTCACAAAAAAGGCAAATTTTTTAGAGAAGTTTCCATTAATCTGCTTCAATAAAGATATCACATATCGAACATAGGCTAACGCCTCAAAAGGTACAGTATGTAGTCCATGTTGAAATACATTCAGAACATCTCATGCTATGAGTACATTATAGGCTGAATATATCATATACATATCATGTTGTTATATAAAAAAAAGTGAACCCTCTGACCCTCTGTACCAGGTACGACAAGCTCCTGATCAAGCAGACCTTCTAATTTATGCTCGAGGATAAGAGTTCCCTTCGCATGTACTTAGAGATACAACCCTCTCATAGCTTGTACGACAGTAACTCTTCCAGTTCTGGGTCCGGCGGGAATCCATATGGCATTTTGCTATCATCAATTCTGCGTAAAGTCACATACACCCTACGGTGTCGTACACCTGGAATGCAATGCTTGGAGACGTCTGCACTGTTTCCTTTAAGAACGAGCACTGAACTGATTGATAGAGGAATCTCCAATGAACCTCTGAACTCATCAGGGCTGAAGATATCGATTTCTTTGCGAAATAAAATATTGCTCTTGCTCAGAAATGAGACCGTCTAGAAAGGTCTTACAAAATCATGATGATCAATGCCTGGAGGAATGCAATCACCCTCTTCGTAAATGTTGATAATATAACTATTTGCAATGCAGGTAGCTGGCAGAGTACTCAATTTGACCATTCTTTTGATCATCCACTTTACATTGGCGGTAGCGGATCTACTTGATCGTGTGTGAGGATCCTACGCAGATTCTCCTGTCTATCATTTGTGAAGTTATAACAGTAGTCGCACTGATTGGTGATTCTCCCTTTTCCTCTCATCCATTTCTTTGGCTCAGAGTATGTTCTTTCCATGAGAAGGCCCGTTCGGCCTCTATCTCTTAAATCAAAGATACATTCCAGAATGCTTCTTTCATCACTCTCAGAGAAAACCCTGGTATAAAGCTCAAGGCCTTCAAGTATGTTGATGAATTTTCTTTGAACTTCTTCATAAAGTTTGAATTCTTTTTTATTTACTTTACTTATCTTGTAATACTCCATCATACCAGGGGTCAATAGCTATCGCGGGCATTCCTCTCTTTAAGCATTGGCAGTAACCTAAACTAGCGTTGGTTGATCTAGAATATAAGACTCGGCATCTAGCGAAATGTACTACCCTGAGCTCTGTGGTACATACTGATCTGTCTCAAGTGGGACGTATGGCTCCTCCATCATAAAATCTGAAGTCTGAGACCTATCTGTGCTTGAGGTATACTCTTTAATATACTGAAATGCTGCAAATGTAAAACATTGAAATCCGAGAATTCTACAAACGCTCCCATGGCTCATGTCCCGGCCAGTATTTCAGCATTGCACGTCGGGCAACCCTTGCATAAAACATGTGAAACTGAAAGTGTATCTGACTATGTCACAAATCTTGGTCTTCATCCGTGGTGGGTAGGCTAGCTGAAGTTTCTTTCAGGTCTAGATCATAAATATGCCCCTCAGGAATAGGGGTGAGCGAATTGTTCATCTCTCTTTGACATCTGCATTCTTGTCATAGAAAATTTCTCTGCTTCTTGCAGCTAGCGTTCCTGCGTTGCGTCCTGCGAAGCAAAGTACTTGGCAGTCATTCATTATTGGTGGCTACTAGGCCCCCGACTGGTGTAGCTACAATGAAAAGCAGACGGTTGGGCCCTTTCATCGGATCTTGCTATGTTATCACGTTTTTACCTTTGTGTGATACATTATCTTTAGCAGACACCCTCAGTAGTGAAGGTAATCCCTCTTTCTCTCTGCAGCTGGCTACATCTATGTGAGGACCTTCGTAGTCCATGTTAACCTGGTTAAAATCCATGTTAAAATCTATGGTACCACCCTGGGGCGCCATCTCCTCATTTAGTGCATGGTTCCAGCTATCCTAGAAAGCAAAGATCAGCCTCTGTCCCGACATTTTTCTGCAGCCGATAGGAAACATGTCAGTGGGCTGAAACTTGGCATGAAAAAGAACAAAACAAAGTATTCATTGAAGTGAATTTTAGTTTTTTTTTTTTGAGAAATGAATCGTTTAAAAGTTAAAAAGGAGAAAATTTCAAGTTTAAAATATTTTTCTCAAAATTTTCATTATATTGAGGTTAATTACAAAATTTGGACCGAGTCATAGACATTTGGCCACATAGATAACCCTAAAATAACTAAAGTTTCAAAGTTTCAAAGCAAGCAGAGGCAAGCGGCTTCGGGTTACGTAGTAGGTTTTCAGATATCGTCCATTTATTGGTAACATGGGTCTTTTGCCCTGGAAGTCCACTAACTGGTAGGCTCCACCTGTATAGAACTTTTCAACAACAAATGATCCCTCCCAAGTTGGCTCAAATTTTCCACCTATTTTGCGGCGTGCAAGAATAGGCCTTTTGAGCACAAGTACGAGGTCATCAACTTTGAATGTCCTTGAATGGACCAATTTGTCATGGGCTTGTGCCATCTTCGCCTGGTGAAGCTCCAAATGTTGTTGTGCATCTAGTCACTTTCCCTCGAGACTCTCCAGTTCTTCAAGTTTGAGTTTTACACTTTCTTCCGTTGTGAGTTGATTGGCAATGGTGACTCTGAGAGATGGTGTCTAGATTTCTAGCGGTAGCACGGCCTCGGCTCTGTACACGAGCATATAGGGTGTACACTGAGTGGGAGTCCTGAAAGTCATCTGGTAGGCCCACAAGGCTTCTAATAGTTTGTTGTGCCAATCACTTTTATTTTCATCCAGTGTTTTCTTCAAAATCTGTACCAATGTTTTTTTGAAGGCTTCAGCTAGACCATTTGCTCTGGGATAGTAAATCGTAGAGTATCTCCAATCTATCCCATGTCTTTTGAAAAAATTGTTGATCTTTGTGCTTCTGAAAGCTGTCCTATTGTCGGAAATTATTCTTTGCGGTAATCCGAAATGGTAGAAAATTTGGGTTTTAAAAATTGAAGGACGTGTTGTGTCATAACCTCACTTAACGATACTGCCTCTGCCCATTTTGAGAAATAATCTATAGCGGCAAGTATAAACCTATGTCCTTTGGTAGATGGAGGGTCTATCGGACCTATTATGTTCATGCCCCAACACTCGAATGGACACGAGGCAACAGTTGGGTGTCGCACATCTGGAAGTTGGTGTAAAACTACTCCATGCACTAGGCAGTGGTGACATTTTCTGGCTGTATCCATGCAATCGGACATCATTACTAGCCATTAATATCTGAATTTTTTTATCTTCATTTTTATTTTAGGCCCTGACTGGTGAGCGCCACACAATCCGGCATGTACTTCTTTGATAATATTTTGTGCTTTGGCTCTGCTCAAACAACGTAGCCACATCTGGTCAAATGATCTTCTCTAGAGAACATTTCCCATCAAGGCATAAGACATGGCCCTTCTTCTGATGTGGTGCACCTAAGACTTGTCTTCTGACAGCTTTCCTGTATGCAAATATTCTATTAATGGCTTGCGTCAATCTTTGTTGATGTCTGCAACTGTATTTATTATTTCTTCTTTTCTAAGCTTGTGTAGAGTTTTGAAGTTGATCTGAGACAAGGCTCATCTTCCTTGCATTGTGACTTTAATGGAATCCTCCGGGGAACATGTCATTTCCTTAGCAAGTTTTGCTAGAGCGTCGGCATGGGCATTTTCTCCCTCAGGAATCCGGTAGAAAGTCACATCAGGAATCCGCTCTAAGAACTTCATCGTGTACTGATGGTATTTTGCTAATCTTGGTTTTAAAATTATGTATTGTCTAGTGACTTGCTGGATGACGAGTTTGGAGTTGCCATAGATGGCAATGTTTGTTAAATCCATTAAAATTGTCATTTCCAACTCAGTGATTAAAGCTTCTTATTCTGGTTCATTGTTGGTGAACGGCTCTGACAGGTGGTATGAGAACCTCAACATACCCTTATCTGGTGTGATAAAAAACAAACAAATCCCTACTTTTCTTAGCTTAACTGTGCCCGATCCTTTGTCTTTTCTGACTAACAAAGCGCAATCAAAGTACATCTCCCAGCGTTGCGCAGGGGAGAATTCTATTTGTAGTATTTGCTCCTCTGGTAACTCATCGTTGAGAGAGGACCCAGCTGGTAGTGGGTGTGCAGCGAGAAAGTATGCTAGTATCTGTCCCTTGATAGCACGGAGGGGAACAAAAGTTATATCAAATTGCAATAAGATCATTGATCATCTTGCTAAACGTCCAGAGAGTGTCGGTTGGGTCATCAGATATTGCAATGGATTAACTTTCGAGATTAGGGTAATCTTACAAGAAAGCATGTAATGTCTAAGCTTTTGGGTGGCAAAAATTAATGCCAGACAATGCTTCTCAAAAGGTGGATCCATTATATCCTTCGGTATTACGCGATGACTCATGTAGTAGAGTGCATTTTTTTTACCCTCATCATAGACTTGAGCTAAGAGGGCTATGAGAGAGTCATCTAAATCCGTGGTATAAAGTATTAACAGTTTCCCCTGGATAGGGGTTGCCAAAACAGAAGGTGTCATTAGATATTGTTTAACATCCTAAAAGGCCCGCTAGCATTTTTCTTTCGTAATAAATTTGGCGTCCTTTTTAACTAATGCTAAGAAAGGATGACACGTACCTGAGAGATTAGAAATAAAGCGTCTCAGATTTGCCAACTTCCCCTAGAAGGAACATAGTTGTTTCAAGGTTTTAGGAGGAGGCATTTCCAAGAAAGCTTTAAGTTTATCCGGGTTGATCTCAATTCCCCGATGACGGACAACGAATCCCAGGAATTTCCCGTAGGTAATGCGTAAGGCGCACTTTAAGGGGTTCATTTTAAGGTCATATCGTTGTAATCGTTCAAACACGATCCTCAAATCGTACAAATGGTCTATTTTTTTTAGTTTTGATGATCAAATCATCCACATAACATTCTACTTGGTTGTGAATGAGGTCGTAAAAAATCTTCGTCATTGCACACTGAAATGTTGCTCTAGCGTTCTATAGGCCGAACGACATCACTGTGTATCAGAAAAATCCAATCGGTGTTTTGAAGGCTGTAAGTGTTGCATCCTCGGAAGCCATCTTGATTTGGTTGTATCCCGACGATCCGTCCATGAAGGAGAAAATTTCATGTGTGGAAGCGATATCCACCATCATCTCTAGTATGGATAGTGGAAACTCGTCTTTTGCACATGCCTTGTTCAAATCTCTGAAGTTAACACAAACACGGATCTATCCATTTTTCTTTTTAGTAGGTACAATTTTAGCCAACCATATGGGATACTGCTCTTCTTTCACAAAGTTGGTGTCTATTAATTTCTTCACCTCAATGATGATTTGTTGTTCTATTTCAAGGCGCATTCTCCTAGGAGCTTGTTTTGCTGGGGTTATATTCTTGTCCACCCCGAGTTTATGGACTGCAACCTCTGCTAACAGTCCTGACATTTCATCGTAGCTGCATGCGAAGCAATCTTTGAATTTTGTTAATAGTTTGATCAATTCTACAGATTCTTATTTATTGTGTAGAGAACTTATAAATGTAGGTCGGGGTTGTTCTTCAGTCCCAAGGTTAATCTCTTTCAATTCATTATTGGTAATGAATTGAAATAGCGGTTGTCACGAGTTCTCCAACCTTCATAAGTAATGTAATTGATCTGAGGGCTTTTTCTCCCTTTTGATTGAATCCTCTTAACATCATTTATCAGCCGTAAGCTCTTGAGCTTCAATATCCAAATAGGCCAATGTCCGTAGGCTCATCAAGTTAAGAGTAAGCTCTTGAGCTTCAATATCCAAATAGGCCAATGTCCGTAGGCTCATCAAGTTAAGAGATGCTCCAGGATCCACTAAAACTCTGGATAACACAAATTTGCTGATGTTAACGAAGATGTGGAGTGGACAGTTGTGGTCGGCGGTACCGAGCTGCAAGTCTTCAACTGTGAAGGTTAGCCTTGATTGTTCTTTCAACGAGCAAACTTCATCTGAGGATGTGATGGCCAACTGAGCTAAGCAAATTTCTGGGTCAAGTAAAGCAGTAACCGGAGACTCTCTCATCTCCTTTGACAGGATCAGAGCGTCGTAGATGCTTAATTGGGCGTGCAACTCCTAAGATGAGCTAGCACATTGTAATCTACTTTGTATGATCCCCAATTTTATCTTGATTACGTGGTTCTTCCACTGGTGGAGGTGGGGGTATCTCTTCTCGAGTCATTATCTCATTTCCTTTATCTGTTGGAGCTGTTCTTGGTGGTAACACTTTTCCTCTCCTTAACTTAACTTTTGTGATTTTTTCTTTTTAAGATATCATTGTTAAATCTTCTAGTGTACTTTCCTCTTCGTCGGAAAGACTTAAGTTGATGGCAAGCGGTGTACCGTGATGCTCGAGAATTAGCTCCTCGTTATCGGTGCTATCGTAAGCGGTATCATTGATGTCTTCTTTGGACTTGACAACGGGTTCATCAAACTCGAGTATGATTTGAGGATCATTTTAGGGATCGAGATTGAAGCCAGATCAGTAATAATTAGTTACGTTATCACCATAAATAGTTAAAACGTAGCCAAAATCACAATCATTATATTCATAAGACTCTGGAGGGACAAAAAGATAATCATACAAAGTCAAGGGTTCAAGGATTTTCTTCCGCGAATCCAAGAAAACCAAGCTAGTAGAGGCAGCCCCTATCCTACCCCCTATGCTATCAATCTTTGTAGTGACGCTTTTCTTCCTCTTCTTTGTGCTTAACGATGACGGATCTTCTGACGAAACCTTCATCTCAGGCTTGGTATGTTGCGGACTCTGAGTGGAGGCATGTCTTGATGCAGACTGGATTTTGTTCAGTATTTTATTAAACGATCTGCTACAGAGCTCATTCCACTCTTCATCTCTGGTATACGTAGAAGATTGTTTTGATGGAGCCTGTATTTGATTGAGGACCGTCTTGAGTTCATCCCAAGTTGTACTCCTTCCATCCCTTCCAGAATACGGATTAATTGGGGAGATTGGCTCAGCCGAAATCATGTTTATGGAACCTTTTTCAGGTTCTCTTAAATATTCTTTTGGGATTGTTATGTTCTCTACTTTATGGTTCCTCTCGAGCCAATCTTTAAAGAGGAAGCATTTTTCTATAGTGTGCCCCAACAACCGGTGGTATGTCCAATAATTTGATTCGTTCTTCTTATCCACCTATTTGGGTTTCTTTGGATCTGTTAGTTTGAATTCTGGCTTCTTCATCAGACTTCTGAATATTTTAGGTATAGGTTCATCCTTAAAAGAATATACCATTGTACGTCGCTCAGGCAGGGACATTCTCTTATCCTCTATTCAAGGTTATCCCTCTTGAGGCGACAGTGGTTGGATTGACAATTCTGTTTCCGAGAGTATTGTGATGAAGACTCACAATGCTCTTCTGCATATATCTTTATCTGCTACTTTCCTTTGTTGACGGTCGCTACTACTCCTGATTTCTTTTCAAACACTTGGGTCACCTTAGCCTTTTCGTATGGCTCCATGTGCTTCATTTCTTCTTGAAGACTGTTGGCTTTATTGAGTAGCTTCGCAGAGGATTTGATAGTGATTCCCTTAGGCATGAAAGTTACTAGATCATGAATGCTCTTAACTATAATTTAAATCACATGATGTTCCTGTAGCTGAGGTTCACATTTCATGCTAAGGTTTCTCCATAAAATATAGTCTACCAAAGTTCTTCTAGGCTTTTGCTTTTCCATCATGAGCTCTCCAATAGACACATGGTGCTGCGCTCCGGTAAATCTTTTCACAAAAAGTTGTTCTAATTCAAAAATGTTTTAACTGAACCATTGGGCAAGTGAGCGTACCAGTCAAAAGCAATTCCTGACAAGCTATTAATGAACTGCTGGAAGATTAGAGCTTCATAATTTCTCGTGTTGCCACAGCTGGCTCGGAAACATGTTATAGGTTGTCTGGGATTTCTAGTTCCATTGAATATCTTGATGTTTGGGGCCACAAAACCCTTTGAGAAAGGCACGACATCAAACTCCTCTGGGTAAGGTCTACCCTTTAGAACCAATGCACCACTCTTAGATTGGGTTAAGGTGTCCCGCACTTGTTTAACCATTTGCTCGAATTCCTTTTCTGGCATGGCACTTGATGGAGAATCTTTCTTCGGTTGCTCATCTATGTTTGTTGAAGTAACCTCTCTTCTTTCATCTGTGATGTGTATGATTTTTGGTGGATTGATCTCTGGAGAAGCCAATTGTGGTGCTTATGATTGCCCCTGAATGGTGGCCATGGAGATCATAGCTGCAGTCATCTCTTCTATTCTTTTCTGCGGTAGACTAACTTGCTCATTCCTTAGGAGGACAGCCCTACACAGCTCATCTACGGCGTTTCCTTCGATGTGAGGTTCAGCATCGCACACAGTTGTGATGGCTCTGGTTTCGATCACATGGACATCCATGAAATCCTCCTCAAAGTAATCATTGTAATAAAAATTTTCATTGTCGCTATCAATGGAAACTCCGTGTTCTCGAGCTAACTCGGAAATCTCAATCTTGAATTTCTCAACTTTCTCTTCAATTATCGATTCCTTGATCACTTTAAGATATGGAGGACCCTGATGGACATCCTCTACTTGTTCCTCCATCTCGCTGACTATTGTCGCGACGATGTCAGATATTTCAGACACTGGTTTCACTTCTTGTCCTGCGGGCTCACTGAATTGTATCTGTGCAGCGACCTTGGGTACCCATACCTTTTTCTTTTTCCACAATGATGTCTCAGGATGGAGCGTCTCAGTAGAAACATCGATATGTCGAGGGAAAGTATGCTCGCCGTATTGTAGACCGGCTATAGTGTCAGGTAATCATCTTGTCTTTATCTTTGGGATTGTATGAATGTCTCCATAATGGGTGACGGCTAAGATCTTTGGACCCGGTCTTGACTTAAATGGTCGACGGCCTGTAGTCCTGGTGGCAGTGTGATCAGTAGTAACCATTGTGGTATCAACTCTCTTCCCTAAATGGAACCAAACGGGGATGCGAGGCACTCCAGTTGTCTTCTGGGACTGTTTGGCAGAATTGACGCCATTCAAAATTTCCTTCTTCATGCAAAGGGGAAATTCTATCTCCCACTCGTTTAAGCAACTCGCTGACTGAACATTCTTCTTTTGTAGCTAACCTTTTAAAGACTGTACTAACTCGGGTGGTAGGAGAGAACCTCTTCCTCTCCTCACCAAGTCCATGAAGTGACGATAATGCGGCAGCAATCCTTTGGATACTCTCATATCCGTCAGTATTTGTTAGAGGATGGAATCTACTCCATCGCAGCAGTGGATAAATTTCCAGTAACACTTCTTCATCTTGATGAGTCCCCTCTTCAACGGGTGTCTCTTTGGGTGCCTGAGCTTTAATGGCCCTCCAAACTTTTCTGTTACGGTTCTTCCTTTGAGTTTGGGTCAGCGGTACGGTCCTTGAACTTGATCCGATTTCAAATACAAGTGTTGGGACGGCTAATCCCTCAGTCGGATACTTAATAATCATTAATCTTTCCCCTTAACAACAGTGAAGCTAACGACAGTAGTTTTAGACTTCTTGCAGGTAGAGAAGTCTTGAAGGCAGTTTAGACGGAATTCTGTAAATGGTTCCTGTATTTCTGGAGCGGCAATCTTAATTACTACAAACGTGGCTTTTTCGAAGATGACCTCGAGATTTTCAAATTCAGCTTCAAATTTGACGGTAGGAGCGAGGTTGCAGGCTTCGTGACTAGTTGGCAAGTTGTAGGAAAAGGTCAGCGTTGTGTAGGACATTACAACAGGCTTTAAAATAGAAAGTTTTGGGGTTAGCCCAAAAACCTCGTAATTTTTAGTGCAAGCACAAAATGTAAAGTTTGATCTATTGACCAGGCGGGTCTTAATTTATGGGTATTTTAAAATCTTGTTTAAGAAAAATTAAGAGGTGTAAAATTTAATTAATGTAAGAAAGTCTCAAAGTGTGCACAACACAACATGAATTGGTTTAATTTGCAGAATAGAAAATCAAATTTGAAAGGGAGATGTGAAGTATTTTAGGAGCCATTGCGAGACCTATTTAGTGGCATAAAATGCCCAAGTGGAACAAGTCCACCGCAGACCTATTGGGGGTCCGACCCCACATGAAAATTTAAAGAGTCCTTAATGGCCTTGTGAACCCCTTTGTTCAATGATGGTTGAATAGCTAGTCCTGAAGTCCAAAGAGTTAACCGTACTTTCTCAAGATAGAAATGGGTAAAGTATACCAACAGAAGAAGAGTAATTTGGTCCTAGAGGGACATGGACACATTAACGATGTGTGAATATAATATTTCTTGATTTATATGTAGATAAAAGCTTGTCCTCAGTGGAGTCGCTAGAAGATGTCGGCGCTATTTTTGTGTTGGAGGGAGTTGCCCGTAAAAAACTGTCAGTCACCGGAATTGAAATCCCGTCGCTCGCTTCGGAAAAACTTTTAATTTACATATATACTTAGTTTTCGAAAAATAAGAAATCAAACTGACCCCATATTTGTCATAGCTTAAATGAAAGAGCATTGTACCTCAAATCCTGTATCTATCTTGAAGGATAAACACAAGACTTGAGGATGAGACTCGATCAAATAAACTAAGGAATATATGTCATCCGTTTGGTCTACGAAACCTTTATGTTTGCCGACAAGTTATTTTACTTAATATAAAAAATCAAATAGGGTTTATATTAAGTTGGGTTTGGACATGCTTCCTATAAGGGCAAGCCCCTATAGTTATATACATCTTAAATGACTAAAGTCTGCTAAGAAGACTCTCGATAAAAATCAAGAAATATTATCTTCAAGGAGTTTCGAAGGGTAGGACTTAGAGATATGAAAGGGGATTGGTTCAAAATTGGAACATTTTATTGTAGAATCCAAAAGAGGAAGAACTAGGGTATGTTATGGATCCAGAGGAGAACCTCAGTGACTTTCTAAGCTATATTTGGCTTCACTTTTGAGGAGAAATATTTAGGAAAACTTTTATTGATTTATTTGATGTAAACTTTGTTTAAAAATTAAACAAATCAATTCCAGATTGTGCAGAAAATTCTTGTCGACTTAGTGTTAAAGTTTGAAATTTTTTTTATTACGTTTAAGTACTAAAGTTGATTTTCTAAGAAAAATTTTATTTTTGTACAAAATTAATTATGTTAAATTAGGTATACTTAGAAATATTATAAAAAGTGGTTTTTTGAGTTCCTTATGATCAGAAGCACCTAGGAAAAATTAAAATTTAATTTAAAGAAATACTTTATTTTCAAGTATATTTTTGAATTAAAATAATTAAAAATAATTAAAAATTTCAAAATTAAAAAAATGCTCCAAAGTGTGCTTAATTATTTCCTAATCATTTAAAACTCATTAAAATATTTTTCTTACTTTTTCCAAATTAAAACAAATTTTTAAAGGCTAAAAATGCATTTCCCTAATTTTCCATTAAAAATAATTTTAATAATTAAAATGTGTATTAAAAAAAATTATAAAACTTTTTTCCAAGTGTTCCTCTAACTTAGGTGAATCTCTAATAATTCTATCATGACCAAAAATCTTTTTTTGATTAATTAAATAAATTAATATTAAAAAATATCCTATTTTTGAATTAAAATAATTATATAAATTTAAAAAAAATCTAAAAGTCCACATCTTCTTCTGTGATATTAATNATATTTTTGAATTAAAATAATTATATAAATTGAATAAAAATCTAAAAGACCACTTCTTCTCCTCCGATATTTTTTTTAACCCATGATTGAGTCTCCACGGAAATTTTAATGTCACTTGAGTTTCATTTGATAGGTCATAGGATAGAGAGCCTCAAGGGCAAAATGTTAATTTAGGATTTTTCATGCCTTAATTCAATTTTAGAATTATTCAAAAGGGCAAATGGCTAATATTGATTCTAATAAAAAATTCTTGGATGTTTGAAATATGTAGGTTTAAGAGGTAGAAACTAATTTTCCATCCTTTTCATGATAAGAGTAAAATTGTAATTTTGATAGTTGTCATGATTTGGAAGATAATTCAATTATGATGAACGTAAGGTATTGGGCTTAAGTTATGAAGATAATAATTCACTCATTTAAAGCCCACTAATTGATGATGGGATGCTAAGTCTGATATTAATGTGAAATAAGATCTCATTTTACTTAATATTTAATTATTAGGAAAATAACTTTAAAATAAATAAAATTTAAATCAAGATGGCCTAATAGTGAATTAGGTTTGATATGTAGGAATTATCTTAATTGGCATTAGAAAGATGGACTAAATTAATTGATAAACACTTTAGGCCCTACTGTAACTCTGGGTAATAAAATCCTTAATGACTTTGGACTTGTCCTTTGGGGTACCCATTCATAACTGTCAAATGAAATGTTAAGTGAATGTCTACCTTTGAAGGGATAGTTGAAATATCAAGGTTCACGGAGCAATGGGATAATTGAATTTGGAGATGACTAGTGGAACAATAAAATAAGTTCAAAAAATACTCAGAACGTTTCTAGAGATTTTAAAAGTCGATGAGGATCGTGCCACGAAAATTTTAAGATCTTTTGGATATTTTGAAGAACGATTGAACTTGTTATATTTTTGTTCTATGAAATAATCCACTAAGATCTTTCGGGAGTCACTGAGCCATGTTTTGAGGTTTGGTAGCTACACCTTCATCTACCCTTGCAATTAGTTCAAATTTCCTGCAAAACTATATGTCATGTTCCACAAGCTAATCTTTCAACAGGATTACCGAGAAGATGATAGATATGAAATTACATTTATTTATTACTGCTGTAAAATATTATAATTGTTTAGTTGTACACTTTACCACACTTACAAAAATCAAAACCATTTTGAAAAATTAATCAACATTTTCAAAAATCTAAAAAAAACTCTTTCAAAGGTAACATAAATCCTTTGAAATACAAAAAAACATAATATGTCCTTTTAAATATATGGGAGTCCCTCAGAGGAGGTAACCCAAGGTTGCTAATGAGATTTCCCCAATTTAAATAAGTGTAATAACTTGTTTAAGCTAAGTAAGAAAAAAAAATAGTAATACCGGAATGAGGGAGTCGTGGGATCCTAACCAGTGTCGCTCTAAACAACTTTAACCTCCCCAATATCTGGTAAAACCTTTTGGACCATAGAATTTAGGACTGCTACTTCATCAAGAAGCTTGGAACTAACTCCGTGGGTAGCAATCTACAACTGCATGAGGATCTACAAGAACACATTTTTCCTTAGAATTAAATAAAAAAGCTATAGAACTTCAAGGTCATCTGCCTAGTGCAACATAAATCCTTACTTTATCTTTAGGCCTTTGTATAGCTCTGTTATACAATTTAATCCCTAACTCACCTTAGACTCCGAGGTTGTCATTCAGCATGGCCTAAACCCTCACTTCCTCTAAGCTATTTGTATGAATGTGTCATACAAATGTAAACCCTATACGATAAAAAATGGCAGGATGAAATACTTAATATCTTCTCATCAAAATTGAAGACAAATCAAAGGATAGCTTGAGAAGTCACTGAGGTTCTCCTCAGGATCTGTGACAACCGCTAGTTCATCTTCTTTTGGATTACATAACAATGTTCTAAATTTGAGTCATTCCTCTTTAACACTACTTTGGTCTGATATTTTGAAAAGTCCTACACCTTGAAATTCTTGAAGATAATATTCCCTGATCTAAATCGAGAGTTTTCTTAGGGGACTTTGATTATCTAAGATGTAATTAACTATAGAGGCTTGCCCTTATAAGAAACTTTATGAACCCAGCATAATATAAACCCTATTAATTATTTTCTATTAAATTACGGAATGTGTCAGTCAACATAAAAAAATGGTTTATTCGCAGTCTAAAACGGATGTCATAAATTCCTTAGTTTATTTAATTGAACACCACCAGCAAGTAGTGTATATATCCTTAAAAGTAGATATATTGCTTGTGGTGTTGTGCTCGATCATTTAAACTATTACAGATATGAGATCAGTTCGGTCTTATATTTTTAAAAATTAAAATATTACTTTTCTAATATATATATATATATATATTAAACATCTTTTAAATGCTGGCAATGGGATTCTTATTCTGATGCCTGACAATTTCTAATGTGGCGATAGACAAGCACTAACTGAAGATCCAAATTTACATCTTGTAAATTTTCTAGAATGGTGTGCTACATTTAAATATGATGGTGTATCATATGATGCTATAAGAATTTGTCTTTTTCCTTTCTCAATGATGGATAAGGCTAAGATATGGTTACATTCATTAGCATTTGGATCTATCACAACTTTGGGTGATTTAGAGACAAAATTATTTGCTAAATATTTTCCACCATAAAAAACTATGAAATTTAGAAATGACATTACATCATTTTGTCAGTTTGAAGAGGAATCTATTTATGATGCATGTGAATGATTTAAAGAACTTCTGAGAAAGTGTGCACACTATCATATACCAAATTGTTTAGCAATTCAAAATTTTTACAATGGATTAGTTGAATCTCTAAGATGTATTATCAATGTAGCTGCTGGTGGTTCATTAATGTCAAAATCATTTCGTGACGCTTATGATTTAGTTGAAGAGATGACAACTGAAAATTTTTAATTACCTTCTGAGAGGGTAAATCCTAAGAAAGTAGCCAATATTCATGAATCTGATGCTTTTGCAATGTTACCAAATCAAGTTGTTATAATTTTAAGAAAGTTATAAAAATTTGGAATGAATTTTTATCAACATATTTTAATGTTTGAAGAGAAATCATTACGCCAAAGAATAGATTCTTAAGTAACATTAGAAACTTTGAAATCCATAAACAACAAGTAGAATAACCTTTATAACCCAGGTTGGAAGAACCATCTTAACTTTAATTGGAATAATACTTCAAGTGGTAATAATCAACAATGAGGGAACAACCAAGTAAAATCATTAGGAAACTAGAACAACCAAGGTAATAATAATTATAGACCTAGTTATCCTAAAGATGTTAATAGTAATCCACAATTCTTGAAGAAAAAGTTGTTTATAGAAGAAGTGGTGTTACCAGTTACAAAGTCTAGGAGTTGTAATTAGAAATATTGAGAATCAATTAGGACAAATAAAAAATTCATTAAGAAATAGATCTCAAGGAACGCTTCCTAGTTATACATAAATAAATTCAAAAGATCAAAATAAAGAGCAAGTAAAAGCCGTTCAACTTAGAAGTGGATGAGAGTTGGAAGGTAGAGTTCAAAAAGAGATTGAAGCAGAGAGAGATGACATTGAAGAGCTTGAAGAGGACACTCCAAAAGGTTAGAAAAACCACTTAAAATTGACTTCGAAAAATCACTTAAAATTGACTTGAAAAACCACCACCTCAATTTTCTCAGAGACTCCATCAACAAAGTTGGATAAACAAATTTTAAAAGTTATGGAAATCTTTAAGAAACTTAATATTAATATTCCATTTGCTAAAGCCTTAGAACAAATGCCAAGTTATGTGAAGTTAATGAAGGATATTCCTAACAGGAAAAAGAAGTTCAAAGATAGTGAGACTGTTGCACTTAGCGAAGAGTGCAGTGCTATAATTTTGAAAAAATATTTTGAAAAGCTTAAAGATTTCGGTAGCTTCACAATTTTATGTGCAGTAAGAGATAAATTTTGTGGGAAAGCATTATGTGATTTAGGTGCAAGCACTAACCTTATGCCATTACGAATATTTAAGAGATTTGGATAAGGAGAAATATCCCCTACTACAGTAACTCTACAATTTGCAGATCGTTCAATAAGATATCTTAAGGGAGTTATAGAAGATGTTTTAGTGAAAGTGGATAAATTTTTCTTTCCTCTTGATTTCATTGTGCTAGATTTGGGAAAAGAAAATGATATACCTATCATTTTGGGGAGACCTTTCCTAGCTATAGGAACAACAATGATAGATGTGCAGAAAGGGGAATTAACAATGCAAGTCAAAGATCAAACATTAGTTTTTATATTTTCAAATCAATGAAGTATCCTGCAAAAGGTAAAAATGATGAATGTTACAGAACGAATGTTATAAGATATCTGAGTGAATGTCATTTGAAAAAAAACATATGAAGAGAAATATAAAATGAAAGAGTTGGAGCACGAGTAAGAAGAGGAACTAGATTAGTTTGAATACTTTTATAAGGAAGATTCATGTTATGTTTGAGAAAGTTTTGAAGTTTTCAACATGACAGAAAAAGATAAATCTTTTTATCCATCGATTGAAAAACCTCATGAACTAGAGTGAAGTTAGTTCCTGAAGATTCAAAATATGCATTTTTAAATGATTCCTCAACATTACAGTTACGATTTCCTCAAATTTAACTATAGAAGAAGAAAGGAGTTTAATGAAAACTTTGAAGAAATATAAGAAAGCCTTTAGATGGACAATTGTTGATATTAAAGGAATCAGTCCTTCAATTTGTATGCATAGAATTCATATGGAAGAGAACTGCATATCCGTGGGTTAATCCTCAAAGGAGATTTAATCTTGTTATGAAAGAAGATGTTAAGAAAGCAATTTTAAAGTGGTTAGATGTTGGAATTATCTACCCTATTTTAGATAGTGCATGTGTTAGTCAAATTCTCTCTATTCCTAAGAAAGGAGGAGTGACCGTGACTATGAATGAACAAAATGAGTTAATACTAACAAAACAAGTCATAGGGTGGTGAATATGCATTAACTATAGAAAATTAAATCTTGACACAGAGAAAGATCATTTTTCACTACCCTTTCAATATAAAATATTGGATAGACTAGTTGGGCATAAATACTTTTATTTTTTGTGTGGATATACTAGTTATTACAAAATACAGATAGCTCATGAGAATCAAGATAAAATAACTTTTACCAATCCTTATGGTACATTTGCTTTTAGAATAATGCGCTTTTGTTTATGTAATTCCGTTGCTACATTTTAAAGATGTATGATGGCTATTTTCTGTGATTTAAATGAAAAAGGAAATGAAGTTCTTGTGGATGATTTTTTAGTGTTTGGAACTTCATTTGAATCAAGTTTAGAACATTTATCAAGAGTTATTACGTGCTGTGAAGAAACAAATTTTGATCTTAATTGGGAAAAATGTCAATTTATGGTAGCAGGAGGAATTATTTTTAGACATCAGATATTAGAAAATGCTATGGAAGTGGACCCTGCAAAATTTCAAGTGCTAATTTACCTTACCTAAAAAATGTGAGAGAAATTATATGTTTTTTAGGATATGGTGGATTCTACATGCGATATATTAAAGACATTTTAAATATTTCTAAGCTTCTAAATCATTTTCTTGAAAAGGATGTAATTTTTACTTTTGATAAGGAGTGCCTAAAACCTTTTGAGCTATCAAAGAAAAATTAGTTGCTGCACCAATTATTGTTTCACCAGATTAGGAAAAATCTTTTGAATTAATGTGTGATGCAAGTGATTATGGTATTAGAGCTATTTTAGGACAAAAGCATGATAAGATTTTCAAAGCTATTTACTATGCTAGTAGAACTCTTAATGAAGCTCAAATTAATTATACCACAAGTGAGAAAGAGTTATTAGAATTAGTATATGCTTTTGATAAATTCATATCATACTTAATTAGAACCAAATGTGTGATGCATATACATCATTATGTTATTGAATATTTAATAAAAAATAATGATGTTAAACCATGACTGATAAGATGAATTTTTTTTTTTGCAAGAATTTGACTTTAATATATTTGATAGGAAGGGAGTTGAGAATCAAATTGTTGATCATCTATCCATACTTAAATTAGAAAAATCACTATGTTTTCAAGAAGAAATTAATGAACATTTTTTAGATGAAGAATTATTCAGTATTAATGAGTGCCATGTTCCATGGTATATTGACATTGTGAACTTTATTGTTAGTGATACTATACCTTCTGGAATGACATACCAATAGAAGAGAAAATATTTATATGAAGCTACGACTTATTTTTGGGATAACCCGTTTCTATATAAACAAGGAAATGATCTAATTATTCAAAGATGTGTGCCTTTAGAAGAAAATTATGAAATTATCCAAAAATGTTATAATTCTAATTTTGGGGAACATTTTGGTGTTGATAAAAAATCATACAAAATTTTTTAACCTCCGAATGTGCTACACCCCACCGTCACTTCGTAGCCGTTCGAGTGTTATGTCACAGGCATATTAGGTCCGATAGACCCTCTGACTTCCATAGGACATAGGTTCAAACTCACCAATACAAATTACTTCTCTAAATGGGCAGAGGAGGTATCATTACGATAGGTTACGACATAGCACATCCTCAATTCTTTAACAGCCAAATTGTCTACCGTTTCGGAGTACCACGAAGAATACTTTCTGATAATTGGAAAGCCTTTAAAAGTACCAAAATCAATAATTTTGTAAAAAGGCACGAGATAGATTGGAGATATTCTACAATTTACTATCCTAGGGCAAATGGTCCTGTTGAGGCCTTAAACAAAACTTTGATATAGATTTTAAAGAAAACACTCGATGAAAACAAAAGAGATTAGCACAAAAAATTATTAGAAGCCTTGTGAGCCTACCGAATGATGTTCAGGACTCCCATTAACTCCACACCCTATATGCTCATCTACGGGTCCAAGGTCGTACTACCGTTAAAAGTTCAAACACCGTCTCTCAGAGTCGTTGTCACCAACCAGCTTACAACAGAAGAAAGTGCAAAACTCAGACTTGATAAAATAGAGAGTCTTGAGGGAAAATGACTAGAAGCATAAGAACATTTGGAGCATTACAAAAAAAAAATGGTACAAGCTCATGACAAACTGGTCTGCCCAAGGATATTCAAAGTTGCTGACTTTGTCCTCATGCTCAAAAGACCCATTCTTGTACGTCACAAGATAGATGGAAAATTCGAGCCAACTTGGGAGGGACCATTTGTCGTAGAAAAAGCCTACACAGAAGGCGCCTACCAGCTAGTAGATTTTCATGATAAAAGACCCATGCTGCTATAGGTGCTATTTTTGGTTGGAGGAGTTGCCCGTAACAAGTCGTCGGTCACCGGAGTCGAAATCCCATCGCCCGCTTCGGAAGGACATTTTAATTTACATATATATTTAGTTTAAAAAAATATGAAATCAAACTGATCTCATATTTTTTATAGTTTAAATGAAAGAACGTTGTACCTCAAATCTTGTATCTATCCTGAAGGATAAACACAAGACTTGAGGATGATGCTCGATCAAATAAACTAAGGAATATATGACATCCGTTTGGTCTGCGAAACCTTTGTATTTGGATGAGGTTTGATCAAATAAACTAAGGAAAGTATGACGTCCGTTTGGTCTGCGAAACCTTTGTATTTGCCAACAAGTTCCCTTATTTAATATAAAGGATTAAATAGGGTTTATATTAAGTTGGGTTCAGACATGACCAAATAAACTAAGGAAAGTATGACGTCCGTTTGGTCTGTGAAACCTTTGTATTTGCCGACAAGTTCCCCTATTGAATTTAAAGAATTAAATAGGATTTATATTAAGTTGGGTTCGGACATGCTTCCTATAAGGGAAAGCCCTTATAGTTAATTACATCTTAAATGACCAAAGTCACCTAAGAAGACTCGATAAAAATCAGGAAATATTATCTTCAAGGAGTTTCAAAGGGTAGGACTTTTCAATGAGATTGGACGTAAAGGTGTGAAAGGGGATTGGTTCAAATTTGGAACATTTTGTTGTAGAGTCCAAGGAATAAAGAACTAGGGGATGTCATGGATCCAGATGAGAACCCAAGTGACTTCCCAAGCTACCCTAATGTTTGGCTTCATTTCTAAGGAGAAATATTTAGGTGTTTTATCCTGCCAACTTTATTAGTTAGGGCTTACATTTGTGTGAAACTATCACACAAATAGCCTGGAAGATGTGAGGGGTCATGACAAATGACAACCTCAGAATCCTAAGATGAGTTAGGGCTTATATTGTATAGTAGGGTTAAAGATAAGGTGAGGATTTACGTTGCATAAGCAAGCAACCTCGAAGTCCTATGGCTTTGTGTTTACATCTAAGGAAGGAATACTGAATTAGCTGAGGAAGATAGGTTTTGCTGTTAAAGATGGTCGTGCTGCCCACCATGCTAGCTCCAAGCTCCTCGTTGTAATGAGTTTGAGTTTTCTAGTGTGTCAAGTTATGATGTCAAATCAGGTGGCCCTATGATTGAAGTTCATTAAATTTTATGGGGGCATGTTAAAGTTGATTATAGTGACATCGGTTAGGATCCTCTGGATCCATCGTTCTGGCACCTCAATTTTCTATTGGATTCACTTAGTCTAAATGAATTTACTAAACTCAACTTAATGAGTTCCATAATTTCATTTAGACTGTGGGAAGCCCTAAGCAACCGTAGGTTACCTCCTCCGAGGGGTTCCCGATCTTCCGATAGAGACGTTTTAATTAAACGAACTTACTAAACTCAACTTAATGAGTTCCATAGTTTCATTTAGACCGTGGGAAAACTCGTTAAACCGTAGGTTACCTCCTCCGAGGGGTTCCCGATCTTCCAATAGAGACATATTAATTTAGTTATCGTAGGTTACCTCCTCCGAGGGGTTCCCGATCTTCCAATAGAGACCTTTTAATTTAGTTGAAGTGTAGGTTACCTCCTCTGAGGGATTCCCGATCATCCGATAGAGACGTCTTAATTTGGTTGAAGTATAGATTACCTCCTCCGAGGAATTCTCGATCATCTTATACAGACATATGAATTTAGTTGAACTTGTAGTTTTTTGTGATGTTTGTGATTAAATTTTGAGTTGTTTTATATTTTTAACATTGTGGCGGTGAATTTTATCTTGGTTGATTTTAGTTTTATTTTTGGTTTTGGTTTTTTGGCTATCCTGGTAGTTTTAGTTTTCATGCATGGTGACATCGTTGTTTAGCTTGCAAATTGATTTAAGCATAAAAGTACGTTGAAAATTGTAATAGCATACCTGGCGAGTCTTCTTGTTCCACCACCTAAAACTCAAAATGCATCTCAGAGCAATTTATATGAACCAGGGAAGTAAAATTTTGATGACCTACCTAACCCTAGGTCATATCTTGGTGGGTCCTTAAGAGTTTAATTAAAGATGATTTTGTCAAACAAAATATATTACGTTTAGTAGATCTTCGAGGTATCCAACAAATCTAGAGAAAGAAGCAAGTCCGTGCTACTCTCTCGCTGCCTAGTGGAAAATCCTGAGTTCTTTTAAACTTATTATGTTGCTTAATAATTAATCCTACAAATACCCTTAGTGCTCAGAGAGCATTGAATTCTCAATTATCCCTAAGAATAGGGTAATTATCACTCGTAATTCAATTTAAGAATTATGTGGGTGAAGACCCTTAAAGGGACAAGTTTAAGAGATTTATCCAAATTTTAACTTGGGCTTGTAGTGTTTGAATAATGTTTTAATTTTCAATGTTGTTTACTTTTCTCATCTTTCTTTAAATGAAACTTGATTTAGCCTAAGTCACTACTAAGCCCTTTAGATTTTGCTGAGTGTCTTAGTCATTGCAAATGAAATTAACTTATAAGTGATGGTGATGATTCATTTTTTTTTGTTCATAAAATAGGCGTATTTTATTAGTGAGTTATTCACACCCAAAATCATACCCCTAAATCTAGGATCATTTAATCGGCTAAATTCCTAAATTTATATAATTTAAGGAAATTGCAAAATTATCCTTTTTAATTAGGACAAGTGAGGTTGGTTTCTACACGTTAACCCCTTGTATTTCAAACATCCAAATATGTTAATTAGAATCAAAGATTTCCCATTTCCCTTCCTGAGATTAGGCCTAAATGTTAATTAAGACTAAATTTCCAAAATTACTTATTTGCTCGTAAGGCTCTATCACTTCATAATTCATCAAATTTAATCTAAATGACTTTGGAATTTTTATCCTACATCACTCACAAGTTAATTGACACATAAGAGGAGAAAGTGTGATTTTTCAAAATTAAATCTATCTATATAATTATTTTTAATGAAAAAATAAGATTTTTCAAAGAAAATTCCTAACTTGACAAAGATAAATTCTAATCCCTTGAAATTTTTATTGGAGGTAGACTTAGACTAGTGAAGGCTTTGGACCAAATTTCATGATTTTTTGACTTTTATTTGAATTTTAAGAATAATTTTAAGTTCTGGAGTGTTTATTAATTTTAAAATATTCTAAATATGGAAAATTAAGTCTTATATTTTTATTAAATTTCTCTAATGTCAAGGGACATAGGGAAATAAATTTTACATTTTTCTAGTTTTTCTTTCAATTATTGGAATTATTGTAGTGAAAATTCATTTTTAGCCTTTAAAAATTATTTTAAGCTTCAAAAGTCAATATATTTATTTAGAAAATGAGGAAAAAAATCCCAATTGTTCCTAAGTGCTTAGGAAGTAATTTAGAACATTTCCATAAATTTTATTATTTTTGTCATTTTTATTATTTTAAATATTTAAAATAAGCTAAAAATCAAGTTTTTATTTTCACTTCAACTTTATTTCTATAAAATTCCTCTATTCACAGAGATATCCAAAAACTACGTTTTATAATTTTTCAAGTTATATTTTAATTATTAAAAATCATTTTAGTGCCAAAAATGTTAACTAAGTTGAAAAATTAATTTGAGATATTAAATGAATTCCAAATGTTTTAAAATTTTTTTGGGGAGTTCCGTGGTGCTTATATTTTGGTGGAGACCAAAAATTAAGTCATTTAGATGTTTATCTTACCTAAAATTAATTTTCTTTGTGTTTTAGGGTTGGTGAAGATTAAGTGAATTCTTAATGACTTAACTCATGAAAGTATTTCCAAGGGGTCCTCTAGCCATAGTGAACCTTCCAAATATTTCTTAGAATTTTTTAAGCAACATGCTAATTATCATGATTAATTTATGCAAATAATAGACATAAATTTGAAAAATATGGATCTCTATCTAGCAACCTCCTCTGACTTTGGAAAAAGCAGAGGATGTTCCCTAAGATAGAGGTAACAACATGCTAAAATTTCAAGCCATGGTGATATTACTACATGCATGGAGGATCAAAACTTTCAAATCAGTGTTTAATTAATTAAAAATAAAATATGCATCAAATGGACTCCAAATAATTTTCACATTGTTCTCCTCTGTTTGTTGAGCAAGAGGGTATTTTTATTTTATTTTTATGATTTTTCTACACATATGAATTTTTAAAGCTAAGGATATTTATCTAAATAAGAAAATCCCTATTTATTTATTTAAACATGTGGCTCTAACTGGATCCTAGGCATCTCTGAAGGCATGCATGGCATGCTCTGGTTAGACGATGCCATCTACGTAGCCGCTGACTTGGCCCGCGAAACATATAAGGAAGCGATGTCTGGCTTGATCTCCTCCATCCATTTGATACACGCATGATCGGACGACTCCCCTTCATCGTCTCCTATAGAGTGATCCTGTGACCGTCCACACTAAAACCCTAAGATCTCGGCCTAGACTCAAATAAATCACTTTAGGTTTGATTTTATAGACTTGTCTAAGTGAGACGAACATATCCATACAGTAAGCATACAATTAAATCAAGCCAAATCAAATGAAGAATCAAAATAGGCTTGGGAGAAAGAGGAGATCAATACCTTGGCTCTGAGAAGTGAAACTTTGATCAGAGGTGCTTGGCAGGTTTGTTGGGGTCAAAGGAGGCTAGGGATTAAGTCTCTGGCTGTGGTGCAAAGCCTAGGTAGGAATTCGACCAAGCCCAATTTCAAGTGTTGATTTAGAGCTATGTTAGGGGCTCTATGGAAGGGGAATTTGATGGGGCTTTTCCTTCTCTCACTGTGGTAAAGTTGTGGGTGAGTTTAATTTGATTTTTGTGGAGTGTAGGAGTGTAAGGAGCTTTGTCCTGGTTTTAGGCAGAGATTCAATCTCAAAATTGGGCTACGGGAAGAGGATTCAAGGCAATGTGGTGGTTGGATTGCACCGAGGAGGTCTCAAAGAGGCTTTGAGATAAATTTGGGGAAGTCTGTTAGAAGAAATTTTAGCACTACCTCCATGGTCGTGGAGGGGAGCTTTTAAAAAAAAGGCTTAAGGCTTACTGCCATGGCCAGTTGGGGGGGTGAAATGTGCTGCCTAGGTGGAGGGCAGAGAGGCTCCAATATTTAATTTGGACGAGGTGGCCTCTAGGTTTGAATTGGGTTTAGTCCCATGGGAGTGGCTCTTGGTTTGGCCATTTTTCAGCCACTAGGCCAGTCGACCAGCTAAGGGAGGTGGCCAGGGAGGTCAGGGACCTCAGAGGAATATGTCACAGCAATTTAATGTGTTTAGGCTTTGTTTTGGCAAAAATAACCTAAGCTTAAGAAAATATGGAATGAAATCCCTTAATTTAGAAAAACTTTTGAACTATAACTTAGTTTAGGTGGTTTTAAGAGGTTTAGGCTAGCCACTAAGGTCCAACTAGTGGCTGTTGAGTAATCAATTTGGTGACTTTGGGGTAGTTAGGCCATCTTTAGTGCATGGGTTCAATGTGGATTCAAGTGAAAAAAGCTTGGATTTGGGCTAGGCTTGTTCATTTTCAGTGCATGAAGTTGGTCTCCATGAAGATGCTGCCTACTACGCGCCTCAATAAAGAATTGCCTTCTCTCGTGAAGTTATCACAAACAAAGATGAAGATTCAGAACAATTTCAAAGAGGAGGCCATTCAACTCCTCTTCAGCAACCTTCCACCACTCCCTTACAATGAGTTGGTGAAAGTTCTTTTAGTTCGCACACCCAAGGTCGAGGCCGGGGACATGGACAAGGAAGGATCAATTTAAAAGTTGAACGAACTAGGCCAACTATCAACAATGGTGATGAAGACAGTTCTGAAGACGAGATAATGATGATAAGACAGAAGAAACCTCAATACGAGATATCCTTAGAAGATATAGAAAAGAATGAATATGAAACAATGTATGATCGGAGAAACCACTATGTGAATGTTATGACCCTCACTACGATTCTCCCTCAAAAGGTCGAGAGTTTATAGGTCATGGAAGTCCGTAGTGTTGGTTCAAAGCTCATCAAATTTTACCGTGCTTTTACCTCTACTGAGCTTGAAAAATCTGTAAATTTGGATGATGATTCTAATGAATTAATAGAATTGCCTTTTGATTACTTCTCGCCTTATGTTCAAAAGTTAATTCAACAGCGACACTAACCAAAATAAATGCTGAAAGATAAATTTCAACTTTTTGAAAAATTATGGAATGGTAAAAGTCGAACTCCAAATTAAAAAGAGGATCTCGGATTCGGTACAGTCGGACCAGTCGATGATTCTGAATTATGAATGGTTGTTATTGGTGAGTCAGAAGAGGGTTGCCTTGATATATAAGATGACTCTACCAATCAACCAATAGAAGATGCTCCCCCATAATTTGAGGAAGAAATTAAATCTATCGTTGATGAATTGAAAGAGATTAACCTCGGGACTAAAGAACAACCGCGACCTACATTTATAAGTTCTCTACTTAATGACGAAGAATCTACATAATTGATCAAACTTTTAACAGAATTGAAAGATTACTTCGCATGGAGCTTCTATGAAATGCCAGGACTGTCCACAAAAGTTACAGTCCATAAACTCAGGGTGGAGAAGAATATAAGCCTAGTAAAACAGGCTCCCATGGGAATACGCCTCGAAGTAGAACAACAAGTCATCGCCGAGGTGAAGAAATTAATAGATGCCAACTTTGTAAAAGAAGATTATTACCCCATATGGTTGGCTAACATTGTACCTAGTAAAAAGAAAAATTGACAGATCTGCGTTTGTGTTGACTTCAGAGATTTCAACAAGGCATGTCCAAAAGACGAATTTCCACTACCCATACCAGAGATGATGGTGGATATCGCCATGTCCAAAAGATGAGTTCCCACTACCTATACCGGAAATGATGGTGGACATCGCTTCAACACATGTGCCTTCATGGACGGATCGTCGGGATACAACCAAATCAAGATGGCTCCTGAGGATGCATCGCTACATGAGTTCCCACTACCTATACCGGAGATGATGGTGGACATCGCTTCAACACATGAAATTTTCTCTTTCCACTACCTATACCAGAAATGATGGTGGACATCGCTTCGACACATGAAATTTTCTCCTTCATAACAAATTTCTACTCTCCATACCAGAGATGATGGTGGATATCGCTTCAACACATGAAATTTTCTCCTTCATGGACGGATTCGGGATACAACCAAATCAAGATGGCTCCCGAGGATGCAACACTTACAGCCTTCAGAACACTAATTGAAATTTTCTGCAACATAGTGATGTCGTTCGGCCTAAAGAACGCCGAAGCAACATATCAGCGTGCAATGATGAAGATTTTTACTGACCTCATTCACAACCAAGTAGAATGCTACTTGGATGATTTGATCATCAAAAGTAAACAAAAAATAGACCATCTGTACGCTTTGAGGAATGTGTTTGAACGGTTACAACCATATGACCTTAAAATGAATCCCTTAAAGTGAGCATTTTGCGTTACCTCTAGGAAATTTCTGGGATTCGTTGTTCGTCATCGGGGTATCGAGACCGAGCCAGATAAAATTAAAGCTATCTTGGAAATGCCTCCTCCTAAGACCTTGAAACAACTTCGTTCCTTCGAAGGGAAATTGGCATATCTGAGATGCTTTATTTATAATCTCTCAGGTAGGTGTCAGCCTTTCTCGGCATTAATTAAAAAGGACGCCAAATTCATTTGGGAAGAGAAATGCCAGCGAGCATTTGAAGACGTTAAACAATATCTAATGAAACCTGCTATCTTGGCAGTCCCTATCTCAGGGAACCCTCTAATACTTTACACTGCGGCCTTAGATGACTCTCTTGGAGCCCTCTTAGCCCAAGTCAATGATATGGGTAAATTAAATGCACTCTACTACTTGAGTCGTTGCCTAATACCGACAGTAATAATGTATCCACCTATTGAGAAGCATTGTCTAACATTAATTTTTGCCGCCCAAAAGCTTAGACATTACATCCTTTCTCATAAGATTTCCCTAACCTCAAAGGTTAAACCATTGCACTATCTGATAACCTGATACGTTTAACAAGATGGTCAATGATCTTATTGCAATTTGATATAACTTTTGTTCCCATCCGTGCTATCAAGGGACAGATACTAGTAGAGTTTCTCACTGCACACCTACTGCCAGCTGGGTCCTCTCTTAACGACGAGTTACCAGAGCAGAAAATACTACAAATGAAATTCTCCAGTGCGCAATGCTGAGAAATGTACTTCGACGGTGATTCGTCAGCCAGAAAAGACAATGGATCAAGCACAATTATTCCAGACAAAACAGGGATAGGTTTGACTCTATTATGCAAGATAAGGGTATGTTGAGGTTCTCATACCATCTAACAGAGTCATGCACCAACAATGACGCAGAATATGAAGCTTTAATCACCGGGTTGGAAGTGGTAATCTCAATGGATATAACAAACATTCCCATCTATGGCGACTCCCAACTCGTCATCCAGCAAGTCGTTGGACAATACAGAATTTTGAAACCAAGATTAGCAGAATACCATCAGTACACGATGAAGTTCCTGAAGTCGATTCCAAATGTGACTTTCTACCGGATTCCTAGGGGAGATAACGTCTATGCCGATGCGCTAGCAAAACTAGTTGAGGAAATGGCATGTCCCCCAAAGGATTCCATTGAAGTCACAGTGGAAGAAAGACGAGTCTTATTTCTGATCAACTTCGAAACTCTACACAAGTTTGGAAAAGAAGAGACAATAAATACAATTGCACACATCAACAAAGATTGGCGCAAGCCATTAATAGATAATTTGCATATTGCAAAGGTGCCAGAAGACAAGTCTAAGGCGCACCACATCACAAGAAGGGCCATGTCTTACGCTCTGATGGGAAATGTTCTCTATAGAAGATCATTCGATCAGATGTGGCTACAGTGTTTGAGCAGAGCCAAAGCATAGAATATTGTCAAAGAGGTACATGTTAGATTGTGTGGCACTCACCAGTCAGGGCCAAAAATGAAAATGAAGATGAAAAACTTGGATATTATTGAGCAACAAAATTGTCTGATTGCATGGATACAGCCAGAAAATGTCACCAATGCCAAGTGCATGGGGTGGTCTTAATCTGAATGTGCTACACCCAACTGTTGTCTCATGGCCATTCGAGTGTTGGGGAACTGACAGAGACTTTATATATGCTTAAAAATATAAGTATTTAGTACTGCTACTAAAAGATTTAATTCCTCAGCAACTACACCAAAAACTTAATAACAGTTATAGATTCAGTAAAGATGTATGTATAAAATATTCAATAATTGTAAAGTCACACTTATCAACACAAGTATCGTATTGCTCAAGTAATATAGGGCTCTATGGAGTCCTAGATATCGATCCCACAGAAAGTAATACTAGAACTACGAACTAAGACTTTAGAAAAGCAATACTTTAATCACAACAATGGAATTCAATTTGCTTATCTGTCACTAATAAGCAATTGAAATAAATATGTAATTTTAATAACCATTAAATAACTAATTATATGAATGAAGGTTCGAATGTGATATTCAATATATAACAAAGCATCCTTCTCCTTGTCATGAAATTATAGTGAATGGATAAAGTGAATTAGTTCAAATTGTATTGTGTCAAATAGGAGCATACCTATTCTTTACCCTTTGGTCCAGGCATAAAGAACATTGACTAATTCTATGCTTGTTTACTGAATCTGCGGCTAGGCTGGGAGGGTACCATCTCTCACTTTAGAGCTCCAACGTTTCCCTTGCCTAAGGGCTAACATCTACACTTCAACACCCAAACGATAGGACCGAATTGAGGATTTTAGTCTATCACTCTAAAATCTCCAATTTAACGCCCGATAATTTTATTTCCCTATTTGTTTGAACCCAACTTCCAAGGGCTTTGACCTCCCTGAATCTTGGATGTAATATTCACTTTAGTTGTAAAACTCAACATATTTAAACAAATCAATTGCCAAGCTTGAAAGTAAATTAACATCAAAGTGAAAAGAACATTACAATTTATTTAACATTTTTTTGGCTCAACCAATTCAAATCACCAATTCACAAATCTCAAGACAAGGAGAAAGACAAAGAAAAATACTCAGACCTCATGGGGAAAACACAACAAAACTCGGAATTCATATATAAAATCAAAGTCATACAAACTACAACAATAAATAAACTTATCTCTAATTTCTCCTCAAGAAAAATCCTCGAGGTTCCTCTGAATCTCCTCCTTTCTTTACAGCACACAAAATTCCTCTTTGAAGCGGGAAGGAGGAAGAAATCTCTCACTTTCCCTTGACTCTTACAATCTCTCAAAGAATTTCTCAGAATTTAGACTCTCTACGCTTTTTCACAATTCAATTTTGAGCCTCCTCCTCTTTATTTTTGGCCAAAGTCTTCTCTTTAAAGATGTGGATGAGTTTTTCCAAGAGTTGCCTAAGAACCCCTTCAAAATCCATCCTCATCCAATGCATAGTTGGACATAACCACCAAGCTCACCGTCAGTCGCCCTAGTTTGAATCTTCACATTTTGGTCATTTTCACTCCAAATTCGCTCCTTTTGCATCTTTTCGCTCCAATGACCCTAATTCATCATTACTACAACAAAACATCAAAAATACCTTTCTTTAAAGTGTAATATCATAAAAAATAGTATAAAATAGATATGAAAATCTCAACATATTTTCCTTTGGCCAAAATCCCCCAAACTTAACTATTACTTGTCCTAAAAATCTCAACATATTTTCTTTTGGTTAGGCATAGACATAATAGGTCCAATAGACTCTCCATCGTCCAAAGGACACAGTTTTATACTTATCGCTACAGATTACTTCTCCAAATGGACAGAGGCAGTACAGTTACGTGAGATTCTCTTCTTCATGGACAGATTGTCAGGGTAACACCAAATTAAGATGGCTCTCTAGGATGCAGCACTTACAGCCTTTAAAACACCAATCGGGAGTTTCTGCTATACAGTGATGCCATTTTTGTTGAAGAATGCTAGAGTGATATATCAACGTGCAATGATGAAGATTTTTTATGATCTCTTTCAAAATTAAGTGGAATGCTATGTGGATGTTTTGTTCATCAAAAGCACGCAAAAAATAAATCATTTGTATGATTTGAGGACCGTGTTTGAACGGTTACGATGATATGATCTTCAAATGAATCACTTAAAGTGCGCCTTTGGCGTTATCTTTGGGAAGATACTAGGAGTCTTTGTTCGTCATCGGGGAATCGAGATCAACCTAAATAAGATTAAAGCTATCATGGAAATGCCTCCACCTAAAACCTTAAAGAAATTACGTTCCTTCCAAGGAAAGTCAGCATATTTGAGGCTCTTTATTTGTAGTCTCTCATAAAGATGTCTGTCCTTTTTGGCATTAATTAAAAAGGACACCAAATTTTTTTGGGAAGAGAAATGCCAACCGACCTTTAAGGACGTTAAACAATATTGAAGGGCACCTTCTGTTTTGGTAGCCCCTGTCCTAATGAAACCTTTGATACTTTATACTGTGGCCTTAGAAAACTTTCCTGGAGCCCTTTTAGCCAAAGTCAATGACGAGGGTAAAGAAAACGTAGTCTACTACTTGACTCACCACCTAGTACCGATAGAGATAAGGTATTCAACTATTGAGAAGCATTTTATAGCTTTGATTTTTGCTGCCCAACAGCTTAGACATTACATGCTTTCTCATAAGATTACCCTAATCTCAAAAGTTAATCTCTTGCAATATTTGATGACCCGACCAACACTCTCCGGACGTCTAGCAAGGTGGTCGATGATTTTATTGAAATTTGATATAACTTCTGCTCCCCTTTGTGCTATCAAGGAAAAAATTGTAGCAGACTTCCTAACTGCACACCCACTTCCAATTGGGTCCACTCTTAATGATGAGTTACCAGACGAACAAGTATTACAAATGGAATTCTCCAGTGCGCCGTACTGGGAGATGTACTTTGACAGAGCTTTGTCAACAAGAAAAGACAAAGGATCAGGCACAGTTATACCAGGAAAAACAAGAATTTGTTTGATCTTTATCACGTCAGATAAGGGTATGCTGAGGTTCTCATACCACCTGATAGAGCCATGTACCAACAAGGAAGCAGAATATGAAGCGCTAATTACTAGGTTGGAGTTGTCAATCTTAATTGATATAATAGATATTTTCATATATGGCGACTCTCAGCTTGTCATCCAACAAGTCGCTGAACTGTACAAGTTCTTAAAGCCAAGACTAGCAGAATACCACTGATACACCATGAAGTCCTTAAACAGATCCCCAACGTGACTTTCTACCGGATTCTTAAGGAAGATAATGCCCATGCTGACGCTCTAGCAAAACTTACTAAGTAGCTGGTATGTCCCCCGGAGGATTCCATTAATATCATAGTACAAGGAAGATAGGTTTTGTCTCAAGTTGACCTTGATAATCTACACAAGATTGGAAAAGAAAAAGAAATGATGATTGCAGTTGCAGACATCAACGAAGATTGACTTAAGCCATTGATAGAAATTTTGCAAACTGGAAAGTTGCCAGAAGATAAGTCCGAAGCACATCACATTTCAAAAAGGACTATGTATTATGCTCTAGTGGGTGACATCCTCTATAGAATATCATTTGACAAGATGTGGCTACGATGTTTAAGTAAAACAGAAGCACAAAATATTGTTAAAGAAGTACATGCCGAATTTTGTAGTGCTCTCCATTCTGAGCCGAAGATGAAAATGAAGATCAAGAGACTCGGTTATTATTGGCCAAAAATGATTTCTGACTGCATGGATACAACCAGAAGATGTCATCAGTATCAAGTGAATGGGGTAGTCTTGCACCAACCTCTAAATGTGCTACACCCAACCGTTTCCTTGTGGTCGTTTGAGTGTTGGGGCACAGACATAATAGGTCCGATAGACCCTCTGTCTTCCAGAGGACAGATTCCTACTCGTCGATATGGATTACTTCTTCAAATGGGTAGAGGCAGTACCGTTACGAGAGGTTACAGCACCGCACGTCCTTCAATTTTTCAAAAGCCAAATTGTCTACCGTTTTGGAGTATCGCGAAGAATAATTTATGATAATGGGATAGCCTTTAAAAGTACCAAAATCAATAATTTTGTTAAACAACACAGGAGAGATTGGACATATTCTACAATTTACTATTCTAGGGCAAATGGCCTGGCTGAGGCCTTCAACAAGACGATGGTACAGATTTTAAAGAAAACACTAGAAGAAAAGAAAGAGATTGGCACAATAAATTATTAGAAGCCTTGTGGGCCTACCGGATGACATTCAGGACTCCCACTCAATGCACACCCTACATGCTCGTGTACTGGTCCAAGGCCATACTAATGTTAGAGGTTCAAATGCCATTTCTCAGAGTCGCTATCGCTAACCAACTTACATCAGAAGAAAGTGCAAAAATCAGACATGAAGAACTATAGAACCTTGAGTGAAAATGACTAGAAGCACAACAAGCTTTGGAGCTTTACCAAGCAAAGATGGTACAAGCTCATAAAAAATTGGTCCACCCAAGGACATTCAAAGTTGGTGACTTTGTCGTCGTGCTCAAAGGACCCATTCTTGCACACCGCAAGATAGGTGAAAAATTTGAGCCAACTTGGGAGGGACCATTTGTCATAGAAAATGTCTATGCAGGAGGAGCCAACCAGCTAGTAGATTTTTGTGGTGAAAGGCCCATGCTGCCAATCAACAGATGATACCTAAAGCCATACTACGTAACCTAACATTGCTTGACATCGCTTGATTTGAAATTTTGAAATTTTGATAGTTTTGGGGTTATCTATTTAGCCAAACGTCTGTGACCGGGTCCAAAAATTTTGTAATAAAATTAACCTGAATATAATGAAAAGTTTTAAATTACACATTTCAATTTACTCTTTTCTTCCTTTACATTTGATATTCTAGTAAATTGAACAAAATACATACATAAATAAAAAATTTTCTCACCAACATACCTTAAAATTTTCTTTAATAAACACTTTATTTTGTTCTTGTTCATGCTAAGTTTCAACTCACTGATATTTTTCCTATCGTCTGTAGAGATATGTCAGGCCAGAGGCTGATCTTTGCTTTTAAAGATGGCTGGAACCTCGTACTAATTAAGGAAAGGGCGCCGCACTGCGGCCCCATAGACTTCAACATGGACCATAGACTTTGACACGGACTTCAATCAAGTCAAATTGGACTATGAGGCTCCTTTAATGGATGTGGTTATCCATCAAGAAAAATAAAGGGCTACCATTGCTGCTAAGGTTCGACACCAGAAACATTTCCTCACTGAAGGGGAAAAATGTGACAGTACAATAATAATCGATGAAGGGGACTAGTCGCCTACTGTTTGTGATAGCTACACCAACCAAGGGCCTAGTTGTTGCTAATGATAAAAGTTTTTCAGATGCATCGCTACAGATAACTCAACACTGGAATGCTAACCGCCGAAAGCATAGGGCTTTCTTATGCAAAGAGAGAAGATGCTAGAAGGAGGCGAAAAATTTGCTCACCCCAATTCCTAAGGGGAATATATATCACCCGGTCTTGAGAGAGACCTCTTCCAATTTTCCTGCTACAGGCGATGAGTCTGGATTTGTTACAGAGCTGAAGATACCACAAGTTTCAGATGTTCTATGTACGAGTTACCCGACATGCAACGCCGAGATACCTGCACGTACATTAGCTACAGGAGCATTTATGGAGTGCCCGGACTGAAATGTCCTCCACTTTGAGAGCTATAGTACTTTAGAGGAGTACGTATCCTCTGTTGATGGATTTCAGACCATAGATTAGCCGATGAATGTAGAGCCATATATCTCATGGGACGTAAAGTCATACATTCCGCTGCATGTAGAGACATCACAAGCCTGAATTCCCGTCAACGTGGAAATAAGGGAACGTCCTTGACAACCGACGATCATCAATACGACAGAATACTATAAAATGAGTAAAGTAAATAAAAGAAATTTTGAATTCTATAAAGAAGTTCAAGGAAGGTTCATTAATATACTAGAAGGCTTGAAGCTATATACTATGGTCTTCTTCGAAAGTAATGAAAGAAGTATTCTTGACTGCATCTTTGACCTGAGAGATAGAGGTAGAGAAAGCCTCCTAATGAAAAGAACCTATTCTAAGCCACAAAAATGGTTTTGTGGAAAGTGCAGGATCACCATACAATGTGGTTGCTATTACAACTTCACCAACGATAGACAAGGAAATCCTCCTGGGATTATGAGACATGATCAGGTGGATCGCTACCCCCC